>JAHNEJ010003235.1:0-223160 GCA_022559845.1 Amorphophallus konjac | reverse complement strand
TATTCATTCTCACCATCATGAGCTGTGAGTAGTTGTCGATCTCCCTTGACATCAGCTTGACGATGTCGTGAAGACGACTGTCATCTTTTTCTCTATTGCCATCCGCAATGGTGACAATCGCCGCCCTTGTGGCCCCTGCCACCTCGCTAAAACCCCTCCTCACCTTCCCTCCCTCCCCCTCTTCAAAATCCCATCATCTCCTCAACGTTATCCTCCACGTAGTGAAACCTCTAATAGGTGAGCGGAGATCCTCCACTCCTTACTAGGATGGATATTTATAAGGTCAATTTGATAAAGGGGTAAGTCCGATTAGGATGAGTTATTGAGAGTCAGATGACTTATTCTTATTTGGCTCTTTCCTTAACCGACGTCGATTAGAGATAAATTTGAGTTTTTTGAATCGGACTAAAAAGATGGAATAAGTCACCCGGGGTGAGTTAGGGTGAGCCACCTGGGATGACATACCCGCCCCTAACCCATCCCTTTATCAAAGTGACCCTTAGAATGACACTAGTGTTTAGCAGCCGACCTTGGGGTGGCGACGGTTGATAGGGTTTTAGGTGAATGATATGTTTGATGAGATGGCAAATCATCGGACAAAAATATTACATGGCATTTGGCGAGGTCATAAAGTTATTTAGTTGGCAATATTTAAACGTATGCTCGTAAATAAGTTGGAGCCGAATGTATTTGCAAAAATATTTAATAAAATAAAATTATTTTAAAAAATCTCAACAAAAGTGGCACCATATAGCCATCATGGTTTGCCGGCCCGGTCAACCCGGCCGACCCGGTCTCGGCCTGGGTCGGGTCGGTCCCGTCTCGATCCGACCCGGTCCGTCTCGTTCTAAAACACCACTTTATATATATATATAATATATATAAAATAATATAATAAAATAAATAACACTAATTATATATAAAATATCATATAATATAATATTAAAATAATAAACCGACCCGATGGCGACCCACGGCCCGGCCGACCTGGTCCCGGCCTGGGTCGGGTCGGGTCGTGCGAGTCGGTGCGAGATGCACCGGGTCGGCAAATCATATTAGCCATACAGGTCTATTTTCTACGGACTTATATTCCAGATCCAGAAAGATAAAAGATGCTTTTTCACAAAGGCACATGTGTTAAAGGGGTTATTGGCAAAAAGACCCTAAGAGGAAAGAGAATAAAATGGGGGAAGAAGAGTCAGCAGACAAAGAAGCGGCGGCGACGTTGGCGTTCTCAACAGACTTCACCCAGCGAACAACGAGGCCAATAGCAAACCAGAGCAGCGGGACGGTGGGGGGGGCTCTGCGCCTGCGCCTGCGCCTGCGCCAGAGCAAGTCGACGACGACGATCACCCAGTCAGTCCTCATCCACTGCTCGCCTTCTCGTCTCCCGAGGAAGATGGCATCCCTCCCCGCCTCCTCCCTCCTCCTCTCCCGGCACCATCAGCGGCGGCGTCTACCCCTGCAGGCACGCTCCCCCTCTCCTCCTCCTCCTCCTCCTCCGGCGTAAACACGCACGCGCACACCGTGCTTCTCTTTTGATTCGTCTACGTCGGCGATTCCTCCTTTTCTTCTTGGACTTCTCTCGTGGAAGAAGGTCGTAAGAAATTTTCTTTTCTCTTTTCAATAATTCGAGCGTTTTTCTTGCGTTCCTCGTCGGAGTCCGTCGACGACCGCCTTCTCGGGGGAGGTGGCAGTGGCGCTCGTCGTGGCCGTCCGCGGAACCATGGATTTCTCTATTATTTCTTGCATAGATGCGCGGACGATGTTTGATGTCCACAAGAAATGCAGGTTCGCACGATAATTTCCGCCAATCGTGTGGAAAAAGTTGTTGCCGCGTTGTTAGGTTCTCGTTTTCCGCTGGCAGATCGGTTGGTGGGTCGATCTCGCCACGTCGTTTTCGTCTGGCAATCTGCTATTAAGTGTAGGCCTTGCCGGGGAAGCTTTTTTGTCAAAAAGTTCTCCTTTTCTTATGCTTTTCGGGGATTCCGTTCGTATTCCTCCATGGATATGTAGGTAAGCACCGGGGAAGGGAGTTCCTTTTGCCTCCCCTATTGGTATTTTATTCGTATATGCTTTAATATTCTTTCGTTCTGTTCCCCGATTGTGTACCGCAGCACATCTAAGCTAATTATTGAGCGGCACGTTTAACCCGTCTGCACGGCGACCGGAGCAGGCGTAGGTGATGATGGCAGCAGAGTGGTCTCCAGATAGAAGTCTCTTATGTCGGAGTCCGTGGAGGAAGGAAATGTGCTTGTAGAATCCGAAGCTTCTCAGCAGTGACCTGCCACGCGGTGGAGTGGGTACAAGGGGGGGGGGAGGGGAGGATAAGAAGGGGGTTGTGGACAGAGGAGCTGTCAGTGGTAATAGTCTCGATGTGGCCCATATATCTCATTGCCGCCAAATTCCTGAGAATGGAGGAGGGATTGGTCGGGTGGGGCAGCGGCGTTGGGGGCCACGGAGGGGATGGCTCACACCTGAGGGAAGCGTACGGGGATGAAGAGGATGGGCAGAGGCAGGCCCTGCCCGGGATGGGATGTGATGAGCCCCTTTCCTCTTCTCGGTCCCATTTCGTTGATGTAAGTAGAAATCTTCTCCTTTTACGTTTTCAGTTTTCTGGGGATTGTTTGATTTATTTCTTATTCTTGTAAAGTTACAAGATTACTTTTTTTTTACGTTATTCATTTGGGGGAAAATTTCAGGTTCCACATATAAGGCAGCTTTGTAATTGGGATTGTGGCCTTGCCTGTGTGCTGATGGTTCTGCGAAAACTCAGCATCAATGATTGCAATATTCATGATCTAGAGGATCTTTGCTGCACAAGGAGGTCAGCTTTGTTAACCAGGATCTATTCTTCCAAGATAATAGAGCCTAAGCTGTTGTTGATCAGCTTTGCCACAAAGTCATGCTTACATATCCCATTCTTCCCTCACATTAGACTTCTAGATTTTATTCTGTATTCATGTTCTTGCACACACCTTCGTCGAATAGGTGTGCTCTCGATTTATATGCAAAAATGCAGGCAACCAGTACCGGGGTTGGCATTGCCTGCTTTGTGCTTTGGAATAGATTTTCTCTTGATTTTATGCGACTTAGACTTCATGTTTCAGATTCAACCTTTTCGTCATATTGTGGAAATGCCATGTCAGGTGCACCTATCAGAATCGGAACAGACCAATTACCAGATCCACCTATCATCGCCGGCATAACCATAAAAAAGATCATTAAAAAAGCGTGAGCCGTTATTAAAACATTATAAAGTTGATGATTCCCACCAAGAATTTGATCGCCGGGTCGTGCTAATTCCATGGTGGTGAAGTTAATGAATCTCAAATAATCTTGGTTTTTCCTTTAACTAGATTATGAAGGGGTCTCAGATACCTTCAAATTTTCTAATCAGATTTCCCTTTGAAGATAGTAACTGTATTCCTTCTACCTTGTTTCATCTGGAAATTGTTTGATAATAGAAATATGTACTATGTTTTTGTATGGCATATTGAGGACGTGCTCTATGGCAATGACTTATATACACATCTAGAATGTATAAATTTGCCAAGGAGACAACCTCTGGTCTTGGGGAGTTTTTTTATTCGCCAAGAAATCTTCTGATCTTGGGGTGTATGGCTGGAGTGCCTTTGAGTGCTGGCCATGTGATTATAGTTGATGGAAGGAATGAAATACTGATTGCTGTTTCTCTGAAAATGATTGCAAGACTTTCACTACCATTTGCACTCAATTTTTGTTAGAATTTCTAAAGTTTCTCTAGCTATTTGGCTATAGCTTACTAATGCATCGCTAAACTTGGGTTAGTAGCTGGCTGTGATGAACATGGTTTCAAATCGTAAAGGTTAAAAGAGCACTCTTTAGTCATGTGATCTTGAACCTATACCTGAATTTTGGTGCAGTGTTCAATTCTGATTTCAAATAGCTAATGATAGGATCTTTTCTCAAATAAGAGTATTTAGAATAATTTTATGTTGTCATTTTAACCTTTTAATGAAGTTGGATTGTCATGGGAGTGGGTGCAAGTTGCAAAGGATGGGCACTTTTTAGACAATTGATTTTGTAAATGTACCTATGTTTTGGAGCAGTATTCTCATATGAAATATTTTCTGACAGTGTGATCTTATTCCAGATAAGAGCACTTTATTACAGTACTATATTATCACTTTCTTTTTGTTGCTGTATATTCAGTCTGCATAAATCATTCTAAATGGTCTTTCCCTTTCATCTTGCAGCATTTGGACTGTTGACTTGGCATATTTGTTGAAAAAGTTTTCTGTTGCATTTTCTTTCTTCACCATGACCTTGGGGGCCAATCCGGATTTTTCTTCAGAAGCCTTTTATAAGGTGTGTCAATGATAAAGTTCTCATAGCCATGCAATTGATGTTTTTGCTTCTTTTAGTCAGTCTTGATTGCTTAGTTATGAACTTAAAGAGAGTGCTAACTTTAACTTAGGAAGAAAAACATCTCTTCCCACCTCATTAGTATTTATTTCATATTATTTGCATAGAAAGGGTTATTTTCATACATACCATCCGTACATGCAAAATACCACCCTTAGATGTCAAATATCATATATACCATTATTATTAACAAAAGTTTTAAAAAGCCACTACATGACGAAAATACCCCCAAGGTTTGTGTGGGGAATTTGGGGTTGATATGAACATTGGGGGCATTTTCGTCATTTAGTGGCATTTTTGAAACTTTTGGTTAATAATAATGGTATATATGATATTTGACATCTAAGGATGATAATTTTGATATTCTGCTTGTACAGATGGTATATATGAAATTAACCCGTTTAGAAAGTATATAAATTCAGGTGTGTTCACTATTTTGGATTCTTTTTTAAAAATGTAATAGAATGAGGGCAAGGGAGATCCTTATGTATGACTATGTCTCCTTTGATTTTACTCATCATGACATTAGATTCTCACATGCTTTGTAAGCCGGTGACTTTTATACTGAAATGTAAAAGTGTAATTTACAGTATGAGATTTTTAACATGATTGCTTTTGAACACATTAAAAAAAACATGATTGTATTTGAAACCCAGCAGTTACTAAACAAATAGGGGAGGACGACTGTCTACCTTACAAAGTTCTTTTCTTGGCATACCGTGATCCTTTTTTTTTGTCTTATGGACATTTTGTCTGTTCTGATACATACCATTTGCATATGGACATTAGTGATTTTATATTGAATGCAACATTAACTATTTGGTTCCCCTGTGTCTTTGTAATCTTTAGTGGCGGGGAGAATTATGTTGAACAGATATTCAAAAATATTCACAGCTATAAATTATAATGCTTTTCTTATGCTGGAGCTCCTTACAAGACATATGTCAGGCTGGACAAATTTTGCCTGTCAGTTAATTCCTAACTTTGCTGTTTTCGGTTTTTGAATCATGGCAGGAGCAATTGCATAATGACCTGGGGAGGGTGAATAGGCTTTTTGAAAAGGCACTAGATGCTGGAATTCATATACAGGTATGCCTCGGTCGTTTCCCTTTTCCTTGAAGTTCCCCCCCCCCCCCCCCAAATCATCTTTTGGAACTAATTTTTTCTCATACTTTACAGCACAGGTCAATTAGTGGGAAAGAGATTTCTTTCCTAATATTATCTGGCAGATTCATTGCGATTGCTTTGGTGGACAAGTACAAATTAAAGTATGTACAGCCAGCTTCATATTGATGTTTCATTAAATTCTGATCTTTGTCAGGTTTTCATTTTTGTAGTGAAAATTGCCTTATATATTTGTGATGTTTCTCATACTCGATCATTTTTCAATAATTTATTTTTCTTGTCTAATCGGTGACGTGATAATTCTTCACTGTTATTTCTTTATTTTATTTTTAATTTTCAACATGGTGTTTGGAAACTAGTAAAAGGTAGTTCTCAAAGATAGTGATCTTTAAAAATATAATATTTTCTTCTGCAACTCCTTTGAATGCAACTTATATCCTTTACAGATTATGTTGAAAGGACCAGGAAAAATAGAAATTTTTTTGTCTAATTTCTTCTATTTTCAGTTCCCAAGATCTAATCACATATTATGTGTTATTTATACCTGTCATGTTATCTTTAAGATAATGGAAGAATAGGGCAATGGATGATATCTCATAAAGTTGCACCGTGTCTTTTGTTTGATAATGCAAAAGAAACCGGTCTAGTCCAGCAATTGCATGCTTGATTAGGAGAACGTGCGGCAGCAAGGGTCCATTTCTTTATGAATGTTGTCCCCATTCCATGCCAAGAAAAATCTCAAAACTTATGTAGATTGATGCGTCTCAACTTGCTAATTGACTTTTATGGACCTGGATTTAATCCTTTTCTTTAACACTAAGAATAATTTACCTTGTGTTACTTTTGTCGTTGACTTGTCATCATTGCTGTCTATCAGTCTCTTGATAACTTACTGTTCCATTTTGGCTAAAACTTATTCATGCAGTTCTTGGCTGAAGGATGTATATGTTTCAGATTTCTATGATGGGAGCTCTAACTATATTGGTAAGGAGAATTCTCTTTAAAGAGAAATCCTTTATTTGTTTATGCATCTTGTTTTACTTTTCCTTTTTTGTTTTTTTTTTTTTTGGGGGGGGGAGGGGGTTGATTTCTGTTTATGTAAAAGCTTCTCGTTTAGTTAATTAGGTACTTTTGTACTAAATCCATGTTCACTTCTATACCCACCGGTGTTTGTTGCGGTTTGACTGTCCAGTCCCCTTCTTGGGTGTATCATATATCAAGGTTTTACTAACAAGTGGTCCTTCCTCAATTATCATAATGTTAAAATTAGAATATGGGCGAATGACTCATAGGTTAAAATTAGAAGTTGGGTAATGATCAATCTGAGCTACTCCAGTGCAGATCAGTAGCAGATTGTGTAACCCCCCAAAAAGGAATTGACTCATTAAATTAGGAAAATAGGGAGAAAAAGGCTATTAGGAAAGGAGAGAAGAAGGCAAAGGAAGAAGGGAGGAGGGAGGATGAGGAAGAGAAAAGGGAAGAAAAAGGAGAAAGAAAAGGAAAATTGATTTGGAAACTTTGAGAAGATTATTGCAGTTGTTGCTAGCACTGGTCATGCGTCTGATGTATCTTGATGGTTGGGAATAGCAACAAGGGAACAACTAGAACTGTTACAGTTTATGGAATGCACAGATGTTTGGAAAATTGATCTGTTCCTTCCAAAAGATTTCGGCAGGGTCAGAAATTTTGGAACATCTCTTGTCAGTTTCTTGCTTTTCAATTTTCATAATTGCCAAAGGATGATGTCATTTAACCAGTAATCTTGATCCCTCACTCTTAGATTGGTTTGTTTTCAAGTTTATTATCTTGGCACTTTCCAAATGATTTCGGCCATCATGTGTAATTATATATTTATGTCAAATCTCTTTGTTCTTGCAGAAACAAAATTGCTGCTTTACCTTATTGCTTTGGAATCATGAACTGTATTAGTTTGCTCATGATGTGTTCTATTATTTTTCCACCTTTTCCTTCTTTAGGGCACTTCGTTGTGATATGTGGGTATGATGCCGAAAGAGATGAATTTGATATTAGAGATCCAGCAAGCTCTAGGTATGTAGTCTTAGCCATCTTCTGATATCATTTCATAAGAGATCACAGAATTATGATTTCCAATACCTTTAGCCATATATGCTATTAAAATATTGATAATTATTGTATCCATGGTTAATGACTGCTAATTGTTGTTGGATCCATCCCATTATGCATCATTGGCTTTTCCCCCTTGGATACTAACATTTATCTAATTGGTTCTGTCACTTTTCTCCAGAGTGAAACTTTAGAATCCCTTTTTTGTGGGATAATTACAAGCTTTCATTTCGTGGCTATGGATTGTGTATGCCCTACTTTAGGAATATTGCAAATTTGTGTATTTGATTCTTTTAAATTCTGCTCCGTAATACTTGGTACTGTTGATCTCCTGGAGCATAAGTGTGACCTCTAACATAGATGTTGTTGGTGGTGGGGTTTCCTTAATAGTTACTCTTTACATATATTTGTTCTATCTCTTTGTTTTCATGAATGTAGAAGTCAGCTACTTTCAGGCATAGTTGTCAAGGTGGCACCTAGGTGACCAGGTGCTTATTTGGGGTGCCTTTTTTAGGCCCAAAAAGGTGCTCAAGGCACTCGCTAAGGTGGGCCAGGCAGTCCAAGGCGCCTAGACTTTTAGGCATAGTTGTCAAGGCGGCGCCCAGGCGACCGGTCGTTGATCCAGGCCCAAGGTGCTGGGGTGCCTTTTCTGGGCCCAAAAAGGATCCCAAGGCGCCCGCTAAGGCAGGCCAGGTGGTCCAAGGTGCCCGCCTAGGCACCTTGGGTATCTAGCTTGGCCCGAAACCCAAGCTCGTCCTGCCTGGGTGCCTTGGGCTGCCTAGCTTGGGCATAGCCTATGATACCCCTCCAAAATTTTTCGAGCCAGGGGACTCTGCCTCCCTAGCAACCCCCTGGCAAGGGTGGCTCTCTGACCCCCTTGCAATTTGACTGTGCAAGTCGATCTGCGATGTGAGGCTAGGTCATAGGTAGATCAAGCTCCAAACAGTCCTCCAATTCCTCTCTCTCCCCCCTCTCTCCTCCCTCCCTCTCTCAAATTTTTAGTATTAAAATCTATAATATTTTCATATATCTTATTCCAGTTTTATTTGTTTTCTCCCTCCCCTTCCAGCTCTGCTCTTTTTTTTTTCTCTTCTCCTCTCCTTTTCACCTACTTCATCTTTTTTTTGTTTACTTCAGTGTCTGTCAGGACCCCACTAATATTCACATGCTAGAAATAATACTCTCTTCCTCCGCCCTCTCTCTCTTATGAACTTGACGCCTAAGCGCTTAGGCACCAAGGGGACCCAAGCTCGACTTGGGTCACCTTGTCGCCTTGACAATTATGCTTTCAGGTTAAGGTCATGGTTCATACATCTTGAGACACTAATTGAAATTTCATTAGATTCCCGATCTGAATTGTGGAGAAACTTACCTGTCTATTGTAGCTCAAAGGCTTTATATGCCTTTGGTTTAGATGCTGAGCTAGTAATAAACCATACTAGCAAAAGGAAGTGAGAAATTACAAGCAGTATTGCAAGCCCCAAAAGGGCAACAGCTGAATATTTTTTGCATGGGCCTGAGCCTGCCTTTGACAGCAAAAGGATTTCTCGTTAGAATATTGTTTTGATGATGTTGATATTATACATGGTAATCCTTTTCTGGTTTCTTATTCTGCTTTGCAAATGCTTAATCTATAATTATCATCCTGATGTTTTTTATCTGTAGTTTGAAGAGTTTATAGTAGTTCAATCCTTGTATAGCCGCAGCTATTGATAGTCAGCTTTTCTGTCAATCTTCCATGTTTTTAATCTTAAATAGCCACTGTGAGATTTTCTAGATTCATCATCAAAAGGCTGGAGTTATTGCTGAATGCATTCACATATATGTTTTAATTTCCAGTTATTTTTACTTTGCTGCAAAATTCTTCAAATCTCTTATTTTCATGCTATTGTGATTACTACCATTACCTGATCCTTCAGGCTGAAAGTGTTTATTAGTTCAATGCTAGATACATGTATGTCACGTGGTGTTTCTTTTTTAATCTTAATATGTTTTTTACATGTCCTGTTCTGACGCACCATAATGTCCATTAAAATCAAATTAGCACATGGTGATACGGTAGGAACTAGGAAATGAGTCACTTGGGCATGCTTGGGAGGGTGTAGATTTTATATTTGTCCTCAGGAATGTTGGTCAAACTTCAGACTATGAACTCAGCTTGATTTTCAGAAAACCGAGTCACTTCGTACGGATTTGGAGCTGAGTTGGACAGACTCGTTCAAATCGGGTGGATTTTCTGTGTTTTCAGTAAGGATGATTCTAGCATCTCGATCTTACCTCCAACAATCAAAAATAAAATTCCTTTTGATTTCAAAAAAGAGAAAAATGAAGCAAATAGACCATCTGAAGCTTGATGTTTGACTTGTACAAGGCAATTGCAAATCTGGACTTTGAAAAGTTGAAACTCATAGATGACTCGCGCGAATAGGTTCTAGGCAGCAAAATGTGGTCCTTACATGTGTTGTTTGATGAATCATTAATGTATAAAAATTGTGATCCTTACATGTGTTGTTTGATGAATCATTAATGTATAAAAATTGTGATCCTTACATGTGTTGTTTGATGAATCGTTAATGTATACGTTTGGTATATAATTATTAATTTACTTCACATTGTTTTTGTAGGAAATACGAAAGAGTCACGTTGGCATGCTTGGAAAAAGCTAGGAAATCTTTTGGTACTGATGAGGATATTCTTCTGGTAATGAATGTTGGCCACTTTCTCCAAATTTTCATGTGAACAAACAAATTTGGTTCTTTGTGTTTTATATGATTTTTATAGGCTTTATAGCTGCTTGTGTTATGGATTCCATCTTCCAGTCGGATTTTATAGTCTATTTTGTCAAATGCTATTTTTCCCATATTTTTCATCAATTGTATAGAAATATAATTCTTACCGTCGCCATAATTTATTGTTGCAAAATGCCACTTTTGCAGAGAGTTTACTTGCTGTGTTTGAGTATTTTTTGGAAATGTGAGTGATTGAAATTATATGGGAAGTGACCCTGACCTGGTGGAGGGAGGGGAGTTCTTTGTTCACTGTTCCAACCCAAAGAAGTGGGGGGGGGGGGGAGAGAACCTCATTTATAAGTATCCTTATGTTACTCCAGATTGAGTGGGGCCAAACAAATCTGTTCTGCACAAAGAAATGAAATTTGGCGTTAATGATTCTACTGGAGAGCCACGGCCCACAGTAATGGTCAAGAAGGCTCCAAGAGGGTCATGGTCAGTGTCCACTTGTCACCCCACCATAGTGGGAACAAAGGAAAGGGAGCATTGAAACCTGCGTGTGGAAACTAGTTGTTGTAGTTAAACTTGGAGAGATGAGTTGTGGGTTTTGAGTGGTGTAGGAATGCCAAGTCTGAGGCATTTCCAAGTTGTTTAAACTCTGCTGTCTGTTGGAGATACCATGCATTTAATTTGTCTTTGCATTAAGTTGTCGATTATGTATCCGGAATCACCTGTTAATGGAAAACTTGTGAAATATGAGGTTTTCAAAATGTTGAATGTATGTTATAGACAGCTTTTTTAGGGGGGGTCGGAATTGTGAATTTGTTGTTGTTGAGGAGGAGGATAATGTAGTAGCTTACTAGTGGATGATACATGAGAAGACTTCCTAGAGATCCATGCTTCACTGCTTGATAATGTTGGACTTGTTTGCTTGGTCAGGTCTCTTTAAACAAGGAAGACTCCGATATCAAGCTTCCACAGTAGCCTTCATCGCGTAGCATGGGCGTGTATATGTACAGTCATGTCATTATGAAGCTGCTCTGTATTTTTCGTTCGTCTTCCTAGTTAGTCATCTCGTACAATCTGTATATTACCATCCCTTTTTCTCCCTTTTCCAATATTTTATTTTCGATGGTAAAAAATGTACAAGGATGATGATTTGATATAAGAGTAGAGGGACGTCGTGAAGAGTGGGATGGGAATGTGACTATTAGAGGACGTAAGTCCTTGTTTCTTCAAGTTTTTAATAAAGAAATAAGACGTGGTAGTTTGTGCTTCTATTTCGATCGTGAATGCTCTTTTTTTTTCTACGATGAGTTGGGAGGTGCAAAATATGAAATGGAACATGAAGCCGTCTGATGACACATTGCAACGACTGTTTACCAAGGTTAGCGTTGCTTCACTCCACAGAATATTGCGTTGGAAACTGGCAGTTTAATTGTTTTTAGTTTTTAGACCTTAAAAAAATTTAAAATTAGAACAAGGACCTCCGAGTCCACTTATTTAGTCAAAACTCTCCAAAGTTATCTTCGTTTTGTTAAAAAACTTCTACCGTATGTCTCTGTTAAGATAAGGTCTGATTAGGTTAACCTAATCATGATCTAACCTAACTTGGATAATGAAAATGACCACAATGACTTTGTGCTAAGTGAGTGTCTAGATAGAGAAAATAGAGAGAGAGGAGTGGAGGGCATCCGCGAGTGTTGACACGAGAGAGAGAGAGAGAGAGAGAGAGAGAGGTCTGCCAAAGACGTAGAGGTAAAGTGTGTACCCGGCCCTTGAGATTGTTAGGATCGTAGACGGGTGTCGGTTGTCACATGTTATTCACCTACACAAGTTCAAGGACTTCTATGCCCTTTGATCATCCTCTCACATTGAGCTATTCCTCCTCTCCTTCTCCGGGGCATTATTGACCCTGCCATTTGACGCCGCCAGCAGAACCGTCTCCGCGGAGTGTGCAGTCCAATTTGTCTTGGCCTTCGTCGCCCGTCGGGATAAGAAGCCCGTGACGCCGCCTGCAATACCTTCCTACAAGGGTTACTCTAGTTCCTGCTTCCAGCGTGCCAGATTATCTCGGAGGTGAGAGAGGGGGACGGGGCCCACCAGAGGGAAAGATAGGAGCTGTCGGAGGGGGGTGTCGGAAGTTGGGGGGCGAGAGAGAGAGAGAGAGAGAGAGGTGCAGAAAGAGGGGAAGGGGGAACCAAAGAGAGGGAGACGGAGGCCGTCGGAGGGGGGTGCCGAAAGTTGGGAGAGAGAGAGGGGTAGACGGGGACTGTTGGAGGTGGGTGCTGGAAGTCTAGAGAGAGAGAGAGGTGGGGAGGGTAAAATCAGAAATAAAATATTAACGGGAGTGATCATAGAACATTCTTAAAAATGAGATGACAATTAACTCTAGAGATTTTTTTTACTAAGAGTTTGTAAATTTTGGAGGTTTTTAATTATATAAATAACTTAGGGGTGTCTTTTCCTAATTTTATTTTTTTAAAAGATTAAAAGTAAAAAATATCTTAATAGTTTCATTTGTAACTTGAATAGGGGAAGGGCCACGGGCTTCCGACACAGGATAGGTGAAAGAGTGAAAGTAATTAGGGTCGCTTTGACATGGGGTTAGGATAACTCGACAGATGAGAGAGAGAGCGGTGGACCTCACTCTCTCCTCATATAGAGTCGGTATAATCAAGCTCGATTAGATTACTCGACCCTCAAGTAGCCGAGCATACAGTAAGCTAATACTGTTTTTTTTGTTATACCAATGTAATTTTGTTATATCATGGGAGTATATATACTAATATACAAAGTACGTAGATTACAAGTAAAATAATACTGTATCTGATTTCTGAGAATATGTAGGTAAGTTTAATTTTCAAGTAAAACTTCTTCTTCTTTTCCTCCCTAACCCCTCTATCTTTGATTTATGGGCAGGTTATTCTTGTACAAGAAAAGTATCTATTTAGGCGTTGTTTAATTGTAGGACGGAATTAACGCTTTCTTATTCCGTATGCAGTCAGGTAGTCTTTTCATAGTTAGTGGGTTAATCAAACGAGTATAAATTAGTAATACAAATCTCATCTCATCTCAATTGTACCATTGGTATCAAATTGGTCTTCAATATCACCGGTTTTAAAGAAAACTTTCAAAAATGACATCGTCTTAATCTCCTATTAACACTTGTCAACCTAATTATGGTTATCTTTAACTAGACTTAGAAAAAAATTATATTGTATATAGTTACCTCTCTTAGGGTTTGAGAGAGGGGTATGAGTTGTCGATGACAACTGCCGTGTCTGCAGTGCTACCCCCTACAACGTCACGGGCATCAACACTTGACGAAGACGAGCCTAGAGACATTCTTACCCGACTATTTGAGCCCAAAGAGTATGAGCGGGCGATGAGTGATTGTAGTAGCTGCCCTTTTAAGATATAAGACTCTCTCTCTCTCTCTCTCTCTCTCTCTCTCTCTCTCTCTCTCTCTCTCTCTCTCTCTCTCTCTCTCTCTCTCTCTCCTTGTAATATCTTGACTCAAGAATTCATCTTTTATCAACATAATCTTGCAAAGAGAATACAATTAGGGGTTTTTTGGTCATTTAACTATCAACTAACGAAAATCTTCGAATCTTTATAAAATATTAGTGTCCTCGTCGACTACAGAGTTTGCCCTATTGTTGCAGATCTATATATCGTACATGTCAAATTGTACTTGGCCAATGACAGTACGCCTAGCACATGACACGCACTAGACACGCGGCAAGGAGTGCTCGAGGGAGAGGGGGGCCAAGACTGGTGGTGGGGGAGGGGGGGGGGAGTTGCAAGCTTCGAAGGGGAGAGGTGGGTCGAGGACGGTGGGGGGTGCAGACTGCAAGCGCCAAAGGGGGAAATGGGGGTCGGGAGGGATGGATTTGCGGGGATTTCTGTCAAAAACAAAACTTCATTCAACAATGGCACGTCAACATACCATGTCGTGTCGGACTGTATTTAGTCACGAAAGTGGCACGGCAAATCCTAGTCGATGATAGTTAACTATGATGATTTTGAAACTTTTCGTCGTAATTAGTGATATATCGGTTAATACATACTTTCAAAAATAATATATTTACGATTTCCTATATAGCAGTGATTTATAAGTTATATAAATTATTAAAGAAAAAATATTTTTCAATAACAATCATTTATATGTGAAAAATATTTATATGTGATTTCTGTCAAAAAAAAAAGTCGATCCAATAGTGACACGTCGGCGTATCATGCCGTGTCGAACTGTACCTAACCAAGAAAGTGGCACGGCAAACCCTGGTCGACGATAATTTTGAAACTTTTCATCGTAATTAGTGATATCTGGTAATACACTTTCAAAAATGATATACCTATGATTTCCTATATAGCATTGATTAATAAGTAAAAGAACTTATTAAATAAAAAATATTTTTTATGTAACAAATCATTTATACATGAAAATTCACATTACAAGAAAGAAGGGGAGAAGGATCAGGAGCCGCGGTAAAAAGAAGCAGCAGGATCGTAAGCCCCGTTCTGTTTAATCCGAACAAAGATCAAGTGGATACCTGTGACGAGGGGGGGCCAGTAATGACCCGGGGTGGGTTCTCAGACGGCTCCACGCGGGTCTCAGCCTCAAACCCTCCCCGGGTCGAACTCGTTACCGAGTCCGCATCTCTGCGGAATATAGGGCCCGGGGACTTTCCAAAGCCCAGCCTCAGATTTGAAGCAACGGGCCTAGCCACAACGTCCTGCTGAGTGTTCGCAGTCATTTCCCTTCTATAAATATATGAATTAAAACCTTTCAAGAGAACGATGTGGGACTAAAGTTATAAAGAGAGAGAGAGAGAGAGAGAGAGAGAGAGAGAGAGAGAGTCAAGGTCCCAGGAGGAAGCATGGCGAGCGCCACCACCGCCGGCTACCCCGCCGTGGTCGAGAAGAGGGCGGAGGAGCTCTGCAAGGGGAGCCCAGAAGCGCGAGGCCGTCCCGTGCACTGTTATCTACTGGCCACTTAATTGTGTGTATGCTCGGCGGTTCCACTTATTTAAGGTGAATTGCTCGTTTGATAGCTGATAATAGTGTAGGTAGAAGATGCATTTGACGAACATACTCAAATAATAAAAGATATGATAATATTTTGTCCAACATAACGATCCTGTTGAACTTGCCGGTAGTGTTCGAGGATTCGAGACGTAGACTTGAATTGTAAAAGATCGAGTTTATGTTGCTCGGTGAATATATGTCAGTCAAACCTTGTTTTGCGCATTTACACTTTGTATCAAGAAAGTGCCATGAAACAAATTAATTGCATGTTTAAGTTTGATTTTTATCAACATATCCAAGCTCTTCTCTGTGGCGTGTATCTGTGAAATACTAAACTCGATGAAGTTACATTACAAGAAAACATAGCACCGACGACGGTCGAAATTCGTCGCGATTAGTTAAAAAGTTGTTAATACGTTTGGCGACCGTCGTCGTCCGTCGTAAATGTTATCGTATGTCTATGCCTAATCGTCGTGAATAACTTGTTATTAGCGATGACCCAGTAACATTATTAGCAATGACTTATCATCGTCGTTAATAATTATTTAGTAAAAAATAAAAAAATTAAATTTATTAGCGTCGTTAGTAAAATTGTCACCGATATAATTCGTGAAATATAATATTATTCGTGATGACTCTTAAAGTCGTCGCTAGTATGATTCGTCAAAAATAAAATTTAGTAAAATATTATTAGCTATGGTTGTTCAATCGTCCCTAATATAATACTTATAATAAAAATTACATACATATAAATAGCAACGATAGTAGAACCATCGTCAATAAAATATTGGCGACGAATTCAAAACTATCGCCAATAAATATTGACGATGGTTGCACAACCGTCGCCAATAATTATTAGTGACGATGACATAATCATAGTTATAATTTTTGTAGCATCATTAGCGGTGGCTGTACATCGCTAAAATTATATAACATGGTCAACAATATTAAATTTTTTAGAAATAAATCTAATCTTTTCATGACAATTATGAAGATTTTTAAAAATGTATACGATGACATAATCCACGGATAACCTACGTACAAATCACGTATACAAATCTAATAAAGCTATGACAATGGCAGAGTCCATACATACATAGAGTATCAAATACAAATCTATAATGTTCACGTTATCACATAACTCCTTTTAAATAATGGTAGTACCTACTTTTAAAAAAAATATTGTCACATGACTCAGATTTAAAACATATAAAATAATCATCTATGAAGATCATTGGATTTATCCTCTATATTCTCGTCATCTTTCCTTTCTTCCTCAACATGTGATACAGTAGAGGTTCTCATCGAATACATATTTTTAATAAGAGAAGATATCTGATGTATTTGTTTCTTAAATGAAGAAATCTCATATTCTAATTTTTGAATTTTTGTGACTTGTTCATCTGTGTGTCTCCTAATGTTGTCACTGCCTCTCTCAAAAGAACTATACCATGAACGAAGTATCTCTCCTCGTCCTCCACATCGAATACGTCTAAGGGTCCTTTTGGTTGGGATTGTTCAGGTGGATTTTTTTAAAAAAATTCCTAAATAAATGTCAGAGTGTTAGAGATTTTAGACCTCAAAATCTACCCTGAATTTCCATGAGAGGAGTTTTTGTAGATTATTTAACACCCCTCTTTTTAAGTATTTCTCTCTCCGTTTAAAAAAATTCACCTATCACAAAAGTCGAGATAACTTTGGGTCATTTAATTAGGACGATATTATGTAAATTTGAGATATATCGGACACATGTCAGACCCTATACGGTTGTGAGATTTTTGAAAATCTCTCATCTCCGGCCGCATTTCCAAATGTCACCTTAGAGAATTCATTCCTCTCCGTGGGACTTCTCAATCTAGACCAATTATCTAAATAGAAAAAAATGTCATCTATATAAATATCATTTTCACAATCGCGTGAAAATATCTTTCTATTTAGGTGGAGTATTTGAATAATTATTCAAATTTGTAAATATCTATGACAAAAAAGAAAAGTTTTCAAATTCGTCCGTCAAGCCCTAGTATTCGACACGGAATAGGGGGCACCGAAACTGATACGAGATTACGACAGTCCCAAACTTTTAAACAAACAAGTTCGGTTGTAGAATAAAATTACCAGTGTCTACTTAGGCGTCGTTCAATTGTTGGACAAACTTAACCTATCCTTATTCCCTTTTTAATTGCAATCATATTGTCTTCTGATAATTAATGGATCAAATCCGATGAGTATAAATTAGGATTTAGGAATAGAAGATCCCTAAATAGGTGGATCAGTGAGGTCCTCGTGTTATAATAGAGAGGTATCGTGTTTGACTCTAAGGAGGGGACTTATTATTTTCTCATATTTAATTATCTAGAGACGTGAACTTGGGGTGAGATTGATAGTCTCGGAAATAAAAGGATGTGGTGTACCGTTGAATTTGAATGCAAATCTCTCGCACTCAATTTTGACTCAAGAGTATCGTTGGATTAAAATCTACTTCATAAAAAAATGGAGTATAAGTTACAAATATATATTTCATGTCATCTAATCTCAATTGGACCACCGGTTCCAAATTAATTCTCACTTACACTGAAACAAGATCTCATTAACCCAACCTACACCATTATCTGAGTCAGGTTGAAACATAAAATTAACCCCGCCACTAAATAAAGATTAACTCCAAATTAATAGACACCTTGCCGGATTAGTAGGTGCTAAGGATTTGTCTACGTCTCGGATTAAGAAGTTAACGGATGAAACGCATCACATGCCATCCGATACCCTGACCAGCCCACCCTTGGTCACGTAACAAGTCATGATGAGAATGAGTGTCAGTGAGAGAGAGAGAGTGTTTAATTTTTCCAACGAGGAATGCTTTGTGCACATAAAATCACGTCAATTTACAAGTTTTATTCACGTTGACTCAAAAATATATATGAAAAGATCGTTTATGCACGTGAAAAAACGTCCTACATAAGTTTTGTATAGTGCGTATTTTCGTGTATTAAACACAACGCACTCGACGGGAAAATGTGTGAAAAAAATATTTTACGAAGAATAAAATATTTAATATAAAATTAAAATATTTTTTAGATTTTATTCATGTAATAAAATATTTCATTTATATAATATTTTATTCTTATAATAAAATATTTTATTTATATAAATATTTTATTAATTTATTTACGAAATCAAATAAAATGTTTCATTCTTATAATAAAATATTTCATTTATATGTAAAATATTTTAATCCTATAAAATATTTTAATTATATATTATTTTGTCGAATACGTTTCATCTTTAATCCGCAAAAAAAAGGGCCGTACGCAAGATATCTTTTTTATGCAAAAATAGTACTTTCATTAACTAACGAGAACAAATGTTATATTTTGAGGTAATTTTATGCATCAGATTTGATACATAGAGTATTACTCTTTTCCAATTGGACCATCGTCCACCCTAGGTTATGAGGGCGGAAATGTTGTTAAAATTGGAAGTTTTTGGTGAGAATAATTTGGATGGGTATTTTTTATTATTCTCTTAAATTTATTTTTCTGAATGAGTTTAATATAGTTGACGTCTGTTATTTTCACGTGATTTTGCTCGGATCCAAGTTAGTTTCTGTTTGATAATTCATGTCTAAGATGTACTTTCTAAAATAACTAATCATTCTTCGTTACAAATCGTTTGACGAAAACAAATTCAATGTCTAGAACTCTTTAACTATCTTCTACCATTTGTTCATTACCGTCAATCATCAGTTCTCCCTATCGTTGATCCTTGTTACCATTTTAGTCATATAAAAAATATTTTTATCATACTATATTTTTTAATTTTTTTGTATATGAAATATTTTTGTACGTAGATCACACAACACAAAGGGTGGCCCGTTTTCGCTCCCGGGAAATTAAAACTTTTGAATCCGGGTCCGTTATGGGAATCCGAACTGGCGCGGCGGCCGCTGTAGCCAACAATTGGTGTCATGTTTAGTTGCGATGGGAAGAAGGATACATCAACTGCAAAGGGATCAACGAGTTATGCTCAATATTTGTGCATTTTTTAATGAAAAAAGTGATCAACCTATCGAAAATGCCTCTTCCCATGCAAGGAACCCCTTGATTTCAAGGTTTGAGCAGTTGAAACTGTTAACAGGCAAAGGTGGAAATGTGGAATTAATGAAGTTGCCCGACCCGAAAATTATAAATGGTGACCCGATAAAATGTTATGTATTTTCTTAAAAATACATTTTTATTTTACAAGTTGGGACTAATCTAAATTTCATGTAAGTACAATCCAATCTAAGATTAGACGGCTCATAAAAATCAAAAATAATAACATCTATGTAGACACACAAGATATCGAGCCGGGCCAAACTCAGATCTCATCTACTCATGAAGTGGATGTTTTCCTCATCTCTCTAGTTATGCGTCGGGAACAATAACTTCTACATATGCGAATAATGGGTATCTTCTAAGAATTGGCCGTTAAGTAAACATATAAGGGCTGCTTTGTTATTGGGTTAAGATAGACGGATACGATACCCAATGAGAGAGAATTATGAGAGGCCTACACCCTCCTCTCACACACATGCTCCTTAATCAGGGTCGAATACCGTATTCGACCCTCTGGAGTCGACTGTAGTATCCAACCCTAATTTTAAAGACGGCCTAAGAGAATACTTGGACTCCCGCCCCAGATTCTGGAAGGCGCTGAAGGGGAGGTTTATTAGATCCTTCAGAAATCTTTTGTTGGTGTTGACCCTATAACTTTGTTGCCATGGAAGCTCCTAAATGCCAACATCCTAAGGGCTGGTTTGGTAAACCAATAGGACGTGTATTCGCCGGTTCCCGTCGGTTTCGATGGCCTATTCGCAAGTTTTTGTCTACCCGCCTTCGGTGGCTTCTTCGAATGCGAGATCGAAGAGGCGATTTCATCGGGTTTTCGACGAATACGTCATTCACGTGGGAGGCTCTAATGCGCTGCTCTAGCCCGATTAAGACGAGAGTCTTTCTTCCCTCCTCCTCCTCCACTTCCTCGTGTCTAGATAGCCAATACTTTGCTTAGCAGTAGTGGATTAATCTAGAATAGGATGCCAAAGTACTTCAAAAAATAACTCATCATGCGTTGGTGGCCGAGTTGAAGACTATGCCCTAATTCTTTCATTGGCAGTGACTGGGCTGTGCTGATGTAGACTCTGCAAGTCTGATGTCAAAGACGACAAGTGTTCGTCTTGGGAATACATACGGAAGGTCAGGTCACCTAATGAGCTGCGAGGTGGTAGATCCGAGTGGGGATTGGGAAACAATATTGGGCCTTTGGGATGGGTCACCTACCTCATGGGCCACTTCCATGCAGGGTTTCATGCCACCAAACCAGGCATGGCATGTCCACCGGCCCACCGCTCTTGTTTAAAGAGAAAAACATGAGTAAATAAAGCATGGGGTTACCTTGTATTGTATCCATATATGGATGGATGCATGTAGGTACGACCAAAGAGACTAGTTTCCTTTTCTTATATATATATATGAAAAATTTTCCTCTACTTCAACCGCCAAAACACCCCACCCATTTGTTTGGCAGGGGAAGATCAAGGCTGGTGAGTGGCAGGCAGGACTCTGTACGGTCTCCGTGGGTGTTTCCCTTCCCCTACCTTAATTCTTAATAAACGTTTGAGTTCTTTCGGAGCAAAACGTTATTTTATAAACTATTTAGCAAAATATATTTCAAAAACATTTTGAATTATATATATATATATACTAATTCATGAGAAGCGGATCATTTTATCACACTATGATAAAAGGGTAGGACCCGTGCGCGTACTATGATATGGGTTGATTTGGACATGAAAAAAAAATACTGCATTATTTATGTAGCACTTGCACCCTTAGCTTGTGAGGTATTTTTGGGATAAAATTGTACAAATTTGATGCAAAGTGGATAAATATGTCATAAGAGTTGGATCGAGTCGTAATATAAAAAAGTATATATTGTAACGCGTGTATTTTCCAGCCTAAAAATGTGCATTACACTTTACAAGTACATACTCTAACATCAAATTATATTTTAGATTTAAAAATATTTATGCGGAAAGTATATTCGAGTTGAAACCATGTCAGCTTGCAAAGTGTGTAGTCTTCGTACATCGGATAATTAAGTGGATATTGTTGGATCAAAACTACTTATTCTGGTGGACGAAAGACAGATTTTAAAAAGTATTTTTATTCAAAACAAATGTAGATGATTATCAATAAAATAGTACTATTTTGATATTAAAATTATTTTTATGTCTTAAATACTTTATTAATTTATATTTAAATATAAAATCATTTACCAAAAACCAAGAGTGGTCTGGAGTCTCGACGCAAGCCCACTCAGAGGGAAACTCTTCTTCATGTTGCTCACCAACTCACCCCTCTCTCTCTCTCTCTCTTCTCGTGCTCTTTTGTGTTTGATGAAAGGCCAGAATAAAATCTTCGTAGCGAACAGCGCTCAACTTATTACTGCTCACGCTACTGTCCTTTCCCCCCTTCCGCTTTCTCTTCCCACATTGGGCCCCGGGGAGGCTGGAAACCCGCGCATACGTAGCGCAGATCCGCGTTATTATTGTTTCTTCTCCGACCAGCAAAGCCCCCTTCGTCTTCCCCCACCCCCCTGTTCTGCCTTCTCCACTTCTTCTTGCTTCGGCTAGCAGCTTTCCGTCCCCTGTCACAGGTATATCCACTTCAAAAGGCGGGCAAAGGAGGTAGCTTGGGGAGATAAGTGGCCATGGCGGAGATGGATTGCGCAGAGTTCAGTCTGCCGGCCGAGTTCCCGGCGGAAGACATCTTCTTGGAGATGAAGGAGAGCGGGAAGGGTGATGGTGACGGGAGGGACGAAGGGGATGGGGATTCGTGCTTTCCTTCTGAGTTCCCCTACGACTGGGTTTATCTCTCGGACGTCAGCTCGCCGGTGGAGGCGGTCGCCGGGATGGAGAGCAGCGACCGGGAGTGCGTCGCTGGCTTGAGCAGGCAGATGGTGCACTATTTCCTCCGGGAAGACGAGAAAGTTGCTTCCTTTCCTCTTGCCGGCGACGACCCCAAGGTATTGCCCGCTCCTGATACTTGTTTACCATGAGCTTTCTTCTGATGGGGTCTTTAGCTTCTGATATCTGCGAACTCTGTGAGTTGGGTTTTCCGAGTATCTCCTTCTTCTTTGTACTGACCGATTTGGGGCTTCTGTGCAGGCGACTCCCGCGGCGGGTTCGCCCCAGTCCACCGTGTACGCGGCTGCGAACTGGAGCGCGTTTAACAGGGAATCCTCCGACGTCCTCTCCCTGCTCTCGTCACCGCCTTCGACCCCTCTTGGAAAGCACAAGGGCGACGCTGGGTATCAGTCCTACGCTGCGGCTAACAAGCTGCAGAAGCATGACGGCGGAGGACTTCTGTCCCCTCCGGCGGGGAAGCCCTTTCCTCCCTTTGCTGCAGGACTCACCAACCACCACATCACCAGCTCCTATGCGCGTCCTTCTTTGAGCCAGCATAAGGATGCGGTTGCTCAAGTAGGAGTTTTGCTTCAGATTAGCTGAGCTGTTAACTAGGTTGCCGCGAACTGCTTCAGGGTTGCTGATCCTGCTCGCTCTTCCCCTTGTTTTGCTCCGTGCAGATTCATCAGCTGAAGCGGCAGCAGCTGGAGGAGCTGCAGCTCGCTGCCTCCTGGCGCCGGCACAGCAGGGCCAAGGGCGGAGGTGGGCTCGCTGGCGGCGGGCCAGCACGGCCGCCGGGCTCGACGAGGACCCCCTGGGCGCCTCTCCCACAGCAGGTCGGATCGGGCATGCGGGCGGTCTTCCTCGGCCCCGGCTCGAGGAGGGAGACCTGCGGCACCGGCGTGTTCCTGCCCCGGCGGGTCGGCAGCCCCGCTGATGCGCGGAAGAAACCAGGTATGGCACAACCCATGCTCGGCAACGCATGTCCCAACACCGGGGCGCGAACTTTTCTTCCTCCAAAATCGAATCTTTCCATGGCTACCATCTTGGGTTCCTTTTGGTGGTCACCCCTGTCCGTGGATTGGCGTTTCCTGTGTAGTGTTCCTCGTCTTCTCCATTTGCTCTCTGGGAAGCAACATGCTTCCATTCTTCTGGAATCCCCCTGCTTTGGATCTTTCTTCCGTTTTCATATTAAAACTGGTCTGGACTACTTAGTTTTGTTGCGAGTTCTTCCATGCCCTTCTCTCCTGGTTTTTGTTTCTTGGATTCGTTTTCTAACGTAGTTCCCTGCCGTCTTTGATTCCATTGCCAGCCCTGTCCACCGTGCTGCTGCCGGCGAGAGTGATGCAGGCCCTGAACCTTAACCTGGACGAGTTTGGACCTTCCCAACCTCGCTCCCCAGGTGGATTTGTGCTCCAACAAGGTGAGAGTTCTACTTCTTCCCCCTTCTTCTTCCCCCCTTTCCAATATTTTATTTTATTGTTTACGTTTTGGAAACAATCTCAAGGCTGACATGACATGATACACCCGTGGTTGCAGACGCCATGATCGCCCGGAACGGCGCAGTGATGTCGCAGAGGAAGGGCAACCGGCCCCAGCCCCTTCATGCCGGCAGCCAACATCACCATGATGTCTGCCTGCCTTCCGAGTGGACCTATTAGTCCCACCTCTCTCTCTCTCTCTGCACTAATAAGTCCATCTTTGCCGAGTAATATTCTGTAGGAAGAAAGCATGCAATGTGTACTGGCAGGAAGAATATAGGAGCTACGGGAGAGTAGGAGATGGTTCGGAATACATAGACTAGGTGAGAAGATTCTTACAATACATGGATTTGTGGAAGATTAATGCTTGGGAATGGTGGGAAAAATGGGCTGTGGGACTGGGGAGGGGAGCAGAATGTATTAGGCCTCTCTGGTTGGTAGGGCTTGGAAGTTGGAGGAGGAGATATGGGAGGGATGTGGCATGTAGACAATAAAAAGGCGGAATGCTTCTAGTGTTGTGGTAGGGTGAGCCGGGTTGTTTTGTGAATAAGCCTCTCATGCTTTTGTGTTAAATACCCAAGAAAGATGGAGAGGAAGAAGGAAGAAAAACAACTACCCCCCTTCTCTTGTTGAAGGACACTGATCCATCAAAGCTCTTTTCCTTTTGCTTCTGATGGGAAGAAGACCAGAACGGCAGATCATCTTGTAGTGCTACTACTGTAGGGGTTGCATGCTGCTGCTGCGGCGCAAGTTTCCTTTTTTTGCTGTCATTTCTGTAACATGATGAAAGAAGGTAAGAGAGACAGAAAAGCAAAAGAAAGATAAAGAGGTTGTTACCGGTTCGCCAACCGGGTATCATGGTGATTTGTGTTAAACTTTGAAAGTTGTGTAAGGATTATGAAAATGTTGTGGGAAACGTTTGCTTGATATCTCCATGACACCGGTGTTTAAGCATGGCCCCATCTCTTAACACTACCCAATTATGTTCCATCCAATTGTTGTCTGTCCCATCGTTCTTCTTCTCTGTCACTATGCTACATTTGCACAGGCCAAATATGATGCCCAACTTAGTCAGAGAGGTTGTTGGGCATGGGAAACCATGTGATATTATGCCCTCCCTTTCGCCATATGGGTGCACTTCAATCAAAAGAGTTGGTGCCCAAGAAGTGGAATCTTGTGGACTTTCTGGTGGGTGCAATTTGGGCACAAACAGCTTTGTTTGGAGTGCTATTAATTATTAGTTTAGATCACAACGTGCCATTGGAGATGTTTACCAGAGAGTGGTGGGAATGCTGATGTATCTGATGGGCTTGGCGATGGTAGCTTCGCCTTGAAGCATTGTGGGCGCCCGCGTCAGAGAGACATGTGGCCGGCTTATTTATTGTCGTTATGTTATTATGGTTAAACTTCGTAGGTAATTAGTCTAGAATGTACTCGATAGTCTCATTAGGACAAATGATAGTTTAGCGTTATGATATGATACGATAATGAGTAGTGCGTAAGGAGTGATGTTTCCTGATTAATTATTAATTTTTTTGTCATTATTATGTTACCATCGTTCTGTCTAACGTCGTTGCTAAGTAACGGCTTTGTTTTCTGTGGGAATTGTTTTTACATGCATACACCTGCTAAAAAGTAAATTTGTGTGAATTTACTCTACACATGTATTTATGTTTGTAGCATATTAGGTTCGATAATTATCCGTTTAAACTTCAAAGTTTGATTAGATAATTATTTGAATAAAATATTTAATAGATAATTTAATTAGACATTATTTATTAATAAAATATGAATTTTGATATTGAGATATTGATGTTAGATATTATTTGATCAATTATGAATTTTTAGATGAATATCGAAAGATATATATATATATATAATTAACTTATATTTTAATATTTTATTTATTTTTAATTTTTTAAAATATAATTTAAAAATAAGAACATGTATTTATTTGGTAAATGTTCTTTTATTTTTTAAGATGAAATTTAATCTTTGATAATTTTTTTAAAATAAAAATAACTTTCATCATATTTTTGAGAAAATAACTTACGATGTCTCTGTACAATTTATGCGATTCATATCTAAGTAGATTTAATAATTATCTATTTCTAATTTGAATTAAATTTAAATTCATATTAATTAGATAATTATTTGATTAAAATATTTGATGAATAATTTAAACAGAAATTAGATAATTTGATTATTAATTAAATACGAATTTCAATATCATACTATTCGTTCTATATATGATCTATTAAGTATCATTTTTATTAAACTTATTGTCATTTTAATCCTTTTGGTAAACATCTATCAGAATATTCATTGATTATTCAATCATCTTCTTCAGCCTCGTTAAGAAACTTGAACAATCTTTTGACAAAAAATGACAATAATTAAGGATATATATGATAATTAATTATCACGTAAGGAGAGTATACTTTTAAATACAAACTCAGGATAGATTTTATGCAAATTCACGTTCTTGTTTAACTTCAATATTTTACGGTGTCTTACGTCTAAATACACTACCCTTTAGTTTAAAACTACTGAAAATAATATCTTATGGCTATTCAAACAAAACATTGAATTAATAACTTTAAAAATAAAAGTTATAATATTTTACATTAAGATAAGTGTGACCTTAATATTAGTGGAATGGGGGATAAAGATAGCGGTAGATTGAGGGGGCAAATTGATAACCGTAGAGGTAGGAAACTAGTTTCTAATTTTTCTATTACACTTTTAATATTTGTTTGTTGGAGAAAAGTAATCGATCATCCGTGAAAATTTACGAACATTACAAAAATGACATCAGAAAGAGCTCTGGACGTGACCCCATGGGACAATCCTGCGATGCTTAAGTTAGAGACGCATTTTATAGAGAACTATAAGAGGGAGAGTGATAAGAGAGTTTAAGAGTGGAGTGGACAAGCCTATGAATGAATGAAAGCTCCTGAAGTGCTCTGAGAGTCTGGGGAGTACTCGGAATAGTGGGGGAATGTCTCTTCTCTCTCTGCGTGTCTCTGTGTCTGTATGTCTGCAAGTGTCCGCCTCCTTGGTTCGATAGGGGACCTTTTTATATAAGTTGTCTTGACGGTGGTCGTCCGTTCCTCAACGAGAAAAGGGCATGGGTTGTGGAGTAACGTCTCTTTGATCGTGGGGAGAGTTGTCCGTTGTGCAACTGCCTATTCAGCAATAGGGGCCTCGTGATAGGAATCTCGACGTTGTGGGTGTGACACAGTCCTTTCCGAAGATAGCCCCGTAACGGTGGCAGAGTCTGCCCTATTAGGTGAACGTTACGGCGCCCATACCGCGCGCGATGATTTCTATGATGAGTTGATGATGCTTTGTTGGACCCTAGTTGGGACATGGCACGTGGGCCAAGGGTCGGCCCGCCTTAGCTTGCCCGTATTGGGCCGTATCGGGCCAGTACTAGGCCTGACGATGTTGAGCCGTATTGGGCATGGTGAGTATTCCCCTTCTCAATAACTATGTATTGTTATGATAAAATAATAATTAATTTGTGGTGGTTAAGGTAGTGACATGTTTGTTTATGGACGCTATGATATTTGAACGGGATAAATGTGAATATTAAATCGATGAGAGAGAAAATATGGGTCTATATATCTCTTCTCACAAAGGCGTCGCATTAATCGGGATTGTAGTAGTCAAGAAATGGTTATCCAATTTAAGATCCACACCTCCAATGATTTATTTGGTTAGGGAAATGTGTGTCTTCGAGGAGGGATTTGCATTCACCACAAAATTCTTGGAGCTATTTTGGGAGACAATCCTCTGATGGTTAATTCAGACAACGGTGGGAAAGGAGGCAAATGTTCCTGAAGAGCAAGAGAGGGAGAGAGAGAGAGGGAGGAGAGAGAGGGTGGAGTTGCCTACCACATGGCCGTTGGGTCAGGGTCTTACTTATACTGTAGGCAGGGGGGAGGGATTGACCGTTGGGTTATTGTGACCGAAGGAAATGTGAACGGCCTAGCTCACGTGTCTGACGAGATAGGAAGGTATGGGTGTTGGCTCGTCGTCTCTCCGCCGGAGGGGTAACTCCGCCATTAATGCGACATGGTTCGTCGGAGAGGGTGTGAAGTTGCGTTGTCAGGGAACGTGGAGTGGGTGACATCCTCCTCTCATTGTTGGATTGGTGCACCGTTCGTCATTAGTAGACGTGCGTTGTATTCACTGATGAGAAAGGTGCACGTAGGTATGGGGACTATGCCAAACTTGCCAATCGGAGATGCTATGACCCTATCACAAGCCCGAAGGGTTGAGCCCCTATGGTGGGCCAGGTGGATGGAGGCTAATGGGCTTGCAAGATATGCCCTTCTTAGGGATTGAGCAGCGTAATCACGTCTAGGAAGTTGAATATATTATCCTACTCATCGAAGAGATCAAATATTGTATCCTACCCTGTTATCAAATAGTCCCTTAAGTCTCGTTTGAAAAACGGGCAGGGTTAAGGTATTCGAGTCCATGGGCTCGAATACCTTACATGAGTCGGGTAAGAGGATTGTGTGTGAGATATGAGCGCGGGGCTCGTATTTTCTCCTTCATGGGTTAAGATATCTTATTCTAACTTATTCTAATATCAAACCCGACCTTAGTGACTAACAAGTTGTGCACTTAATACATATGATATATTGTTTCCCAAAAAAATTAAAGAATTATTTTCATGTGACGAGACTAATGTATTCTGGACAGTGGAACCTTCAAAATACGAGTAATACAGAATTAGACGAAAATGCTACTTATATGGATAGTACTGTAGCAAATGTGCAACGATGCCCCCTATTCAGAGAAAACTCTTGTAGTTAATGTTATCAGAATCGAACTGATGTTTGAATCGGTCAATGAGTTAGTTCGATTTGAATCGATTGGACTGTTCAATCGAACCAGTTTGAACCGTGATGTCATCATAATATTGATACATGATCCGACCCGATTCTATGACCCAAGATAATAAGAAATAAGATATAATGATCAAATAGATAAACATACGTGTATAATTATTAGTCATGAATATGTAACTATACAAGAAAAAAAATAACAATAACATGATTAAATAAATTGACCTTAAAATTTTGTAATATTTCATTGATCTTCACTCTTCATGATTGACATCTATACTCCTTTAAACATTTAAATTTTAAATAAATCTAAAATAAAATTATAAATAATAATAAATTAATAATAATAAGATAATTTTGTTCACACATAAATATCATTTTTTGAATATCTAAATATTTTTACGTTTATTTTTTTTATATTTTAAAAGGTGAATCGGATCGGACCGATTTGGACCGGTTCACCGATCGAACCGCGATTCGACTGATTCACATGATTCTTTAACATTAGATCGGATCGACTTTAATCGGATCGGTTCTTAGACCGATTCACGGTCGGATCAGTCCGACCAACAGATCCGATCCGATTCTGATAACACTATTTGTCGTTGCTCAAAATTATAATTATCCTGAGCCCCCCTTCTTGTCGCGCAGCCATTAAAGTCAATTTTTGAGTTCATATTAATAAATATTAGATGTCATTCTTTCCGATTTAAGATATATTATTTATATTTGTCACATAAAATATTAATTTAGGTCTTCTTATTTTGTTGAGATGCTCTTCGCATTGTCAAAAGTATCTTAACATTCAATTCATTCGGTCTATGTCCTCACGTCTACGTCCGTTCTTGTTTTCAAAAAAAAATTAACTTTTTAAAAAAAAGGGGTGGGCTTCTGGGGGCAGGGCCGCAGGGTGTCGTGCACTGGTAAACAGATGTTTGGTACGAAAAGGAGGAGGATAGAGCTTTTTCCGGGACCCACATTTTATGCCACCCGCAAGTCTGACGGGGAAGGGAAGAGATGTCGGGTACGGTCCGAGGTGCGAGGATTTCAATTGGTCGTAGTTACGGTAGACCGTGGAAGCAGTGTGAAAAAGGATCCCGAGTGAGTGGTATCGGTGGGAATATCGTCTCATGACAGCGACAATCGTTATGTGACTCTTCAGAGATAAATTGATCTTTACTCATATTCAAAAGAATCAAAACCGAGATTTGTTAGTCATCATAAAGAAAAAAAAGATACACGATGAGTTAAACATTGTTAAATTTAAATTCAAATCTCTCGCATTTTATGTAGACTCGAGCGTGACTATATGTTAATTTCTCCATCATCAAAAAAAAATTATCGTGATGACGACGTGGATTGACATCCGTTTGAACTAACCTAATGGAGGTTGTAAATTTGATCCGTTTCCGTCAACAGGTGTTAATGACAATAATTCCACGTAGTATCGACTGTGAGTCGACCCATCTAAAATCACTATAAAAGCCCGTGTACTTAAATGGTGGCAGGCCCGCATTTTTTCTGGTATATATGTATCTGGGGCCCACTTCCCTAATTTGAGAGTGGGTCCCAGCGATGAGAGGGAGAGGAGGGGGGGGGGGGGAACCCTGTTGCTTTGATATGCAAGGCCGGTGCCTTTTTCGGCCGCAATGTGTCGGGCCACAATGGGTGCTGCCGCGTGCTGGGGGATGGTGGCGGTGACGGTGGTGACAGATGGGGCCCACACCCTGAGCTGTCCTCTCCCCAACCTCACCCTTCCCCCCCCCCCCCCCCCCCCGCCTCCTTTCCAGTTCATGTACGGCGATGAAAAGCCAGAGTTGGGCCCGCCGGTGCCTGCCCTTTCCGTCTTTCTTTTGAATCCTTGGAGAGGCGCGCTCTCTCTCTCTCTCTCTCTAATATTTGCAAGCACAATCGTCTTCAATCTTCCATTTTTTATTATATATCTTTTTCGATATTATCATATCTATCTTCATAGCAAAAATGTTTTAATTGTATCTCTCCGATTTTAATGGTACTTGAATTAACAGAACATTCTATTGAATTTGTAAAGCATACGATTTTAAAAGACTTGTAAGATGGTAAAGTGTGCCCTTGTATTTTTAAAAAATAATATTTTACCATCAAATCTTTCTAAGATATCCAGATCTGTCGGTGTGTTCTGACGAAAGAGATTTTGTGTAAATTAATGCGTTAGATTGTTATAAAATTATATTTATAAAGAAAGTCTATTAAAAATAAAATAACTAACCAAGACCCCGTTACTGTGCTTCGACTTCATTTTCTACTCCCGTCGTAACTTAAGCTGTGTTTGGAATAGATATTGGAGAGAAATTTTAACAATTTTAATATCTTCACTCTCTCAAAATTATTTCTAAATATATTAATATCGTATCAATTTTAATTTTACGTTAATTTCAAAGTTTAGAGATAGATGGAGAAAAAGAGAAAAAAAATTAAAATCTTCAAAAATTGCCTCAAGATAATTTCCTCTCTCTAAGAGATTTTTAAAAAACCCCTCGATCGTTTTCAAATGCGCCCCCTTAATCCCTCGCCCTTGTTTTCTCTCGGCATCCCCTGTATATTGTACTGTTTATCATTGTCGGATTTTATTTTTTTTCACAAAAGTATTAGATATAAAATCTTATAAATATTTAATGTTAAAGTACCGAAGTATTAAAATAATATTAATATACAACAACACTCCCTCGTGTCCTTTGTAAAGTGATACTTGATGTTTGTGGAAAAAAAATAGAATCCGAGGGGCAGCCAGTCAGGGCACCGGAGAGGGTGCCAGTTAAGAATAATAAAAAACAAAAGACATGATGTAAAGTGAATTCTGACAGAGAAAAAGGAAATACTGTTGAAATGTCTTAATTAATCAACCCTAAAAATAAGTCAGACTGAAGACATTTTTTACTAGGTATATCATAAATTTATTTTGTTAATAAAAAGCTCGTGACCTCCCATCGATGTCCATTCTCTTGTACCTTCTCGCAATTACCATCCCAACTTATTATATGCGTCACTTAAATGCACGTAACAGAGCACTCCAACGCGCCCATGCCGAAACGAGGATCTTGGGAATGGGCAGGGGAGGTTTGGGGGAGGTGATGCGAGCTGATTTATGGCGGGCGGGGACTGCAATCACCAGGCGCGGCACGGTTCCACTTGGATAATAAGTTCTGTCAATATTGCGCCATTAGCATGTATTATTAATTATCTTTCTAGACAAATAAGATAAATTGATTGGTAGCCAGTGAGGTATATCGAAAAGTTAAATCACTTTGAAGAATGAGTGTGTTCTTGATAAGGAAATCTATAAACCTCTCGTGCATGAGTTCCTCTTGGCCTTCTATTTCCTCTCCCATGGTGGGTTAGGGGTTAAGATTTGTAGTCGCGTTCGTATCGATATTTTAGCAATACGATATGATACGGATCGATATTATTAGATATTAAAATAAAAAAATATAATATATATATGTTATAAAATAAAAATATTCAAATAATTTTTTATCTTAGTTGGTTAGTTGGCACGTAGTTTAAAGTGAGCCTCTTTAATTCAAATCCCACGTTTGTCATATTTTTAAGTACTTCCTTAGTTCAAATCCCACGTTTGTCATATTTTTAAGCACTATTTTAACTTAAAATTAAATTAGTTTTTTTTAAAAAGAATGTAAATTTGCTGAAAGCACATTTCGAATACGAAACTTTACATTCAAACGTGAGATCCTCGATCAACCGACCTACAAAATAAATTTTTTATATAAAAATATTTAATATTTAAAAATATATGTTACGTATATCGGACCGATTTGACAAACCTTGGTTAAGGATATGAGTACTGAATATGTATACTCTACGAATAACTTGTGAACCGATTCGATAAAAAGCTTGGTTTTGTTTGTTTGATAAAAATTTAAAACTCTAACAATAAACGAGTCAGATCTGAACATAAGGCTACTACTCAGTCTCACGATATATAATTCAACTATATTCTATCTAATAATTGAGGAGGGTAATGTCTGTCGGCCCACTAAGACCCGCCCGAGTAGCCCACCACGAAAGTCCAATCCTCTGGGCCCCATCCAGTGCTCCAGTCCAACACGCAATTCCTTGATGCAAGCCCAAGCTCAAGTACTGTATCCACGTGCACCTTCCCCGCCAAGCGGCCACGACGCACGTCCTTGACAGCGCATTAATGGCGGGAGGTACATCAATCTTGTGAGGGGAAAAGAGAAGACGTCGTCTGTGCCGTTTCTCCTGACATGTCAATCCCATTCCTCCGACGAGTCCTGTTGCATTAAAGGTAGAGTTATACTCCCTCCGGTAGAGGAATGTCGAGCTAATGCTAACGTCTCTCTGTCACGTCATGCACGCATGCAGGGCAGCTCACGTCTCCTTCGATCACAGCAACCCAATAAAAGTAACGGTCAACTCCACGGCGATGATACAAATAAAACCCTGCCATTGCGCGAGCTAATCCTCTTTCTCACTCCCTCGCTTTGGTCACTCTCTCTTCTCGAGAACTCACTTTTTCCCTATCAGTTGCTTAACTTGACCGCCGGAGGGTTGTCCCCTAAATTAACTCTCAGAACTCCTTTTGACCACTTACTCGTGAATATAAGTCCATCTCCGGCGAACGCTCCTTTCTTTCCCCGTCAAACAAATCTTTGGAGATGTGATTCGTGTTTTGGATAATCAACCTCGATCGCTATAATAATGTAATTAATATATAAGTATAAGAGATAAATACTTTGTTTCATCCGGTTGAAACAAGCCGATAAATATTAGAAAAGCTTAAGATTATTAAATATTATTGAAAACGTTTGACTCAATTATTAAACAAATTAAGTTTGAACAAAATAGTATTCAACTCCTTTTTTATTCAATCAACTCAAATTTAAAAAGAATGCGACTCGATAATAAACAAATCAAACTTAAATTGAGTAATACTCAACCGGACTCGACCCGTTTACACTGCTAATTCTGACCACCTTGTTTCCATCAGGAGAAGAGATTCCCTCAGAATTCCTAAGTGCAGAGAGGATTTACAATTAAAAACCCCTTCGATCACGTGGAACTTGATCTGCTGATTCTATGTGAACGTGTCTTTTATAAATATTCATCCCCCCTTGCTAGATCTATCCGCACTTAACTCAGTTTCATCAGTGATTTCCTCTCTTTCTATGAGGGGCACAGAAGGGGAGGATTGACGTGCGCCGGGGTCGGATGGCTTCACAGGCCACTTCTTTCAAGCCAGCTGGGATTTCATTGGGCCTGAGGTTATTGCAGGCGTCCAAGCTTATTTCTGTGGCCACCTACTGCCTCGTAGCTTCACTGCCTCTCTTGTTGTCTTAATCCCTAAGGTGGATAACCTGTAGACCTGTGCTGATTTTCGCCCAATCAGTCTATGCAATTTCTTCTATAAGGTGATCGCACATGTTCTTTGTGACCGGTTGACCGGTGTGCTCCCCATTTTGATTTCCGAGGAGCAAGGCGCGTTCGTTCAAGATCAGTCTATTATTGAAAATATTAGCTTGGCCCGTGAGATGATTCAACACCTTAGTAGCAAATGCCGTGGCCGGAATGTTATCTTTAAAATTGACATGGCCAAGGCATATGACCGTATGGAATGGGATTTCTTGTTTGCGGTGCTTCGAAGGTTCGGGTTTGATCTTTCTATCATATCCCTCATTGAGCCTCTCCTCACTAACTGCTGGTTCTCCATTCTTGTTAACGGGAAGTCCCATGGCTTTTTTAAATCATCTAGGGGTCTCCGGCAAGGTGACCCCATTGCCCCGGCGCTCTTTATTTTGGCAGAGGAGGCTTTAAGCCGTGGCATATTGGATCTATTTCGGCGCAGCACAGGTGGCTGGTTTCACACCCTTGGTCGCTGCCCCAAGCTGTCCCATCTTCTATATGCCGATGATACTATAGTGTTCTCCAATGGTTCCATCCGCCACCTCAGGGCACTTATGTCTTTCCTTAAAAAATACGAGGTAGCATCAGGTCAACTTACAAACCTCTCTAAGAGTTCTTTTATTGTGGGCCGGGATGCTCCTATCACTTTCAGCAGGAAGATAGCAGAGGTTACCGATTTTAAAGTGGCTGCCCTCCCTTTCACATACCTGGGAATTCCCTTATTCTATGGCCGAAGCAAACCACATCACTTTTCTTATCTACTTGCTAATGCAGCAGCTAAACTACAAGGATGGAAATCGGCATTCTTATCTTCCGGAGGACGCCTTATTCTTATTCGTCATGTTTTATCCACTCTGCCAATCTACACTCTTGCTGCCACCGCCATCCCCAAGACCATTTTTAGGCTTTCCACAGGATCGTAGCTAACTTCTTTTGGGGCTCTTATGAAGGCTCCCCCAAGAAGCATTGGAAAGCTTGGAATATTGTTTCTAGGCCCATTGAGAGTGGTGGCCTTGGGGTTCTTAACCTCCAATCTCTCCAAATTGGCTTGCAGACTAAACTTCTGTGGAGAGCCATTATGGGCAACTCCATTTGGGCCTCCTTTTTCCGTGCTAAATATCTACATGCCGACCACTTCTCTGTGGCATCTTTCAACCTCACTACTGCAACGGAAAAGGTTCTTTGGCAACTAGCAGCCAGTTTGATTCAAGTCAACCATCGAGTATTCATTTCGAAGGAACAGTCCACAGCCTCCTTTTGGTATGATGCATGGGCGGGTTGCACACCCTTGCAGGACTATCTACCCCCTCATGTTTGGAACGACATGCCTGACAAGTTATGCTCGGTGGTGGATGCCCTCACTGACCACTCGCAGGCTACTCTTGCAGATGCCCGACAGTTCTGTCCCACAGAGGCCCTACAGCGCATTGTGGCCTCCACCTCCTCTAATGATGCTTGGGTATGGACCCTCTCCACCGACGGTGCGTTCTCTACCAGCTCAGTCCGAAGCTTCTATCTCCACCCACTGCTCCAACCTGGGCGCTTATTTGGCACCACATCATCCCTCTTAAATGGTCTATCCTCACTTGGCGGGTTTTGCATGGCTGCCTCCCATCTGATGGCAACATAATGGCGTGTGGTGTCCCTCTTTGCTCCCGCTACAATTGCTGCACTACCCCCTGCATTGAGGCTGATTTGCACTTACTCTTTCGTAGCTATGTGGCGAAGGAGCTCTGGTCCTCCCTCTCAGATATCTTGCATTTCAACGCCGGTGCAGCGCCCTTCGCCGCTGCGATTGTTGCTGACTTCTTGGGTACTTTGCACCTTACAACCACGGCTGGGACCTTGGCACGATGTATCTTTCTTGATGGTATTTGGGAGCTCTGGCTCAGCCGGAACACCGCACGCTTTGAGGGTCGACCCATGAATTCTCGACATACACTTTGTAGGGTTATGCAATCTGTTCGCGCCATTGTTCTAGGCAGCCAGCTCAAAGGACGCGAACTCCTGCCCCGTCAGAAGGATTTCCTAAAAGCGTGGGCCATCCCCCTTAAGGTTCCCCTGCCCCGTCTCCCTCGGCTCATTCAGTGGTTCCCAACACCCTCGGGGAGATTGAAGATGAATGTTGATGGCACTTTCAAGCACGATGTGGGTGCCGCTGGAGTTGGTGTTGTTGTACGCGACTCTCAAGGCTCCCTTGTATGGGCTGCGGCTGCGGCCTATCCACATGCTTCTTCCAGCCTCGAAGCAGAGGCTCTCGCTCTTCGGGAAGGTCTTCTACTATGCTATCATCGCGGGATTCGATCGATTGCAGTTGAGACTGACTCCCTTGTGTTGGCACAAATTGTTTCTGCCCACTTCTCTGTCCATGGAGACTCCTTCTCATTTTGTATGATGTGGCTACCGTCCTTAGCTCCATTGATGTCTCTATTACTCATGTATTTAGGGAGACAAACCAAGTGGGTGATATGTTGGCTGCTGTGGGATGCTCCTTGTCGTTCCCATCTTTTTGGGTGTCTTGGGCTGATCTTCCTCTCTTTGTCAAGGGTCTCTACCGGCTTGATAAGGTAGGGTGCCCCTCTCTACGGCCCTAGCGTTTTATTGTACTTTTTGCCTTATTAATATATTTCCTCCTCTTCGGTGGATGGGGTTGAGCGTCTTCCCCCTTCCTTAGGGGTGATCGCTCTCCCCCTCCCTACTGCAATAGGTATTGACAGGATTTTAAAAAAAGGGGAGGATTGACGTGTGAGTGTGCCGATATATAACAGGGTTTAATTTGTCTCGTGTCTCCCTGCCTCAGGGACTCCTCACCTTCATATATCGCTGACTACCGATGGAAGTGAGCGCATGCATGCATGCATGCATGGACGGCGGATGCTTATTGTCGTCATTCATACGTGAATACCCACCGTTGTGGGCGCTTAACTGGGGAAGAAAACTTCCAATTCAAAACACGTCGTCGCCCTTCCGAACACGCGTCGTCACTTCTCGATTGTGCCAGGAGGGGAAACGTGAACACAGGGAAAGGCCACCCTCATTTAAAGATCTTTGTCTTATTTCGAAGAAAGGAGGGCTCCGGCTCCATAAAAAGGGGGCCCCCAGGGAGAAGAACGCCGCCCGCCACCGGACCTAGAGCTCTCTCTCCCTTCTCCTTCTTGCTTCTTCAATCTGACACGGCCAACCCCAAGCAAACGACCCGCCGGGGGGGGGGGGTGGTGGTGGGAGAAAAACAGCCGCCATGGGATGAAGGGCTCCCGCTCTCCCTCTCCCGACTGGGCACGCCCTGCAGCAGTATCCTCGCCTGCGCGCTCCAGCCGTAGTCATTGTTGTAATTCTTACGTAAAATACCCACTATTGGAGATTTGAGATTCTTTTAAGATATCGTTGTCCCGGAGTGCAGATGCAGAACCGCAAACAGCTCGTGCAACGGAGCGGTGGTGGATGATTACGATCCCATTCCTGACAATGACTAGTCTCTGTGCACACCCTGCATGCCTTGTGGTCTAAGGAATGAATTGTGGGGCGGGAAGGGGCGGTGTTGTGGGGGAGGCTGGAGTGTGATGGAGAAAGGGATTTTGGGTTATTAGGGTAGATCTCAAGTTCAAAGGTTTAGGTGAACTGCTCCTTCCTTTCGCCTGTTTGCGGTGGACAACATGATGGGTTTAGTGTCATCTAGCGTTGGAAGGCAGAAGGGATACAGGAACATATAGTCTTTATTCAAATGCTAGAGGAAGTTTCTGATTCAGTCCCCATCATCAGGTGCACATCACTCGTTAGTGCATTAAGGACGACAAGATAGGAGCTCAGATAATTAGCAAAGTGAATGACTCCCGTTCATAATTAGGTTTCATTATATGATAATTTGATAAAAAAAATAATTGAATTTGCCGATGTGGCCGGGTCTCATATTGGGAGGATTTGACAAGTGAGAAGATTGCCCCTTTTCATCACTTGCTCATGTTAATTTTCTTCACACTGAACTCCAAAATCAGACTCTCGCGCGCGACAAAATCTAGGACTGCATGAGAGATTATGCCAGATAACTGTGATATATATATCATCATTGAAGTTTTTAGTACATAAAGTTTGACGGAGTCTATATTCGATCAATAACATTTTTACTGACTCTCTCTGCAGGGAGCTTCAATTAATAAAAAATTGGATATGTGCTCATAATTTTTCTTATTTTGCTTTACATCTCCACATCTCTAGCTATCTTTTCACACCGAGTAATTAATGTTTTTTAATTAATTCCTCTGGTTATAGTACTGTCGTCAAAATTGAAAGAATATTGTATAAAAAATATACGGTAGTGTAAAATATAAGACTTTGGAAAGATGTACATGAGAATATAAAAGATTTTAGCAGTATGTATATATGTCACAATTTTATTTTATGAGGAGGTTTTAAATAACAGCAGGTTAGTCCCTTTCTCTTTCTTAATTAATTCATCTAAGATTGAGTTAAATAATGAAATGACTACAAATGATGGAATAGGTTATGAAGATATATATGGTAATATGAAGAATATGAAGATGTGTAGTAAGATATTATAAATCTTTAGCTATACACTTACACAGTGTTAAGAATAGTAATACATCATGTGGAGACCAAAAGAAATCAAACATATATATATAATGTGGTGTGACTCTCCATTCAACATTTTAAAATTTAGAATTGAATAACCTAATCCAATAATTCAACCGTCTAATCCAATAATTTTAACGTATAATAATATAGACGATCGATAAGCTATTTCGCCAAACTTGCCAACGACCATTTGTCTTCTATTCTCTGGGTTGAACTGCACGGATCGTGAGAGCGATATGTGTCCTTCTGGAAGGGGCCTCCCACCCCGTGAACACTTTGACACTTTGCCTTTCCCCATTAAAGGAAGGGTGGTCTGTCCATATATACATGCGACGTGGGTGAGCTAGCTGAACCAGCTAGATCATGATCAGAAACATGGCCGGGCTTCCCATGCTGTCACAGTGATGGCAAGGCAGCATGTGGTCCGGAGGGTCCATTTTTCAAACCTAGGGTGGAGATCCTGTGGGCATGCACAGATATGCATGGCCATGAACCAGTAAGGGTTAAATTATTGAACTGAGCATTAAAGGAAGGGTATACGTAGTCCATATATACATGCGACATGGGTGAGCTAGCTGAACTAGCTAGATGGTCAGAAACATGGCCGGGCTTCCCATGCTGTCACAGTCATGGCAAGGCTGCATGTGGTCGGTCCGGAGGGTCCATTTTTCAAACCTAGGGTGGTGATCCTGTGGGCATGCACAGATGCATGGCCATGAACCAGTTAGGGTTATTCAACCGAGCATGCTCACAGCAAGCAAGCGTGGCCATGATGATTGATCATCACCAGGGTCGACTTCTCTTAATTTCTCCTCCCAAAATCGGACCTTGCAATGAGGCGCCAATGGCCTCTCTGTGCAGGGCTCCTTTCGGTGGTGGTGAGCCCCAGCCCCACCATTGGTCTTTCGTGTCTGTTTTGCCGTCTCTTCCATTTTGCTTTCAGTCCATGCATGTGCTAGCCCTTTGATCATCAGGCAATTGCTTTTATTGTTATCATTATTCTGGGATCTCATCTCTCTTTCTTGTTTTTTCTTTTAGTCTTTTTTCCCCCGTACCTCATCAATTAGTTCAGATTGGGAGAAACAGATTGTCTTCCATCTTAAGTAATTAGTTTTTTTGCAATTAATATTAATTAAGATTGAGGATATATATGGCCTTATATTTATATTGGGTATATATCCAATAAATATATATATATAACTAAGCTCTCAAATATTGTTGTGACAGCTAATTAATAAGCTATTGTATAGTTCTTTTGGGGGCAAATTAATTATCTGCATACCTCGCTCTGAAATCTTTATAAATAAATCTATGGCACTTTATCTTTATTTAGTTTATCTGGATACCCCCGAAAATTTTACGAATACATCTATATACCCCTAAACGCTTTGGCAAGAAAGTACTTGTATACTCTTGAAATGTAATGTCTAGGATTGTAGTTAAGAACTCTGGAAACATATTAGAATTATTTATAAAGATTGTAAGGGTATATGGACATTCAAGTACCTTACATGCAAGATCATAAAAAGAGTCCTTGTGGTACTTAAACATGTAAACTCGTTTGGTTTTATTATACAAACTCATTTTTTTTATATCATAACCTCGATTTGAATGGTTAACAACGAGGCAAGCAAGGTTCACGGTACAAGTGCTAGCTTGTGATCATAAACTGGTCCGCGTTAATTTACATCAATTGCAGCTAAACAAAGGCATAATTAAGTGGGTCACGTACTTCACTTCATATTAAGGTCGTAAAAGACATGGTTCGCTGAACGGTGGCAGATTCTTCCACACGTCGTCTTCCCTCTTCTACTACATGGCCTTGATTTGTCGACTTCGATTGCACGCCCAGCCATGCCTACACTGTGTTTTTCGCTTTCGGCGAGATGCCATGCCGGCACTGCAGGCACTCCTAGCTAGCCAGTCGTCCTGACGACAGGATTAGCTAGCTGTCCAGCCTGCCTTTCGATCGCTTTCGATGGCTAGGGGTGACCTGCGTGCGTGCTTTCCCCACGCCGAGAGCTAGGGGACTTATTAAACTTCTTCCACATGCGATCTTCCCTTTCTTTACAGATTCTGCTTCCTACTTTGTTTGGTTTTCCCTTTCTCAACTTGGAGACCAACCCATTTTTGTAACAACGTGAAGGCGACATGACATGATCGAACTCGTCTGGTTGCCTTGGCATGCAGGCGCCATCACAGCCGGGACGCACCGACGCGATGATGTCTCATGTATAGGAGGAGGAGCGGTCGGCCTCCTCCAACCTGTTCATCTACAGGGGCGGACACTTGAATATATGTATATGTATTCTGATTCATCAACTCGATACTCCAATCTATTTTTAAAATGTGTATTAGGGTTATAATTATTGTTTAGGATTAGCTCAGATTGATCTGAACTCTCTATTGGGTTGGGTTAAGATTAAAAAATTTGACTCTTATGACCTGTCTCAGTCAGGTCTGACCTGTAATTTTTTTTGATCGTCATCCACCTTGATCATCTGACTCGACTGTCTTAACCAAAATCAAAATCGGATACGAGTCACCATATATACTTTGACTTGAAATTAAATCGAGTCGAATCAGACATAAATAACATTCATTAAGCTCCACTTGTAACCCGATCGATATGCACGGCCCAGCCCATGGATCGGCCCACTAGTTTTGGAGATCTCCAAGGTGGGTAATGGACGGTGGCGATGGGCCTCCCTGTCTCTTTCCCAGCCGCACGCCTCCCATTATAAGAGAGAATCATTTTCCTCGCGTGTAGCAGTTCAACGCTACTTTACCGTCATCATACCCTTTTATCACGCTGATGGGGATAATCTGATCATTTTGATCGATTTTAAATTATATCACTGAAAGCCATTTATATTTATAAAAATATCAAAAATAGTAATTGATTACGTGGTCTCAATTGGATTAGAATATGTTAGATTAATTGTTCCTGTTACAATGGTAAAGAATCAGTAATTGGGATAGCCCGACTCTTTGCTCAAAAATAAAATTGAAATCGGAACCTGAATTAAAACTTGCCAAGATCGTTCTGATTCCTAATTTCGGCTTTAAACTTTTCGTGGGGGTTTTTCTTTTTTGAATATTCAGATGAGCATACATTGAGTTATGAGATGAATTATCCGAGGAGTTTATCCGAATCATTTCATTCGGTGGCACGAATTCGTTATTACTTCTAAAGTGAGAATGAGTTATTTTAGAATAAATAAAAATATTTGACCCGTGGGAAAATCTTGAATTACTTATTTTAACGAGAATACGATTTATTTTCGTGTATGTTTATTCATTCTATTCGTATCTAGCTATTTATCTAGATAGATGATTGTGATGGGTTCTTGATGATGACTAGTTCGCATGCCATGTGGTCTAATTAAGTAGATAAGGGTATTAATGGAGAAAGGGACTTCGGATGATAAAGGGAGAAAAAAATCTCAGCTTCAAAAAGTCGTCTTGGTGAACTGCTCCTTCCCTTGAACTGCTTGACGAAGACAACATGATGTGATCCGGAGACTGTGCTGTTATGTTCAGTGCCAGTGGACGGGGGAGAAAAGAGAGAACAGCAGGTGAAAATAGAAGAAAAACTTGACAGATGCTTAATCACTACTAAGTTATCGTCTAACTACTAAAATCTTAATTGTACGGTACGTTATTGGCAGAAGTTTCTGTTCCAACGGTGGGGGGGGGGGGGGGGGGGGAGAGGTACTATTGTTTTATGTACCATGCATGCATTGTCAGGTGAAGACATTCGTACATGGGTACGTACACTACCAAAAAAAGCGGGATTTCAGACGGTCAGTATCCGTCTGAAATTCGTCTAAAAATCTGTAACAAACTACGTTTGTGACGGATTTGCGACAGATTTCATACGGAAACTGACCGTCTGAAATTCTTAGTCACAAATTTGTGACAGTTTATTTTTCCGTCGGAAATTACGTCTGAAAATAAGACAGAATTTTATCAGTCACAAATTCCGTCTGAATTTTATACGAGACATTTCCATCTGAAATTTAAAATTTTCCGTCTGAAATTTACGACGGATATATTTGCCGTTTGAAATTTCGTCTGAAATTTCAGACGGATATTACGACGGAATATAGTTACCGTCAGAAATTAAGCCCAACTCTTAGTCTCAAATCATGTTACCGTCTGAAAAAGTCGTCCGAAATCCGTCGGTATTTCAAACGGATTTAGTTTCCGTTTGAAATTCCGTCTAAAATTTTCGACCGCTTTTACGACGATGATCCAATTACCGTCTGAAATTAATCCGAACTCTTAGACCCAAATGATGTTGCCGTATGAAAACTCATCCGAAATCCATCGCTATTTCAAACGGAAATTACGACGGCTGTAAATACCGTCTCAAATTCAACTCAACTCCTACGAGGTGCCGTCCGAAATGTGGTTTGAAATCCGTCTATATTACAAACGGATTTTACGACGGCTAATAGACGGACTTTATTCGTCGCAAATCCCGTCTGAAAATCCGTCTGAAATCTACATTTTTTTTTGTAAATCTTAAATTATTTTAAAAAAGCTGTTTAATCATACATAAACATCAAGAAATTCTACATGTTGAAAAAAAAATATTGGGAACCTGCTAATCAAATAAACACCACCGAAAAAAAAAAATTCAACACCATGCTGATCAAATAAATACCACAAAAAAAGACATTAACCCTGCTGATCCGTCTGAATATCATCAAATATCAAGAAATATCCGGTACATCGTCCATATCCTCATCGTCCGTATCCTCACCGCCCTGCTCATCTCCTCCGTCGCAGCCCGCAGAAGGATCCCCCTACATTAAAAAAATAATAACATTCATTCATAGATAAAAAAATTAGTGCGAAGAAATTAGCATAAATTGAAAGCAAACATATCAAATTGATAACTGCATATTTTATAAATCAACTACTAGCCTGAAACAATATTTAAACTAAGTGTATTTTAGAAATGAACTTTGATTCCGTCAGTTCTGACAAGTCACTTTCATCTCCCCGGTCGTGTTGGAACGATCGACACGGCCATCCGACCGGTATTTCAAGTTTTAGACCCCCGGACCCGACCTGGCAGTTCATTTAAACTATGTGTATTTTAAAAATGAACTTTGAGCGCCGAGTTCAAACCGGACATCTGATTTGGATTCCGTCAGTTCTGACAAGTCACTTTCATCTCCCCGGTCGTTTTGGAACGATCGGCACGGACATCCGACCGGTATTTCAAGTTTTAGACCCCCGGCCCCGACCTGGCAGTTCATTTAAACTAAGTGTATTTTAGAAATGAACTTTGAGCGCCGATGATTCCGTCAGTTCTGACAAGTCACTTTCATCTTCGCGGTCGTGTTGGAACGATCGGCACGGCCATCCGGCCGGAGTTTCAAGTTTTAGACCCCCGGCCGCGACCTGGCAGTTCATTTGAACTAAGTGTATTTTAGAAATGAACTTTGAGCGCCGAGCTCAAACCGGGCATCCGATTTGGATTCCGTCAGCTCTAACAAGTCACTTTCATCTCCCCGGTCGTGTTGGAACGATCGGCACGGGCATCTGACCGGTGTTTCAAGTTTTAGACCCCCGGCCGCGACCAGGTAGTTCATTTAAACTAAGTGTATTTTAGAAATGAACTTTGAGCGCCGAGCTCAAATCGGGCATCCGATTTGGATTCCTTCAGTTCTGACAAGTCACTTTCATCTCCCCGGTCGTGTTGGAACGATCGGCACGGCAATCCGGCCGGTATTTCAAGTTTTAGACCCCCGGCCCCGACCTGGCAGTTCATTTGAACTAAGTGTATTTTAGAAATGAACTTTGAGCGCCGAGCTCAAACCGGGGATCCGATTTGAATTCCGTCAGTTCTGACAAGTCACTTTCATCTCCCCGGTCGTGTTGGAACGATCGGCACGGCCATCCGGCCGGTATTTCAAGTTTTAGACCCCCGTCCCCGATCTGGCAGTTCATTTGAACTAAGTGTGATTTAGAAATGAACTTTGAGCGCCGAGCTCAAACCGGGCATCCGATTTGGATTCCGTCAGTTCTGACAAGTCACTTTCATCTCCCCGATCATGTTGGAACGATCGGTATGGCCATCCGTCGGTATTTCAAGTTTTAGACCCCCGGCCCCGACCTGACAGTTCATTTGAACTAAGTGTATTTTAGAAATGAACTTTGAGCGCCGAGCTCAAATCGGGCATCCGATTTGGATTCCGTCAGTTCTGACAAGTCACTTTCATCTCCCCGGTCGTGTTGGAACGATCGGCACGGCAATCCGGCCGATATTTCAAGTTTTAGAACCCCGGCCCCGACCTGGCAGTTCATTTGAACTAAGTGTATTTTAGAAATGAACTTTGAGCGCCGAGCTCAAACCGGGCATCCGATTTGGATTCCGTCAGTTCTGACAAGTCACTTTCATCTCCCCGGTCGTGTTGGAATGATCAGCACGGCCATCCGACCGGTATTTCAAGTTTTAGACCCCCGGCCCCGACCTGGCAGTTCATTTGAACTAAGTGTATTTTAGAAATGAACTTTGAGCGCCGAGCTCAAACCGGGCATCCGATTTGGATTCCGTCAGTTCTGACAAGTCACTTTCATCTCCCCGGTCGTGTTGGAATGATCGGCACAGTCATCCGGCCGGTATTTCAAGTTTTAGACCCCCGGCCCCGACCTGGCAGTTCATTTGAACTAAGTGTATTTTAGAAATGAACTTTGAGCGCCGAGCTCAAACCGGGCATCCGATTTGGATTCCGTCAGTTCTGACAAGTCACTTTCATCTCCCCGGTCGTGTTGGAACAATCAGCATGGGCATCCGGCCGGTATTTCAAGTTTTAGACCCCCGGCCCCGACCTGACAGTTCATTTGAACTAAGTGTATTTTAGAAATGAACTTTGAGCGCCGAGCTCAAACCGGGTATCCGATTTGGATTCCGTCAGTTCAGACAAGTTACTTTCATATCCCCGGTCGTGTTGGAATGATCGACACGGCCATCCGACCGGTATTTCAAGTTTTAGACCCCCGGCCCCGACCTGGCAGTTCATTTGAACTAAGTGTATTTTAGAAATGAACTTTGAGCGTCGAGCTCAAACCGGGCATCCGATTTGGATTCCGTCAGTTCTGACAAGTCACTTTCATCTCCCCGGTCGTGTTGGAATGATCGGCACGGCCATCCGGCCGGTATTTCAAGTTTTAGACCCCCGTCCCCGACCTGGCAGTTCATTTGAACAAAGTGTATTTTAGAAATGAACTTTGAGCGCCGATGATTCCGTCAGTTCTGACAAGTCACTTTCATCTCCCCGGTCGTGTTGGAATGATCGGCACGGCCATCCGACCGGAGTTTCAAGTTTTAGACCCCCGGCCGCGACCTGGCAGTTCATTTGAACTAAGTGTATTTTAGAAATGAACTTTGAGCGTCGAGCTCAAACCGGACATCCGATTTGGATTCCGTCAGTTCTGACAAGTCACTTTCATCTCCCCGGTCGTGTTGGAACGATCGGCATGGGTATCCGACCGGTGTTTCAAGTTTTAGACCCCCGGCCGCGACCTGGCACTACAAGAAAAAGTGGCTATAGCGACCGCATTAGCGACCGCTTTAATCGGTCGCTAGTCGGTCCCAAATAGAGACCAATTCGGCGACCGAAATAATCGGTCGCACATCTGAGACCTATTGGCGACCGAACTAAATTCGGTCGCCAATCGGTCGCTGATCCCGTTATACTCCCCCCCTGCGACCCCCGCCCGCCCGAGCCCCTCCCCGCCCGAGCCCTCCCTCCCGCCCTCCACCCTCCCGCCCGAGCCCCCTTCCCCTGCGGCCCCCTCCCCCTGCGGCCCCCTCTCCGCCCTAGCCCCCCCTCCACCCTCCCGCCCGAGCCCCCGCCCGAGCCCCCTTCCCCTGCGGCCCCCTCCCCCTGCGGCCCCCTCTCCGCCCTAGCCCCCCTCCTCCGCCGGAGTCCCCCCTTCCCCTGCGGCCTCCCGCCCGAGCCCCCCTCCGCCGGAGCCCCCCCTCCCCCTGCGGCCTCCCGCCCGAGCCCCCCTCCTCCGCCCGAGCCCCCCTCCCCGTGCGGCCTCCCGCCCGAGGCCCCCTCCGCCGGAGCCCCCCTCCGCGCCGCTCGCCTCGCCGTCGTCGCCGCGCCGCTCGCCTCGCCGTCGCCGCTCGCCGTCGCCGTCGTCGCCGGCTTCCTCTCTCTCACACACAGGTACCTCTCTCTCTCTCTCTCTCTCTCTCTCTCTCTCTCTCCAACCCGCCGCGGCCCCCCCACAGGTACCCCTCTCTCTCTCTCTCTCTCTCTCTCTCTCTCTCTCTCTCCAACCCGCCGCTGCCCTCTCTCTCTCTCTCTCTCTCTCTCTCTCTCTCCAACCCGCCGCTGCCCCCCCAAGGTACCTCTCTCTCTCTCTCTCTCTCTCTCTCTCTCCAACCCGCCGCGGCCCCCCCCCCCCACAGGTATCTCTCTCTCTCTCTCTCTCTCTCTCCAACCCGCCCCCCCCACAGGTACCCCTCTCTCTCTCTCTCTCTCTCTCTCTCTCTCTCCAACCCGCCGCGGCCCCCCCCCCACAGGTACCTCTCTCTCTCTCTCTCTCTCTCTCTCTCTCTCCAACCCGCCCCCCCACAGGTACCCCTCTCTCTCTCTCTCTCTCTCTCTCTCTCTCTCTCTCTCTCTCTCCAACCCGCCGCGGCCCCCCCACCCCAACCCCCTGCAGGGAATTTAATGTGAAAATTTTGTTTAGGCCATGCTAATTTTTTGTTTAGGGCATTTCATAGTCCATGTTATTGTTAATATGATAGAATATTATTTTGTGCACTTTTCAGGTGTTTGGGTGCTTTATATTGCCTTTATTAACAGTCATATGGACCTTCCATTTTTTGTAGTAAAATACCAGTGCATGTAAATAGTCATTTTTGTGTGTTAGCATGATAATATATTCACAAACATGTGTTGTATTTGGATTGGCCTCACCTCTCCTTTCCTAATGATTAGTGTAAGGTTTTTAAGGGTTTAGTGTTTAGTGTTTAAGGTTTAGGGTTTTAGATTTAGGTTTTAGGTACTAGATTTAGGTTTTACTCTTTTAAGGTTTAGGATTTTTAGGGTTTAAGGTGTTTAGGGCTTTTAGGGTTTAGGGTTTAGGATTTTAAGCTTTATGGTTTAGGGTTTGGGGCTTTAGGGTTAGGATTTAAGGGTTAGGTGTTAGGGTTTAGGAAGGGTTTCAGGGCTACAGGTTTTTGGACTTCGATTTTAAGTGTGGGTTTTTCGGTTTACGGTTGCTAGGCTTAGGGTTGAGGGGCTGTTTAGTGTTTAAGGTTTAAGGGCTTACGGTTTTAAGATTTAAAGTTTAAGGTTTGACAGTTTTGAGGTTTAGTAGTTTATGTATTAGGGGTGGGGTAAGGGGTTCAATGTGGGTTTAGGATTTTAGTGTTTTAAATTTTATGGTTTTTAATTATTTTAGGGTTTTACAGTTTAGGGGGTTATGAGTTTATTTTTTTATGTTTAGGGTTTAACATATAGGGTTAGGGTTTAAGGTTTAGGGTTATTTAGGGTTTAGGTTTTTGGGTTTAGGGTTAGTTGTTTGGTGTTTAGGTTTGTTTGCATTTTATATTTGGCATATGAGTTTAGGGTTTTGGATTTAGCATTTGGGGTTTTTGGTTTAGCGGTTAGGGGGGTGGATTACGGTTTTGAGAGTTTAGGCTTTAGGGGTTTTTGGTTTAGTGGGTCTAGTTTCTAAGGATTTTAGGTTTTAGGGTTTAGGGTTTTTCATGTTTTTAGGGTTTATAGTTATTACAATTTAGGATTTTTAGGGTTTAGGGTTTTTCGAGTTTTTATGGTTTATAGATATTATGGTTTCATATTTTTAAGGTTTAGGGTTTAGGGTTTAAGGTTTTCAAGATTTATGGTTTAATGTTTTGAGTTTAGGGTTTAATGTTTTTAAGGTTTAAGGTTCTTGGGGCTTTTAGGGTTTTACATATAGGTTTACATTTTTGGGTTTCTTTTATTTAGGGTTTGATGTTATTAGTGATTTTAGGGTTTATGATTTTAAATTTATGGTTTATGGTTTAGAGTTTATAGTATTAAGATTTTTGATTTTTAGGTTTAGGAGTTTTAGGGTTTAAGGTTTAGGATTTAGGGTTTTTCAGATTTAGTCTTTTATGTTTGTGGTTTTTAAGGATTTTAGAGTTTCTAGTTTTAGGGGTAACTCAAGATTTAGGGTTTTAAGGTTTAGGGTTTGGGATTTTTAGTTTGAGGGTTTGGGGTTTAGCAATCGGTGGTTTAGCAGTTTAGGAGTTTAAGGGATCGTAGTGGGGTTAGGGGTTAGGGGAGGGTTTAAGATTTATAATTTTTAAGGGTTTTATGGTTTTATGATTTAGGGGGTTCGGGGTCTGCAGTTTAGTGTTTTTAGGGGTTTTAGGGCTTACGTTTTTTTTTCTATAGGGTTTACAATTTTTACGGGTTTAGGGTTTAAGGTTTAGGGATTTGGGAATAGGTTTAGGTTTTAGGATTTTAGATTTAGGTTTGAGCAAATCGCTCAAAAGTGCAATTTGCAAATGCACTTGGTTTATAATCAAAGCCGTCGGGGTCCGGGGGTCCAGAATGTGAAATACTGATCCGATCGGCATTCCGATCATTCCAACACAACCTGGGAGGTAGACGTGACTTGTCAGAGCTGACGGATTCTAAATCGGACTACCGGTTTGAGCCCGACGCTCAAAAGTGCAATTTGCAAATGCACTTGGTTTATAATCAAAGCCGTCGGGGTCCGGGGGTCGAGAATGTGAAATACTGATCCGATCGGCATTCCGATCATTCCAACACGACCTGGGAGGTAGACGTGACTTGTCAGAGCTGACGGATTCTAAATCGGACTACCGGTTTGAGCAAATCGCTCAAAAGTGCAATTTGCAAATGCACTTGGTTTATAATCAAAGCCGTCGGGGTCCGGGGGTCCAGAATGTGAAATACTGATCCGATCGGCATTCCGATCATTCCAACACCACCTGGGAGGTAGACGTGACTTGTCAGAGCTGACGGATTCTAAATCGGACATCCGGTTTGAGCCCGACGCTCAAAAGTGCAATTTGCAAATGCACTTGGTTTATAATCAAAGCCGTCGGGGTCCGGGGGTCCAGAATGTGAAATACTGATCCGATCGGCATTCCGATCATTCCAACACGACCTGGGAGGTAGACGTGACTTGTCAGAGCTGACGGATTCTAAATCGGACTACCGATTTGAGCAAAACGTTTAAAATTATCATTCGTCAATTTCACTTCAATGAAAAACATCTTGCTTTTAATTTTCAAGAATAATTGATTTCTTTATTAAAGAATTGATTTTAATTTTTTTAAATGATATACAGGATCATCCGTCGCGAGATGTTGGACGAGACGACGACCAGGATGACACATATGCGGAGGATTTGTGATTTCATTTTAGTTATTTGTATGTTGCCATTTTATTATGGATGTATGATTAATTTGTGTGTTTGTATGTGATGAATTTGAAATTTGTGGAGATTATGAGTTGTGTAGTTGATTTATATGTTTTTATGAAATTGTTATGTAACAGGTTATTTATTTTATTAAATTGTTATTTATCAGGTGATTTATAGTAGCTTTATATTAATTTTTGAAAAAAAAAATTTAATTAGCGACCGCATGGAGACCGAATAGCGACCGCTGAAAATATTAACTTGTATACAGGCCCACAAGTGCCTATACTATATACGCTTGATGAAGTCTTTCTATAGCTTTTCTATGCTGCAGATTGTTTGTTCTCTTCTTCTAGATTACTTCTTCTGTGTTAGTCTTTAATCAAGGATACTACATTAGCGAGGAAAATTTTCCTCACACAGTTACTAGCTTGCATGAACTGCAAGTGTCAGACTTCATATTCATTTGAGTCTTTGTTTATTGCAGATTGTTTGCTCATTTCTTGTCCGAGATATGGGGATTGATTGGCGAATGGGAGCTGAATGGTTTGAGAAATGTCTTTTGGACTACGATCCATGTTCTAATTATGGAAACTGGACTTATGGGGCAGGTTAAGCTCTTTTGCAGACTTCTCTATTCCATTTTTTAAATTTTCACTTCATGGGCCTTCTGTGAATTTTCATTTTTATGATGAGAGACTCAATCATAAGGTAAGGTTCACCTGAGACTAACACACCTAAGTGATACTTCAGGAATCACGGGAGATAAGCTGATTGCTTTCACATTTTTCTATGTTCATTAATTTGCTTGGTACTAACCAAATGTATTATTTATGACAGGTGTTGGAAACGACTGGGGTGTATTTTACTGCATCTTGAGGGTTCCACTTGTGAAACTTTGGCTGCTCTTAGTGGAGATGGAATTGCATTCTATGTCTTGTGGCCACATTATCCCCTTTGGATAACTTCTCATGTTGCCGTCTCCAACTGAATGAATTTTATTGCTTTCAGGTATTTTCCATGATTCCTGGTTTTAGCTCGGAGTTGATGCCGAAAGGTCGTGAACAGGAAAGCCAGGCAAAGATCAAGCGATACATGTACGTGATGGGTTCTATGACCAATGAAGGTACTCTCATGGTGTTTTCTTCTTCCATATTGTCCATTATACATGTGAATATCAATATACTCATTCTGCTGTTTATATTTGACATAGCTTTTATTTCAATCTTGGGCGTAAGACTGGATGATGATGATAGTGCTATGGTGTCATGGTGTGTACCCATCATGCATTGTGATCAATGTCCATATAAGTAAACTAGCAGAGTACAGCCCACTTCAAGTGTTTCTGGCAGTACATTATGATTATTCCACCATTTACCTGTGAATATGTATTTGATCCCGGGCGCATGAATTATTTCTCTCCACTGTTTCATGCAAGCTTTGTAAATGGGGAAGGAGATCATGAGCTCATTAACCTGAGGTGGGAATTGCTTTTGGATGAAGTATGATCATTACATCGACCGTAGTCTTGAAGTCGGGAGTGTTTAACCTTTCCAAGTCTCTCATAATCCAACAGTCATTTACCTTTCCACTTATTTGATCCACAATCCCATTAAATTTGAGGAAGTGATCCTTGTTATGACACGACCACTCCGACGGACAGAGTGACCTCTCAAGATCTCGATCCGCACAACAAGAAGGGAGGAAGAAGAAGGAACAATCACACAAGATAGGAACACATATTTACGTGGTTCGGAGGTTACCCCCTACGTCCACGGGCGACGGCGACAGTGGAACTTCACTAGATGTGGAGAAATATACAAAGAAGTCAGCACCCCAACTTGGAGGAACAAATCCTCTCACAAGAAACTCTCTCAAACTTGGAGGAACAACTGACGGAATCCAAATCGGATGCCCGGTTTGAGCTCGGCGCTCAAACTTCATTTTTAAAATACACTTAGTTCAAATGAACTGTTAGGACGGGGCATTTGGTTCTAAAATCTGAAATACCGGTCGGATGGCCGTGCCGATCATTCCAATACGACCGGGGAGATGAAAGTGACTTGTCAGAACTGACGGAATCCAAATCGGATGCCCGGTTTGAGCTCGGCGCTCAAACTTCATTTTTAAAATACACTTAGTTCAAATGAACTGTTAGGACGGGTCCGGGGGTCTAAAATTCGAAATACCGGTCGGATGGCCGTGCCGATCATTCCAATACGACCGGGGAGATGAAAGTGACTTGTCAGAACTGACGGAATCCAAATCGGATGCCCGGTTTGAGCTCGGCGCTCAAACTTCATTTTTAAAATACACTTAGTTCAAATGAACTGTTAGGACGGGGCATTTGGTTCTAAAATCTGAAATACCGGTCGGATGGCCGTGCCGATCATTCCAATACGACCGGGGAGATGAAAGTGACTTGTCAGAACTGACGGAATCCAAATCGGATGCCCGGTTTGAGCTCGGCGCTCAAACTTCATTTTTAAAATACACTTAATTCAAATGAACTGTTAGGACGGGTCCGGGGGTCTAAAATTCGAAATACCGGTCGGATGGCCGTGCCGATCATTCCAATACGACCGGGGAGATGAAAGTGACTTGTCAGAACTGACGGAATCCAAATCGGATGCCCGGTTTGAGCTCGGCGCTCAAACTTCATTTTTAAAATACACTTAGTTCAAATGAACTGTTAGGACGGGGCATTTGGTTCTAAAATCTGAAATACCGGTCGGATGGCCGTGCCGATCATTCCAATACGACCGGGGAGATGAAAGTGACTTGTCAGAACTGACGGAATCCAAATCGGATGCCCGGTTTGAGCTCGGCGCTCAAACTTCATTTTTAAAATACACTTAGTTCAAATGAACTGTTAGGACGGGTCCGGGGGTCTAAAATTCGAAATACCGGTCGGATGGCCGTGCCGATCATTCCAATACGACCGGGGAGATGAAAGTGACTTGTCAGAACTGACGGAATCCAAATCGGATGCCCGGTTTGAGCTCGGCGCTCAAACTTCATTTTTAAAATACACTTAGTTCAAATGAACTGTTAGGACGGGGCATTTGGTTCTAAAATCTGAAATACCGGTCGGATGGCCGTGCCGATCATTCCAATACGACCGGGGAGATGAAAGTGACTTGTCAGAACTGACGGAATCCAAATCGGATGCCCGGTTTGAGCTCGGCGCTCAAACTTCATTTTTAAAATACACTTAGTTCAAATGAACTGTTAGGACGGGTCCGGGGGTCTAAAATTCGAAATACCGGTCGGATGGCCGTGCCGATCATTCCAATACGACCGGGGAGATGAAAGTGACTTGTCAGAACTGACGGAATCCAAATCGGATGCCCGGTTTGAGCTCGGCGCTCAAACTTCATTTTTAAAATACAAGATGAAATTTGAACTTATATTGTGTGTGTGTATTTATATATATGAAAATGAGCTGGCTTAAACTATTGGCATACTCTTGTTAATGCTTGATTTCTTTATTAAGTCTTGTTAATGCTTGATTTCTTTATTAAGGATTTGATTATAATTTTTTTAAATGATATACAGGATCATCCGTCGCGAGATGTTGGACGAGACGACGACCAGGATGATGTTGGACGAGACGACGACCAGGATGAGACATATGTGGAGGATTTGTGATTTTATTTTAGTTGTGTATGTTGTCATTTTATTATTATGGATGTATGATTAATTTGTGATTTTATTTTAATTGTGTGTAATTTGAGGTTCGTGGAGATTGTGATCCGTGTAGTTGATTTATTATTGTTTTATGAAATTGTTATTTATCAGGTGCTTGTATGTGATGAATTTGAGATTTGTCGATATTGTTGTCTGTGTAGTTGATTTTATATTTATGTTATGAATTTGTTATTTATCAGGTAATTTATTTATCAGTTTAAATAAATTTTTAAAAAAAAAATAATGCAAAATTAGCGACCGCATGGAGACTGAATTGCGACCGAATAGCGACTATACGTTATATTTCTTTTATTAAATAATTATACTTGGCGACCGACTGGCGACCGATTAGCCACCGAATAAATCCGATAGGTTAATTTTATTTTTTAAAATACAACAAATGTAGCGACCGAATAGAGACTGAATAGCGACCGAATTATGAGCGACCGATCAGGCGACCGATAATAATCGGTCTCTGGTAACGACTGATACTGCGACCGAATTATGTCGGTCGCTATATAGCGACTAGTATATAGCGACCGACATGTTCGGTCGCTAGATAGTCTCTGTTCGGTCGCAATGCAGATTTGCGACCGATCTACGACTGAATAGCGACCGCTAGGTCGGTCGCTATCCGCGATTTTTCTTGTAGTGCAACATGGTATCAGAGCATGGTCTTGACCCAACTCCTCTTGTCACCTCCACCCGATTAATGTCCACGGCCCATCTAAGCTGTGAGGGGGAGTGTTGGAATATTTGGATATAGTCCCCTCTTGGACATTAGTACCGTATTGATTATTTGAGTTGTGGTTAATGTGCTTATGACTCTGGGCCTGTGTATCTCAACACCGTGATTTTATGGATTCAACAGATTTCTAATTAACGCTCTCAGTTACATATATAATATACATCATGGGATAAAATATTCTAAGAAAAAAGTTTTACAAAGGTGTCAGCGATAAAATTAAGGTGATCTTAATTATCGTTATTTTGATATTGGCGTAATTAAACTAATATCGATCATTGAAAATTAAGAAAGCTAGGTGGTATTGATTATTTGAGTTGTGATTCATGTGTTTATGATTCTGAGCCTGTGTATCTCAACACCGTGATTTTGTGGATTCAACATGTTTCTAATTAACGCTCTCGATTACATATATAATATACATCATGGGATAAAATATTCTATGAAAAAAGTTTTACAAAGGTGTCAGCGATAAAATTAAGGTGATCTTAATTATCGCTATTTTGATATTGGTGTAATTAAACTAATATCGATCAGTGAAAATTAAGAAAGCTAGGTGCATGTATATATAGAAGAGATTTCATCACGGTAAATTTAACTGAGAGGAGAAGGAAGATGACGTAACAGCACTGATCACTTCTTCACTTTTGTCACGTTCATCCATATTTGACTTTGACTAAAAATAAAAATAAAATAAACCATACCTAACACCTTGGTGTCAAGCTAGGACTGCCGCGTGTAAGTGACAGCAATATCCCGGTTTTTTTTAATTTTTTTTGTTGGGTAAGGACGAAGGAACTAAGCCCCTAAATCTTATATAATTTCAATTAATGTAACGATGTTTAACTAACCCTCCAGTGAATTTGTTCATATATATATATATATATAAATCATCACTGTTTCTTCCATTATTTTCTTTTGACGTAACATGGTGATATTCACGTCACATCTGAGTTCAAATTAATTAATGTAACGATGTTTAACTCACGCACACTATTCTTTCTTTTTTCAAAATTAGTAAATCTCATCCTCACATCTCTTGAGATGAGTCGGGAAAATTCTATCAAGAGTCAAATCTGAGATCGATTTTACTCTCATGAGTTACGATCCTTATACTCACTCATGATCATATTTGTTTCTTACATGATCGAGGGTTAATTTCACACATAATATTTAATAATAAACGTTGCATGATCTATGAGGGTTAAGTATTTTGTACTGAGTTTGATAATGTTTTCTTATTAGATCTAAAATAAGAAAAAAATCAAATAGATACAATTTTTAAAAAATAACATAATTAAGAAATTCATTATAAGATAGCTTATTCTATATGACCCCGAGTAATTTACTTGGCCATTGTGGTCGAATAAATTATCCGTCTTATTTGTTCACTTGTCCCATCCGAACCTGAATTAATACCTCATCCTACTAGCTAGCTTGAGGGTGGGAACTGAAGTGAGATAAACTCGGGCAAGATGCATGAATAAGATACCTTACCGATGTCTTTATTCCGTTTATCGAAGTGGGTACTTGTGCTGCCGAGACCTTCGTTGGAGCGGCTCTTCCTCTCGTTGCCACCACCATACTAATTAAGTTTTAACTCATAAATTAATTAAGCCCCTAAATTTTCACTTTATTCCTCTCTCTCTTTTTTAATTGTTATATTTGATTCTGCAGATACGTACCCAAGAACAAATTAACCCAAGGCAACGCAATTATGAGCCTAGCTTGCATCGTTTACCAGATCATGGAAAACACAAACTTCGCACATGATTTGGAAGTCAATGATATATATATGATCTACGAGTAGTGACACATATCATTTTAATTATTTACGAGATTTATATAGAGCATCGATCGAAGACGCGCAGACATCACACATGGCCTGGATGCCAATGACTACTGTACCGCAAGGACGACATCGGTCCATCCTCTGTTTCATTAATTTGGAGCACAGAAATTAAAACACAAACATCACACACCTGATCACTTGGATGTCAGTACATGATGCTCCACATCTGACATCGTTTTATTTTGCTGATACCGATCGATCGAACTTATTAATTAACTAATTAATTAGGCACCAAATAGGCCCCGACAGCCTCAACCCATTTTCCCCCGCGGCCGAAGAAGTTGGCAATCCTGCCGTGGGCAACCGGAAGGGAGAAGGGGGTTCCACCACCGCGTCCGTACGGGCCATATGCATTCCCCATGCTGGTGGCAAAAGAGAGTTGAGCTACGCTGGTTACTCCCTCGAAGACATTGACATATCCAGACATGGAGGTGAGGTGCTCCCCATCCTTGAGCTTAATCTGCAGATTATAAGCAACGAGGGTTGACATGCACGTGTACGGACAGCTATATCGATCTCACATGCGTGCATGCATGCATGCATGCGCGCGTACGTGACTAAATATAAGAAGGTTGGAATTTAAGGAAAAATATTTTTTTTCTGTAAGGATAATATATATTATTTAGACAAGGCTATATATATATATGTATATATATGTAATTTGGAGGCCGGAGAGTTCGGATCAGGGGACTTGCCGTTGATTCGCTGCCGCCGGTGCCTCCCAGCGTGAAGGCGAAGGGCGTCCGTCGACGACGTAGTCTATCCTCACGGCGTCCACTATAACCCCGGAACGAATGTGGATAGTCTGGATTTCGGAAGCAGATCCGACGTCCACCGGGTTCCCTCCGGCCCCTCCCCAGGGCCCGACCTTCACTGCTCCAGCCTGAGCCTGCACAAAATTAATTAATTAACACAAAAACCAAATTAACTAAAGTACGTACGTAGAGAGGAGCTGCTGCTTTTGTTGTGCCCTAAGATATATAATACATTTAATATATATATATATATATGTCTCACCATTAGCAAGCAAGAGGTAGGGAGGTAGCTAGCTGTCAACTTCTTTCTCACACGATCGAGATCGATGTAATTTGCACCACACACACACACACACTCTCTGGCCTGGAGAGATATATGGGACACTACGTACGTACGCTACGTGGGGGTATTTATAGTAATAAGTCGGGTGAAGAAAGAGGAGCTGGGGACTTCATTGGACGCTCGATCGATCGCGGAAGAAGAACGCAATCGTCGCATTCTTTCTTTCTTTTTTTTATTATTTAAAGGAGCATGGAAGAACGGCACACAGACTTAGCAGTGTAATTAAAAAACTAGTCAAGGTTAATTGTTGAACGTAGTGCCTGCCGGCCAAAAAAAAATAATAAAAAAAGAAACTTAATTAACTCTCCCCTTCCTCTCCCGCCATTTCAGTGTTCTATTAAGGAAACTTATCAAGATATAATTGGGCTCGTATATATATATATATATATATATATATATATATATATATATATATATATATATATGAGAGAAAGTTCAAATGTAATCCTTTATTTGGGAGAGATCTAGCTAGGAGGGGGGGTGAGCTCTGAAAAACAACTTGGAAAGTTGTGACAGTAATTAACCTGGGAAAATCAAAACCTTGGCGGGAGCCATGCATGGTCCCCTAATTACGTAGTAGCTCATAATTATGTGGCTGATCCACCCATGCATGTTTATTAATATGCATATATTGTTTTTTTTTTACTATTAACATCCTTGCATGATAAGGGTTTCGATCACACTTAAATATATATTAAAAAGTTTTACAAAGGTATATATATATATATATATATATATATAGCGGAGATTTCATCACGGTAAATTTAACTGAGAGGAGAAGGAAGATGACGCAACACTACTGATCACTTCTTCGCTTTTGTCATGTTCATCCATATCTGACTTTGACCAAACATAAAAGTAAACGAATAAAAAAATCATGCCTAACACCATGATGTCAAGCTAGGACTGCCACGTAAGTGACAGCAATATCCCGTTTTTTTAAAATGTTTTTGTTGGGTAATTTAAGGACGAAGGAGCTAAGCGGAGACTTGGTCCGAAACTACATGCACAGACTGATCAAACTCTAGGGGCTGGGTGCGGGTCTGATTGGTACCAACCATGCAAGACTTTGCAGGGTGCCGACTGATCAAACTCAATGGGCGCCGGGGTGTCTCGATCATGCACTCTGTGATCATCAAGATTTGGTACAAACTAACTGCGTTCCCACAATAGAAACAGGCTGCGCGCCAATCTTGGGTACAAACTACGCACAAGCTCAGAGGGCTCCAGTTTGTTCATAAAGATCCATAAATCATCACTGTTTCTTCCATTCTTTTCTTATGATGGGGAACCTAATAACACATTGATATTCACGTTTACACAGTGTGGGAGATCGTCGTTCAACTCAGCACACATTCTTCTATTTTTAAGATTAATAAATCTCAGGCTCACATCTCTCGAGGATGAGTCACGTAAGTCCCACCGAGAGTCGAACCTGAGACTTTTCTATCATTTGATAAAGGTCTCATCAGTCGACCCACTTAGAGTCCTATTTGTTTCTTCCATTTCATATATATTTGCGTTTCAGCATGTGTGTTAATTATTCGAGAGCATGTAACAACTCCCGTGCATCTACACACTCTAGAAGAGGCCACCTCATTGATCTCTCGCAAGTCAGCACACATATATATGTGTGTGTGTTCTAGAGAGCATGCATGTAACTTTCTCCTGACCATTTACATGCTCTGGAGAGCATGTGCACTTAAAGCTCCATGTCACATACACCATGCATAGATATGTTAACTGTGTCCTGAGCATACATACATGCATGCATGTGTCCTGTTTCTTCACAGCATTTTTGCATGGTCTATATATATAAATATCATTTGCAGTTTTTTCCCCAAAATATGTGCATGCACCGAAGCGCATGCATGTAACAACTCTAGATCAGCACGAAAATGCTAGACCTGGAGGACGTCTCCACTTCTTCCACCTCATAAATTTTATTACAGCAAGTAACATTCTCCATGTCACGTACACATGGAGAATTAATGTTTTATCCAAGGGATCTCCTTCAAGATCACTTCAAGATCGTTGGTCTCTGTTGTCCAGTTGCAATCCGTGATGCCATGAGGAATGCTCTGACCCCACTGATCATCTCTGGACGCTTTCTCCTTTCTCACCAAGAGTTGAGACCGACTTGATATACCCATCCGCGTGGCCCAGCCCATGATCCAATAGCCCGAAAACTTTCAAAAAAAAAGAAAATTGAAGATCCGACATCGATCCTAAAATCCTCAACCAATGTCTAATCTTTACTTTATTTTATTTTTGGGCCATCTGATTATTGGTTAGACTACGCGAATGGATGTTTTATTCGGTCCCAACCTCTCCATATATATTTTTTAAAACATAAAAAAAAAATCACTACACACCCCGAGTGTGTAATACGCCCAAATGTGTAACAAATGTTATCCAAACCCTAGAGGCTAGTGGTACACCGACATTTATTTGGAAAACTGTAACCTTCCTCTGCGAGAATTTGGGTTGTAGCGCTTGATTTTTGCTAATTGGAACCGAGAGAATTTCACTTCACTTCCGAATACCGCAAACATGAGATGATTCTAATAACTGACATCATTTGTATTGCAGAATTCTCAAGCGACATTTTAGATGAAAAATGTTGGATAATCTCACAAATATATATATATATATAGCAAATATATAATAAGTTTAGAGTTGGAGGACGAACATCACAATAGAAACGGGACGAACACACGTATTAGCGGAAGCAGAAGCAGAAACACGTGCGTACCTTTGCCATCCGAGTACAAGACCGGCTACCAGAGTCGACCCTTACCTGTGAATTGTTGTGGAGTCAAAGAGTCGGTTACTAGAGTCGGCTACTATGGAGATGCTCCCTCCGGAGACTATGGTGATACTCTCTCTGGAGGCAAAGATTACAACTGTCACGGGACTGGGAGAACCCATGACTACCATCATGAGTGCTGTCAGCTCACTTATGCACTATTCTCATCGCTCCGTCTAACATATAGAGGAGAAGGACGGGGAGAGAGAAGGAGTGAAGAGAGATCGAGAGATGGGGCTGCCGCAGCCGTCAATGACGTTTAGCACTTGAGTTTCTCTTTCTACACACACATGTACTCAATACGCTCACTTATTCTCTCTCTCTTCTATATCACCTCATACACATACCTTGGCTAATGGAGACGAACCCCATGGACACGAACCAAAGGGATCTCCTGCCAAACTCCATCACGATCCTCATTGAATGAGCATGGCGCCGCCATACATAAACCCATCCATGTCCCTTAAACAACCCCCTTATGGGGTATTTATAGGGAGAGGAGAGAGGGAGGTGAAGGCGGTGGAAGTGGATGAAGAAGAGGGAGAACGAGAGAGCGCGAGAGAGGGAGAGAAGAATCAAGTGAGAGAGGGCGTTAGCGTAGGGCGCCAACGCCACGTGGCGCGCGTGCGGCCCAATGCTTAACCCATTAATATCTCCCACTTGCCCATTAGGGCCTGCCGTGCATGTCCTTCATCTCAAACATACAATCTTAAGGTTTGCTGCCCTCAGTCATACAAGAAATGGAGCATGTGACCTATGTGAGATTTATCCGAACAATATGGAAGTGTTTTGTTAAGTCATCACCTAATTAACATACCATGTAAATGTCTTGCATGTACCGCAAACACTTAGTATCTCATCTGACTCAACACTCTGGATCTCTCAAGACAGACAGTGTAGAGTCCAAATGCTAAGCGCTCATGGCAACTAAGTCTCCCCGGGAAAATGAGTAGCTAAGCATGGTGCGATAGTAAGATGTCTTCCCTATACTGCATATGCTAATCTAATTTATCTCGAGCACTTTCCTAGACATGCCCCCTTACATGATATCAAATTTTGCCCTAGGTAGGCATGTTAAAGTAGTGATATTGAGCTTCCTCTTCATGACATAGTGATATAGGTTACTAGGGGTACAGAGGGATGAACTCATGTAATGATAAAGAGAGATCTATTCATCATTCTTATCTGCGGTCATGTTACACATACTGTATGATTCGCATGCTGCGGTGTTCTTCCATTAAAATGAGCGTGTCACTATAAAATTATAAAACACTGCATGAATACAAGTCTAGTTATGACCTCTGTAACTAATCAGAGTCTCACAAACCAGTCTGTAATGACCCGAGAATCCGATTACCCGGAAGGCCTGGTAACCCGAGACTCGCACCGTCACCCATGAGTCCGAAGACTCGGAAGGGTTAAAAGGATGGTGTGGAGACTACACAAGTATCACAAATAATTACAGAAATTAAACAGTTATATAATTAAGTAGGAAATAAATTAACATTTTACATGATACATGGTCCACGAGATAACAATAAAATAACAACAGCAGTAGTCCACAACTAGTACAGAGATAAGAAAGAAAAGTACAGCTACACGGGGCATACCCCGGCTCTGACCTCTGGCACTAACGCTGGACACCTGAACCATGCTGAGCCTCAGACGCGCTCCCCTGAGGCCGCACCTCACCTGAAACACGGTGAAAATACGCAGGGAATGAGTCTCGGAACAAGACTTAGTAGGGATCACTCGAACCCTACCTCACAAACGGAGAAACCGCTACGCTAGCAGTAAGCGAGTACCTCGGAAAAGGAAGCCATGCAGTCTACAAAACACCGATCTCACGGCATGAAAACTGACACACGTGCCACGGTGGACCGACCGGAATACCACGATCAACACAACAAAACCCGAAGGTCGAAGTCGCACGACTGACAGTCTGTCACTCCCGACTTGACAGGAGTACCTCCCACTAGAAGTACATTCGGTAGCATCCCCTGACGTCTTACACCGCACCGCATGTGAACTGCCTAACGTGGTAGCTCCTACCAGAGACACGGACACCGAACAAGTAACCACAAAGCAAGTGACTAGCTGGGGTCACACTCGTCAGCGCGTCTCCACTGCCCCCAACCACGTGTGCACACACAGACTATGCGTCCTAGGTCTGGCCTCTAACTGGTTTTCCCCTGGAGCCGGACTCTGGCTACCGATGAGGGGCCCGACGGAAACCAGTCTAAAACCGTTCTCAGGGTAGCCTCTCCACCACTCCCTGGTGGGTCCACTCGCGTGCAGGCAGGCTACGACTAGTGGAGGGTCACTACGGAGTAGACTCTCAAGTCAACAAAAAATAACGTCCGCATCCGACGACGTACGGGGACCGTCCCACGTACCATCACCGTCGCACGGTGACTACGGTCGGAAAAGAAACGGGGTTGCAAATCACCCAGGGCAACCCTGAGCCTGACGGTCTACCCTAGACGCGTCACAGGCTCTAACGGTCTAAGGGTGGACCGTCACAGCCATCTGACGGCCCAACACAGGGGCGTCAGGTCCTCAGTGCAAAAACGATTGTGACGCGCCTACCCTGGTGCGTCACAGGCCCTGACGCACCCAGCCTGGTGCGTCACAGGCTCTGACTCACCCAGCATGATGCGTCACAAAGCACGAAGGAACAAACTGTGACGCGTGCCACTCGGTGGGTCACAGACTGTAACAGACCAAGTCTGGAGCATTATAGGGTGGGAATGCGTCCACTCTAACGCTCCCACACACGGGCGTCACAAGGCTGTGACGCGCCAGTCCTGGTGGGTCACATGCCTTGACCCCTAACGGTCAAAACCAACGGTCGACTCATCCCTGACGGTCTAACCCAGGCGCGTCACGGCGCCTGTGGCGGTCTATCGTGGGACCGTCACAGCCCCCAGACCCCAAATGGCTACAAACAGGGCTGTGACGCACCCACCTGGGCGCGTCACATGGTGTGACGGTCACTGGAAGGACCGTCACACCGGTCCGACGGTGAAACGGCGTGAAACGCCCAAAAATTCCAACCATGCCCCCATGCCTCCATAGGAGAGGGGGAAATCAAAGGGGAAGACCCTTGGGGACCCCTAGCATGCTTCTAAGCCATCAGAACACCGAAGCACGGCCTAAAAATATAGATCGGGCGAACTCTCCCAAAATCATGCTTTTGCCCAAACCCGCTCAAAGACACCCTTCTCGGCTCCCATTCGGCCTACAAAATGCGGGGGATGACGGGATGAGCATAGGGATTCGTCCCCCTACCTCAATGGAGCGAAAGCTCCGCCGAATCAAGCTCAAATCACGAAGAATGCTTTTGGAAACCCCGCTCCTTCACGCTTCCCACGAACACCGCATGCCCACGAGCTCGCCTCGCAACCGCCCACGCAACCGCGCCGTCGCCCCGCCGCCGTCTGTAGTCGGAGAGAGGCCCGCCGCGATCGAATGGGAGAGAGAGAGGGGGAGAGGGGGGCGGTTCTCACGGTGGGAGGAAGAAGAAGAAGAAGAAGAAGGGTGGGGGAGAGAGAGAAAAGAGAGGGTATTTATAGAAAATCAAAAATTTCAAAAAAATATCAAAAAATCAAAAATTACATTTCCACGATCCTCGGAACGCACCGATCGCAACGGTACCACTCTCGCCTAGATGAACGACCCGGTTCACCCGCAACAAGGTTCCGAAGGAATTACCAAAACACACACCGAGAATCGAAAAATACACGCGGAAAAGCCGCGGAATACTTCCGAGCCCCCCGAAACAACTCCGGATCGCGCCGATCCGAACACGAAAGATGTCCGAAACAAAATTTCAGACACAACGGAGCTAGACACTCCGAGAAACCAGATCCGAGACCCACGAAGAAGGATCTGAAAGGTCCGAAATATTATAGCCCTCCCCCCTTAAAGGAATTTCGTCCTCGAAATTGAGAACAACCCAAGGGGAAAGAAAGAGAAAACTCACTCAAACAGGTAAGGGAACTGCTGACGCATCTCATCCTCATGCTCCCAAGAAGCCTCACCACCAGAGTGCTGCTGCCACACCACCTTGACCAAGGGGATGACCTTGTTCCGCAGGCGCTGCTCTCGCCTATCCTCCACGCGGACTGGAAACTCTGGGAGAGAAAGATCTGGAGTCACCTCGGGCCAAACAGAACCCTCAAGCACATGAGAGTCATAAGACATATACTTCCGCAACATCGAGACGTGGAACACGTCATGCACCGATGCCAACTCAGGGGGTAACTGCAACCGATAAGCAACCTCACCGATGCGCTCCATGATGAGAAAGGGACCAACATAGCGGGGACTCAGCTTCCCATAACGCCTAAAGCGCATCACCCCCTTCATCGGAGAAACCCTCAAGAACACGCGATCGCCCACGGCGAACGCGAGAGGCTACCGCCTACGGTTAGCGTAACTCTTCTGCCGACTCTGAGCTGCCAACATGTTCTGACGAACCAGGTGCACAACATCCACACACTGCTGCACCAACTCCGGTCCCGTCAAAACACGCTCACCAACCTCAAACCAATCCAGTGGAGTCCGACACGGACGCCCATACAACGCCTCATAAGGAGCCATGCCGATGCTCAAATGATAGCTGTTGTTGTAGGTAAACTCCACCAACGGTAGGTGGTGAATCCAACTCCCCTGCCACTCCAGGCAGCATGATCTCAGGATGTCCTCCAAAGTCTTAATGGTCCTCTCTGACTGTGTAACGACCCGAGAATCCGATTACCGGAAAGGCCCGATAACCCGAGACTCGCACCGCCGCCCACGAGCCGGGAGGGCTCGGAAGGGCTAAAAGGAGTGTGGAGGCACAAAGAAATAGGAAATAAAGCAGGACAACCAACAACAACAAGCTGAAAGAAAGAACAACGACAGCAACAACAGAGTCCAGTCCAACAGAAAGTACAGTCTAAAGCAGTAAAACATACCACATGCCAAGTGAACACTCGGCCCGGCAATCTGGCAACTGAGAACCTCCGCTCCGCACCCTCGAACCACGAGGAAGAACCGCTGCACCTGAAAAGCAGGGAATGAGTCTCCAAAACAGAGACTCAGCAGGGATCCCGCGGAACCCCAACCGGAAACAACGGCGGTAGCGGAAAGGAGAGCTACGACTACAGCAGGAACAGCGAACCGGTGGCTGGTCAAAAACTCGGCACTACAGCTACTCCTACTGCCCCGGAAGGTACACCTCGATCACGCAGACGAAGCTACCAAACCACGCTAGTACCACCTACCGAAGTAAGAACACACGGCAACCACACCGTAGAGGCCTGTCCCCCGGACACAGCCGACCTGGACACGCTGTCCAAGGTGCAACCCCGACCATCCGATCGCGGGTACCGCACACAAGACGAACCTCGGTAAAGCCACTAGCACTAATCTCACGGCGCAAGAACCGACACACGCGCCAAGATGAAACAACCGAACTCACCGGTCAACACGACCAAAAACCCGAAGGTCAAAGACACAGAGACTGACAGTCTGTCACTCCGTACTCGACAGGAGTACCACCCACTAGAAGCACAGCCGGTAGCGTCCCCTGACGTCTTACACCGCACCGCAGGTGAACCGCCTGACGTGGTAGGTCCTACCCGAGGCGCGAACACCGTACAAGTAACCACAAACAAGTAACTAGCTGGGGTCACGCCCGTCGACGTGGGTCCAACCGCCCCCAACCACGTGTGCACACACAGACCTTGCGTCACTAGGTCTGGTCCTCTGACCGGTTTTCCCCCGTAGCCGGACTCTGGCTACCGACGAGGGGCCTACGGTAACCGGTCCACAAACCGTCTCGAAAGGTGGGTGCCCGTACACCACTCCCAGGTGAGACCAGCACCTCGTACTGGTGGGCTACGACTAGTGGAGGGTCACTGAAGGAGTAGACTCTCAACTCAACGGAAAACAACGTCCGAATCCGACGACGTACGGGGACCACCCCACGTACCGGCCCCGTCGCACGGTGACCACAGTCGGAGAAGAAACGGGACTCACAGTCCACGGCCACGCACGCACCGTGCACTAGAGTCGAGAAAACTCAAGTGGCACTAAGCCACTGGACTCTGGACAGTCCTCTAGATGCACCACAGCCAACGGTCCTTGAGTCACAAGACTCGGGTCAAGACCGTTGCACGCAACAGCACAAGGCCATCAATCTAGTCCAATCTCTAGGTCCAAAACCACGATATCACGAATACCGAGACAACACACGAGTTGCCAAGACCATTCCCTTGGGAAGGGAACGCAAGGGACAAAGGCCACTCACACGGGCCACACGGAAAACACAGAAGCACGATTCCCAAGGCAGCACACAAGCCGCCACGACGATTTCCCATCTTGAAGCAAGCGGGAAACCTCCAGCCCCAGGCCGGACAACTGGACTCACAGTCCAAGGCCAAACACATGGCCCACACGGGAATCGCCTTCCAAAGGAACCCACGATATGCGGGGGAGACCCCACCGCACACACACCGACACACGGTGACTCGATCAAGCGTAACACAAGAGCCCGGAACACGTGGGGTCACCCGGACCCACCACACCTACGGGCACGCTAATCGAGGTAACACGGTCCCTCCTGACACCCCAAAAAACACAGACACAGAACCCATGGGGTGTCCGGGATACTCACAAGGCCGGAGGTCGACCACTGGGTCCCAACCGGGTCGACTGGAGACCAACACAATGCGAACGGACGCTAAAAGGTCACCCGGACCCTTAAGCTCACGGGCACGCAAAACGAGGTAAGCAGAACCTCCAGACACCCCAAAACACGGTCACGGAACTCCACTGGGTGTCCAAGGCACACACGGCCCAAGGGGAGCACGATCAGCCGCAGACCGCCCGCCCCGGGCAGCCCGGCTGGTCACCTCCAAGAACGCGCTGTAGGTCCATAGCGCGTTCAAGCAGAACGCGCTATGCACCTATAGCGCGACACGACAGATCGCGCTATAGCCCTATAGCGCGACTGCACAGATCGCGCTAGGATCACCTAGCGCGACAAGGCAGAATGCGCTAGGGACCCCTAGCGCGACAGGGCAGAACGCGCTAGGACCCCATAGCGCGACAAGAACCGCCTTACTGTTCATCTTCTCCGATGAACACGCCCTATCGGGGCAGCGCGACCTTCAAGAACGCGCTACTGGAGTATAGCGCGTTCTCAGTCCGCACCCGGAAACGGTGGAAACCGCGGGAAAAGCCATGCCACGCCCCGTTCACCCCCAGGTGAAGGGGAAACAAAAGGGGAAACCTTCCCCAAGCCCCTAGGCATGCATCTAAACCCCTGGATCGCCCAAAAACACCATAAAACGGGAGATCCGGCTCACACCCCAAAAACATGCATTTTCCCAAAACGCCCCGTTTAGCCCGCTCGGCTCACCACGGCCTACGAAACTCACGGGAAAGGAAGTACACGGGCTGAGGGTCCATCACCCTACCTCCACCGAAGATTTCGCGCACCGTGGACGCCGATCCACGAAGAAAACGCCGTTGAAGCCTCGCCGTTCCACGAACTCACGGCCGAGCTTCCACGCGCCTCCACCGCCTCGATCCTCATCCATCCTCGCCCGTGCCTCGCCCGCGCCGTCCCCGCCTCGCCCATGCTCCGCCCCGTCGGCCGCCGGAGAGAGAGGGAGAGAGGAGAGAGCGTGAGAAGAGAGAGGGAGAGAAATGAGAAATGAGAGGGGGAGAGAGAGAAAAGCTATTTATAGGAAAATCCAGAAAATCAGAAAAATCCAGAAAAATAGAAAATTACACCCTCGCGATCCTCGGAGCGCACCGATCGCAACGGTACCACTCGCGCCCTGGTGAACGGCCCGGTTCACCCGCAACGAGGTTCCGAAGGGAAAGCCGAAACCCACGCCGGGAATCGGAAAACACACGCGGAAAAAGCCGCGGAACGCCTCCGGGCCTCCGAAACGACTCCGGATCGCGCCGATCCGAACACGAAAGATGTCCGAAACGAAATTTCAGACACAACGGAGCTGGACACTCCGAGAAACCAGATCCGGGACCCACGAACGAGGATCCGAAAAATCCGGGGCATTACAGCCCTCCCCCCTTAAAGGAATTTCGTCCTCGAAATTCAGGACCTAGCACAAAGTCACAGGGGAAGAACACTGAACCAACTGACACGCTGTCAGAGCCCCAGCACAGAAAACCTCGATTCTCACGAAAAAAACCGATCCTGAGGGACACCGCCAGACTTACAATCACAAGCAACACCTCGCTCCTCGCGCCGAGCACACAGGCCAACAGAGCAGGCATATAGCAAAGGACACAGTCCGGCATCACCTCAGACAACGCGAGAATCCATCATGGCACCGCAGCCACAATCTCGCTCACCGAGGAAACACAACCCTCGACACGAGCAACAGCTACTGATCCACCCAATGGTCAGCAGACAAATCGCACAACAGCTTCGCAACCAGCTGACAGGTCGCACACCCTCCTCAAGGGAGCAACCAAAACAGAGCCTCCACCAGCTCAAGCAGCCATCTCAGCAGACCGCAACCAGCACATCGGCTCAACACCAAGAAACACCCCACACATGGCAAGCCGAAAGCCGGACATAACACTGTGCCAACTCTCGTCAGAAGACAAACTCCGACAAAGTCCAGATCCCATCCGGAAAGGCACATCACAGAAACGACCACCAAAGGTCTCGCTGGCACACGGCTCTCGCCACGCTCGAGCCCCAACAACCAGCATCTTCTGTCTCTGAAAAGACCATCCACTGGTCACCAACTGCTCGCCAACTCGACCCTCTCGGGGAGCACGACGAAACCAAATGACAGAACATGGCGTCTTCAGTCATCACCTCACGGGACTCAGACTTATAGGGAACCACCCCATGCTAGTCACCCAACCAGGGATAACCTTGCGACACCAATGTCCTATCAGGGACCACCAAGCCGACGCCAACCTCACAGGAGGCCTCCGCCCTAATGCGTCACTCTTCCATCTGGTCTCATCAAATCCTTCGATCAATCCAAGTGGACACCTGCCAATCCCGATTCCGCCCTTACCACAGAGCCACGGGACACCACCTGAACAGAGCTCACGGGTCCCTAAGCAACGAACATTCCACCGTCACAATCCGACAAGACCGTAGAACCAACAGGAACCCACAGCCTGGCAGAGACCACATCCTCAAAGCACGATCTCATCCGAGGACACGACTGGGAACACAAGTCGGACACCAAGCCACCGACTCTGACCATCACGTCCTCGACCACCGTCAGGCGACATTCTCAACAACCCCATCCAGGTCCAACACCGACGCCTGACACGGCTTCCAACACAGGAACATGGTACTCATGCGGCGCACTAGCCAGCACTTTTCCCAACACTCCATCCTGCCAGTGCCAACAACCACAAATCTCGAGCAACGGCACGGCAACAACACGTTTCACACCGAGGAACCAATCCTCCGATGCTCAATGTAAACTCAGGAATCCGCCCGTAGCAACCAACGCTACGATCCTGAACTAGTGGGTCACAAGCCCACCACGCTTCCGCTGCGCACTCAGATCCGCGCGCACAGCCGAGAAAGCAAACACCGCCCAACCAGCACTCGTCCTTCCGGAACAGCACCAGCACCCTCACACGATAAGGGAATGGGCACAACTTCTCACAGGCAACCACCCTGCCAAGACAAGGAGCACGTCTCGCACGGACTTCATGGCACACAAGGCCAACCAATCCGAACACACAATGCAAGACGACGAACCTTAGCCCAACACAATCTCTCCAACCAAGGAGAAACCAGCACACTTCCGACCAACGGAAGAACTCCACGCTCGACCTGACCTCGAACCTCGCGCACGCTGGAAACAGCACCATCCAGCACCAAGGAAAACCATCATTTCCATCAGGTCAGCGCCTCCGACACACTCGGCGAGTGTCACGTCGGACCACAATCACAGCATCTCTCGACGCACCACCGCTACAATTCCTCGAACTGCACCACGGCATGCCAAGAGCCGCAACACGAGCCATAACGACAACCGCCGACGCTCACTCTCGAGTCCCGAACTCACCGCGGAGCCTTCACATCTCAAGCCAACTCTCGAGCGAACACAACCCATCCACTGACATAAGCGCAGGAGCAAAGACTTAACGGGACATCTCTGCCAAATCCTGCCTCGAAATCAGCAGAACGATCAGGACCGACACGTCATTTCTGACGCCACAGAGCACGACAAGATCATCAGGCTCGACAAAACAGCCGCTCACCGAGAAGACATTCCGCTCACCGGAGCACACTTCTCGATCAGAACGCCTCAGGAGCTGGACAAACCTCAAGCTGGAGTGACCAAAAACCGACAGCAGCTCACTGAGAGCACACTCACGGTCACTTAACCACGAACAGTCCTCTCCAGCCACCTGACCACGCTGCAAGTTCCTCAAACGCAGCATCGCGAGCTCACGCCTGCCAGCAACCTCTGCCCAACGCAGCACAACCAGGGCCACCACCGATGAGGGAGAAGACTCTCAACCTCAATCCTTAGACCCCATGCTGGCACGAAAGCCGCGGACAGCAACCACCTTCACAGCGCCGCACAGCGCACTCAAGCTCTCAAGCGAGAAACAAGGCGGAAAGCGAACACAAAACCCTAAGCCAGCTGCCGACTGTACTGGACCTTACGGACTCTGATCACTGCAATATTTCGAATTCCTATGTACGTCCACAACCACCGCTCTGATACCAGCTGTAACGACCCGAGAATCCGATTACCGGGAAGGCCCGATAACCCGAGACTCGCACCGCCGCCCACGAGCCGGGAGGGCTCGGAAGGGCTAAAAGGAGTGTGGAGGCACAAAGAAATAGGAAATAAAGCAGGACAACCAACAACAACAAGCTGAAAGAAAGAACAACGACAGCAACAACAGAGTCCAGTCCAACAGAAAGTACAGTCTAAAGCAGTAAAACGTACCACATGCCAAGTGAACACTCGGCCCGGCAATCTGGCAACTGAGAACCTCCGCTCCGCACCCTCGAACCACGAGGAAGAACCGCTGCACCTGAAAAGCAGGGAATGAGTCTCCAAAACAGAGACTCAGCAGGGATCCCGCGGAACCCCAACCGGAAACAACGGCGGTAGCGGAAAGGAGAGCTACGACTACAGCAGGAACAGCGAACCAGTGGCCGGTCAAAAACTCGGCACTACAGCTACTCCTACTACCCCGGAAGGTACACCTGGATCACGCAGACGAAGCTACCAAACCACGCTAGTACCACCTACCGAAGTAAGAACACATGGCAACCACGCCGTAGAGGCCTGTCCCCCGGACACAGCCGACCTGGACACGCTGTCCAAGGTGCAACCCCGACCATCCGATCGCGGGTACCGCACAACAAGACCCAACCTCGGTAAAGCCACTAGCACTAATCTCACGGCGCAAGAACCGACACACGCGCCAAGATGAAACAACCGAACTCACCGGTCAACACGACCAAAAACCCGAAGGTCAAAGACACAGAGACTGACAGTCTGACACTCCGTACTCGACAGGAGTACCACCCACTAGAAGCACAGCCGGTAGCGTCCCCTGACGTCTTACACCGCACCGCAGGTGAACCGCCTGACGTGGTAGGTCCTACCCGAGGCGCGAACACCGTACAAGTAACCACAAACAAGTAACTAGCTGGGGTCACGCCCGTCGACGTGGGTCCAACCGCCCCCAACCACGTGTGCACACACAGACCACTGCGTCACTAGGTCTGGTCCTCTGACCGGTTTTCCCCCGTAGCCGGACTCTGGCTACCGACGAGGGGCCTACGGTAACCGGTCCACAAACCGTCTCGAAAGGTGGGTGCCCGTACACCACTCCCAGGTGAGACCAGCACCTCGTACTGGTGGGCTACGACTAGTGGAGGGTCACTGAAGGAGTAGACTCTCAACTCAACGGAAAACAACGTCCGAATCCGACGACGTACGGGGACCACCCCACGTACCGGCCCCGTCGCACGGTGACCACAGTCGGAGAAGAAACGGGACTCACAGTCCACGGCCACGCACGCACCGTGCGCTAGAGTCGAGAAAACTCAAGTGGCACTAAGCCACTAGACTCTGGACAGTCCTCTAGACGCACTACAGCCAACGGTCCTTGAGTCACAAGACTCGGGGTCAAGACCGTTGCACGCAACAGCACAAGGCCATCAATCTAGTCCAATCTCTAGGTCCAAAACCACGATATCACGAATACCGAGACAACACACGAGTTGCCAAGACCATTCCCTTGGGAAGGGAACGCAAGGGACAAAGGCCACTCACACGGGCCACACGGAAAACACAGAAGCACGATTCCCAAGGCAGCACACAAGCCGCCACGACGATTTCCCATCTTGAAGCAAGCGGGAAACCTCCAGCCCCAGGCCGGACAACTGGACTCACAGTCCAAGGCCAAACACATGGCCCACACGGGAATCGCCTTCCAAAGGAACCCACGATATGCGGGGGAGACCCCACCGCACACACACCGACACACGGTGACTCGATCAAGCGTAACACAAGAGCCCGGAACACGTGGGGTCACCCGGACCCACCACACCTACGGGCACGCTAATCGAGGTAACACGGTCCCTCCTGACACCCCAAAAAAACACAGACACAGAACCCATGGGGTGTCCGGGATACTCACAAGGCCGGAGGTCGACCACTGGGTCCCAACCGGGTCGACCGGAGACCAACACAATGCGAACGGACGCTAAAAGGTCACCCGGACCCTTAAGCTCATGGGCACGCAAAATGAGGTAAGCAGAACCTCCAGACACCCCAAAACACGGTCACGGAACTCCACTGGGTGTCCAAGGCACACACGGCCCAAGGGGAGCACGATCAGCCGCAGACCGCCCGCCCCGGGCAGCCCGGCTGGTCACCTCCAAGAACGCGCTGTAGGTCCATAGCGCGTTCAAGCAGAACGCGCTATGCACCTATAGCGCGACACGACAGATCGCGCTATAGCCCTATAGCGCGACTGCACAGATCGCGCTAGGATCACCTAGCGCGACAAGGCAGAATGCGCTAGGGACCCCTAGCGCGACAGGGCAGAACGCGCTAGGACCCCATAGCGCGACAAGAACCGCCTTACTGTTCATCTTCTCCGATGAACACGCCCTATCGGGGCAGCGCGACCTTCAAGAACGCGCTACTGGAGTATAGCGCGTTCTCAGTCCGCACCCGGAAACGGTGGAAACCGCGGGAAAAGCCATGCCACGCCCCGTTCACCCCCAGGTGAAGGGGAAACAAAAGGGGAAACCTTCCCCAAGCCCCTAGGCATGCATCTAAACCCCTGGATCGCCCAAAAACACCATAAAACGGGAGATCCGGCTCACACCCCAAAAACATGCATTTTGCCCAAAACGCCCCGTTTAGCCCGCTCGGCTCACCACGGCCTACGAAACTCGCGGGAAAGGAAGTACACGGGCTGAGGGTCCATCACCCTACCTCCACCGAAGATTTCGCGCACCGTGGACGCCGATCCACGAAGAAAACGCCGTTGAAGCCTCGCCGTTCCACGAACTCACGGCCGAGCTTCCACGCGCCTCCACCGCCTCGATCCTCATCCATCCTCGCCCGTGCCTCGCCCGTGCCGTCCCCGCCTCGCCCATGCTCCGCCCCGTCGGCCGCCGGAGAGAGAGGGAGAGAGGAGAGAGCGTGAGAAGAGAGAGGGAGAGAAATGAGAAATGAGAGGGGGAGAGAGAAAAAGCTATTTATAGGAAAATCCAGAAAATCGGAAAAATCCAGAAAAATAGAAAATTACACCCTCGCGATCCTCGGAGCGCACCGATCGCAACGGTACCACTCGCGCCCTGGTGAACGGCCCGGTTCACCCGCAACGAGGTTCCGAAGGGAAAGCCGAAACCCACGCCGGGAATCGGAAAACACACGCGGAAAAAGCCGCGGAACGCCTCCGGGCCTCCGAAACGACTCCGGATCGCGCCGATCCGAACACGAAAGGTGTCCGAAACAAAATTTCAGACACAACGGAGCTGGACACTCCGATAAACCAGATCCGGGACCCACGAACGAGGATCTGAAAAATCCGGGGCATTACAGACTGACCATTTGACTGCGGATGATACGCCGAGCTAAAAGCCAAATCCATGCCAAGAGCTCGCTGGAAACTCCTCCAGATAGCGCGGATCCCGATCCGACACAATGGAGATGGGAATCTCATGCAACGGGATGATCCGCTCCACATAAAGACGAGCCAACTTAGGCACGCTCCAGCTGACTAGCTTTGACCGGTAACAACCGAGTCACCTTCGTCAGCCTATCCACCAACAACCAAATACTGTCCTGCCCACTCGGAGTCCTCGGCAAACCCACCACGAAATCCGTGATCACGTGGTCCCACTTCCACGCAGGAACATCTAAGGGCTAGAGAGTACCTCCCGGTCGCTGATGCTCCGCCTTCACCTGCTGACAGGTCAGGCACATGGCCACAAATTCGACGACATCTCTCTTCATGCCAGGCCACCAGAACTGCCTCCGCAAGTTCCGATACATCTACGTCGCACCCGGGTGTACGGTGTACCTGCTCCCATGAGCCTCGCGCAACACCGTACGACGAACCTGCTCCTCAGCTGAGACGTACAGCCTACCACGGAATCTCACGGCTCCGTCCTCGCCGAGCTGCACATCAGCCAAAGCCAAAATCCGGGGCAACCTAGGGTCTGCATGCTGAGCCTCTGTCACCTGACGATGGATAGCAGGCGTGACAGTCAGACTCGTAAGCACCGCTAACCCTGGCTCCTGGGGAATCTTGAGCCTGAACGAAACTTCGGGCACTTGTTCCCAGAGCCTCCGCTTCCTCAACATCAAGGCACTGACCGCGACCTTCCGACTCAAAGCATCGGCGACGACATTCATCATGCCCGACTGATAAGACAGGGTGAAGTCATAATCCTTCATGAACTCCATCCATCGCCTCTGCCTGAGGTTAAGGTACCTCTGCGTGAACACATACCTCAAACTCTGATGGTCAGTGAACACCTCGAACCTCTCACCGTACAGATAATGCCTCCAAATCTTCAGTGCGAAGATCATAGCCGCCAACTCTAGGTCATGGGTAGGGTAGTTCTCCTCGTGGGGCTTCAGCTGCCGAGATGCATACGCCACCACTCTACCATGCTGCATCAACACAGCACCCAATCCGACCCCGGAAGCATATGTACACACCACAAAACCTCCCGATCCAGAAGGTAAAACCAACACCGGAGCCAAGGTGAGCAATCTCTTCAGTTCCCTAAAACTCTGCTCACACTCCTCAGACCAGACGAAAGGCACATCCTTCCGCGTAAGTCTAGTCATCTGGGCCGTAATGCGAGAAAAATTCTGAATAAACCACCGATAATAGCCCGCAAGCCCCAAGAAACTCCGGATCTCCGTCACAGACCTCGGCCTCGGTCTCGACCACTGCATTACTGCCTCGACCTTGGTGGGGTCCACGGAAATACCATCACCAGAAATCACGTGCCCCAAAAAGTGCACCTCACGAAGCCAGAACTCGCACTTACTGAGCTTCGCATACAACTGGTGATCTCGCAACGTCTGTAACACTACACCCAAATGGTACGCGCGCTCCTCGACAGACTGCGAATAAACAAGGATGTCGTCCACAAATATGACCACGAACTGTTCCAGATACGGACGAAACACCCTCTGCATCAAGTCCATGAAGGCTGCGGGGGCATTGGTGAGCCCGAACGGCATCACCAAGAACTCATAATGGCCGTACCTCGTACTGAACGCAGTCTTCTCCACATCGGACTCGCGAATTCTCAGCTGATAGTAACCGGACCGCAAATCAATCTGTGAGAACACTCGCGTAAACTGAAGCTGGTCGAACAAATCATCAATCCGCGGCAACGGATACTTATTCTTGATGGTCACCTCATTCAGCTGCCGGTAGTCGATGCACAACCGCAAGCTACCGTCCTTCTTCTTCACGAACAACACTGGCGCACCCCAAGGGAAAAGGATAGGACGAATGTACCCCTTGGCCAGCAGCTCCTGCAATTGCGCCCTCAACTCCCTCAACTCAGCGGGGGCTATACGGTAGGGAGCCTTCGTCAAAGGTCCCATACCAGGCACAATCTCGATCACGAAATCAATCTCCCGCTGGGGAGGCAATCCAGGTAAGTCCTCTGGAAAAATATCGAGGAACTCGCACACCACCGGGATGTCCTCGACATCCGGCTCCATCTGGTCTGCCACAACCATGAAGGCGAGAAAACCGTGACAACCCGCATCAAGCAAACGACGAGCTGGAATCGCAGAAATAAGAAAGCGGGAAGAGGAAGACCTGATACCTTGGAAATAGAAGGTGGGTCCGTGAAGTCACCGGAAATAAACCCTCTTCGAGCTGCAATCCACCAACGTATGATGTGTCTCGAGCCAATCCATGCCCAAAATCACATCAAAGTCCTGAAGCGGCAACGCATGAGCCTAGCCGGCAAACTCCGCCCTTCCACCCACACAGGAACCTCATCGAAGCAATACAGAGTGATCATAAAATCACCCGAAGGTAACTCTACTGCCAAATCACAGGACAACTGGGTCACCGGCTCCTCAATACTTAGCGCGAAATCCTCCGAAACAAACGAATGAGACGCGCCAGAATCGAACAAAACCCGAGCCGCACACTCCAAAATCTGAACGGTACCTTCCAAGAGCTGCAACGCCACTGCCTCTGCCCTGGTCATGTGTGTGATCTGACCTCGAGCTCTCTGCCTGCCTCCCACACTAGTTGGTGGCGACACCGAGCCCACTGCCGGGCCCACTACTCGGAGCCGACGCCGCACTGTCCCGACACCGAGCTTGTGGCTCGGAGACTCGCTCGAAGACTCGGCATCCTGAGTAGATATACTAGTGTGTATTTGTATGTCTTTGAGTATTGAGTATTTGTACGTGTGTAAAATACATGTTTTACTACATGTATTTACTTTTGTTTTATTAGACAAGGTTGGTCAAAAGTTATTGTATTTTAAATTTTATTAAACCCACAAAGTCAATAGTGGGTGGGTGGGATTTGTCTTGTTAGGCTAGGGTATAAACATAATTAGTGGAAGTTAGATGGTATTTATGTTATGGCCTCTCCTATAAATAGGGGGCTAAGGGTGTGTTACGAGATATGAATGATATCAATGAATGAATTGTGTTAAAGGAGCCTTGCCCCTTTGTTCACCCCTCTCCTTCTCTCTCTTCTCATTTTTGTGAGATCCGAGTGTCGCCCGGTGTGAGACCATCCGGCATGAGGCCGAGCTGCGCGAGGTAGTAACCTATCCGTTCCCGTCCTGTTCGCATCCCGGAGTTGCCGTCGATCCATTTCCACGTCGCTGCCGCGTCAGATTTGGTATCAGAGCCCAACAACGGTGTCTCCGACCGCCCCGACGTCTCTCCCTTTATCTCTCGGTTGCTAGAGTGAAAAAAAAAGAGAAAAAAAAAGAGAAAAGGAAAAGAATAGTTGAGTTTTATTTGTTGGTTGAGAAAAAAAAATCAAGCAAAAAACAAAATTCTCGTTTGCTCTCTCTCTTAATCTATTTCTCTCTTTCTGTTAATCTCTCTCCCCCCTGTTAATCCCCCCCCTCTCTCTCTATTCTCTCTCTCTCGTTCAACACGCAGTAGAAGTAAATAGAAAAAAGGGAAAAGAAAAAAAAAGCAGAAAAAGGGAGTTCGCAAGGGGGGCCGGCCTCGTCGCCCGTGCCCCCTTCAAACCGCCGCGGCCGCAACGGTCCGCTCTCCACCGCCTGGGGCCCTCCCCGCCCCCCCCCCCCCCCCGCACCTGGTTGCCGCCTGCAGCCGCGACCCTGCCGCCCCGCGCCCAGGCGCGCCCGCACCCAACCAAGACCGCCCACGCCCCGCGCCCGGACCCTCGCACATGCGCCCACTCGCCCGCGCCCAGCCAGGACCGCCCGCGCCCCGCGCCCGACCTCTGCGCCTGGACCCTCGCACCGCACCCACCCGGCGCGTGCACCGCGCCACCCGACGGACCCCCCCCAGCCTGTGCGCTCGCCTGTGCTCCCCCGTGCGCCCGGCCACACCAGCTGTATAACGACCCGAGATCCGGATACCGGGAGGAGCCCGATACCATTCGAATCCCGGCCCGCCGCCCATGAGCGGGAGGCTCGGAATGGCTAAAAAGGAGTGTGGAGGTACAAAGAAATAGGAAATAAGGCAGGATAATTCAACAATTAACAGAATAAATAAATAACTACAACAGAGTCCAGTCCAAAGTAGTAAAACGTACCACATGCCAAGTGAACACTCGGCCCGGCAAGCTGGCAACTAAGAACCTCCGCACAGCACCCTCGAACCTCGAGGTAGAACCGCCGCACCTGAAACGTAGGGGTGAGCCTCCTGTCACTGGCCCAGTAGGGATCCCGCAGAACCCCAACTGAGAAACAACGGCAGAAGGAAAGCTACACTAGCAAGACGGCAACGGAAAGGAAGACAACTACAACTACATCAGGAACAGTGAACCGGTGGTCGGTCAGAACTCGGCGCTACAGCTACTCCTACTGTACCCGAAAACACAACCTAGTTTCCCGTCGGGGAACAACCAAGCCACGCACCCGACCACCCGATTCCATGATCGGGGACCACCAGACGTGAACCGCCCTAGCAACGCTACTAGGAAAAACGCCACGATACCTCCGTAGAGGAGGCCCACCCTCACCAAATAGGGGCCGAGCCAAAACCACACGGCCACGGAACACGGTCGCGAATACAACGCTGTCTAGGGAAAGGCCCTCGGTGAAGCTCACCGGAAACCACATACCTCGACTCCGGGAACACTCCCGAAACCACTCACGAAGTCCCGTCTCGCGGACGAAAACAGAACCCGGTGCACGACAACTCACGTCACGTGACAGGAGCACCACCCACTAGAAGAACGACCGGATGCGTCCCCTGACGTCTTACATCGCGTCACAAGTGTCTAGCTACGACGCCCCAGGCGTGAGACTCAGACACGCAACAAGTACCACAACAAGGACTAGCTGGGGTCACGCTCGTCAGCGCGTGTTCTAAGCCCCCAACTACGTGTGCACACACAGACCATCTGCTCTAGGTCGGGTCCTCTAGCTGGTTTTTCCCCCCACTGGACTCTGGTGGTAAAGGCAAGGGGCCCTACGGTAACCAGCCTAAAAATCACCTCTCACTGGGTCTCGCTCTCCACCACTCCTAGGTGGGTCCGCACACGCGTGCGCAGGGAGCTACGACTAGTGGACAGGTCACAAAACGTGGACACAGAAAACCACGCACGCACTCATTGTGAGTAACGCGAAGTAACAGGTGGCATGACGCCACTAGACTCTAGATGGTCCACTAGACCTACAAAACTCAACGGTCTTTGAGTCACAAGACTCGTGATGTGAAACGAATTAACGTCGGGCATAAAACTGACTCTTCTTTCATATTTCTCCAAATTCTTTTATCAGCCCGGTTCTGGAATCTGTGACCAGCAGCTGTTGAAGTGGCTGTAGATCGCACTCTGGAATTTTGCCGGAGGCGCGGTTGGTGCCGTTGGCTTCGTAACAGGGTAGGGATGCAGCAAAATTTTTCTGAATTTTGGTTCCGCCCGAACCTGGTCGCCACGGACGACTGAGCGGGGACCCCGTTCTGGTTCTGTGCAGGGGCAGCTTCTGAACAGCGGCTTGACATGGACACCAGGAGCAATCCCGAACTCCGTTTGGTGCGCAGCAGGTGGCGTTGGAATCGTGGGGACGACTACTTTCCAGCGGCACTGGTCTCGCCTCAGTCGGATGTCGGTGTGGACGTGCAGGTCCCGTTGAGTGGGGACGGGTCGGAGGAGGGGATCGGTGGACAGAATGACCCAACAGTGGTAGGAAATTGATAACTTCACACCTTGAGCTCCGATCGACGAACCGCCTTCTGTTCCTGAGAGCTGACAGAGAGGGGAGGAACTTTGCTGAACAGCTCGGAGTCGGATTCCGTCAGGGTTGGGCGTGGTGGTGGTCTTCCTCAGCTTCTGGTCGGGTTCAGGAGCCTCCTGCGCAGTCGTGGGAGATTGGCCACTGCCGATGCTCACGAACTCGGAAGAGGACGATTCCACCTCGCCTGGTCAGAAGACTCGCCAACGTACGTTTTTGATGAAGAACCCGGAAGCCGATTCTGCCTGGAACTGCTCCCAATATCGACTGCAACTCGGGCTTGATTTCTGCCTGCGAATGGAGCTGATTGAGGAGGGGGGATTAAGGGGGATGGAAGGGATTTGTGGGTTTGGGTTAAGGGAGGGGGGGGGGGATGGACGTGGCTGGGGTTGCAGGGGGGTGCTTTTGGGAGGTGGGGAGGTAATGGGGTGGTGAGAGAGAGAGGAGGGAACACCCAAATTCGAAATTGGGCCTTGGGGAGATGAAAGGGTGCCTGGGAAGACGAAAGGTTGTGTGGGGAAGGGGAGAGAATGCCTAGGGAGTGGGAGTTCTACCTAGGGGAGGGGAGGGGACTTAAATGAGGGGTATAGGGAAGGGGGAGGGGTCTTAATTAGAGGTGAAAGAGAGGAGAGAGAGTGGATTCCGAATTTGGGGTGGGGATGAGAGAGAATTGGAGAGAGATAGAGAGAGAGAGAGAGAGAGAATTAGACGAAGGGCATCACTCACCCGTGGTTGAGGAAGGGAAGAAGTGGGCATCGCACCCGTGGAGAGGGAAGGAAGAAAAGGCACTAGCGGCCATGGGAATTGCAGGGGGGTGAAGGGAAGAAGATAAGGGAGGGGGAAAGGTCCCCCTACGTGGGACTCACATGGGTTCCAAAAATAGATCTTCATTCACTGTTTTTCCACCGTGGGATACAAGACTCTTATATAGGCATACAAGGAAGATTAAGAGACACTTACCACTTAGTATCATGACTTCCTAGGAATACTAAAAGACACCCTATCGGAAACATCAAAATACATAATAAGACTCCTTAACACTTAATACCTTCTTATCATGATTCCCTAGGAATACTTAAAGACACCGAAAGACTAAAATACATAATAAGACTCTTTTATTGTGAATAAAATTTCATAGAGATGACCCATTAGGCCCATGTATACGGCCCAATAAAATGAGACGATTAGCATGGAATGGCCCATTTGATTGCATTTGTTGATGAAGCTGCTTGCCGATCACTCGGAGATGCTTGTTCCGTCAAACTTCCTGACTCGGAGAAGGTTCAGCTCAGATTTTGTGTAAACTGTCGATCTCATCAAACCCACAAAGCTCGTGAATTTTGAATCTTGAACTGAGATTTCCATCATACTCCTCCGCTTGGAGGAGGTTCGACCTCGAACCTCAAAGCTCAGGATCTCGGTCCGATGGGACGGCCCGATTCCCTAAGCTCTGATACCACTTGATGTGAAACGAATTAACGTCGGGCATAAAACTGACTCTTCTTTCATATTTCTCCAAATTCTTTTATCAGCCCGGTTCTGGAATCTGTGACCAGCAGCTGTTGAAGTGGCTGTAGATCGCACTCTGGAATTTTGCCGGAGGCGCGGTTGGTGCCGTTGGCTTCGTAACAGGGTAGGGATGCAGCACAATTTTTCTGAATTTTGGTTCCGCCCGAACCTGGTCGCCACGGACGACTGAGCGGGGACCCCGTTCTGGTTCTGTGCAGGGGCAGCTTCTGAACAGCGGCTTGACATGGACACCACGAGCAATCCCGAACTCCGTTTGGTGCGCAGCAGGTGGCGTTGGAATCGTGGGGACGACTACTTTCCAGCGGCACTGGTCTCGCCTCAGTCGGATGTCGGTGTGGACGTGCAGGTCCCGTTGAGTGGGGACGGGTCGGAGGAGGGGATCGGTGGACAGAATGACCCAACAGTGGTAGGAAATTGATAACTTCACACCTTGAGCTCCGATCGACGAACCGCCTTCTGTTCCTGAGAGCTGACAGAGAGGGGAGGAACTTTGCTGAACAGCTCGGAGTCGGATTCCGTCAGGGTTGGGCGTGGTGGTGGTCTTCCTCAGCTTCTGGTCGGGTTCAGGAGCCTCCTGCGCAGTCGTGGGAGATTGGCCACTGCCGATGCTCACGAACTCGGAAGAGGACGATTCCACCTCGCCTGGTCAGAAGACTCGCCAACGTACGTTTTTGATGAAGAACCCGGAAGCCGATTCTGCCTGGAACTGCTCCCAATATCGACTGCAACTCGGGCTTGATTTCTGCCTGCGAATGGAGCTGATTGAGGAGGGGGGATTAAGGGGGATGGAAGGGATTTGTGGGTTTGGGTTAAGGGAGGGGGGGGGGGATGGACGTGGCTGGGGTTGCAGGGGGGTGCTTTTGGGAGGTGGGGAGGTAATGGGGTGGTGAGAGAGAGAGGAGGGAACACCCAAATTCGAAATTGGGCCTTGGGGAGATGAAAGGGTGCCTGGGAAGACGAAAGGTTGTGTGGGGAAGGGGAGAGAATGCCTAGGGAGTGGGAGTTCTACCTAGGGGAGGGGAGGGGACTTAAATGAGGGGTATAGGGAAGGGGGAGGGGTCTTAATTAGAGGTGAAAGAGAGGAGAGAGAGTGGATTCCGAATTTGGGGTGGGGATGAGAGAGAATTGGAGAGAGATAGAGAGAGAGAGAGAGAGAGAGAATTAGACGAAGGGCATCACTCACCCGTGGTTGAGGAAGGGAAGAAGTGGGCATCGCACCCGTGGAGAGGGAAGGAAGAAAAGGCACTAGCGGCCATGGGAATTGCAGGGGGGTGAAGGGAAGAAGATAAGGGAGGGGGAAAGGTCCCCCTACGTGGGACTCACATGGGTTCCAAAAATAGATCTTCATTCACTGTTTTTCCACCGTGGGATACAAGACTCTTATATAGGCATACAAGGAAGATTAAGAGACACTTACCACTTAGTATCATGACTTCCTAGGAATACTAAAAGACACCCTATCGGAAACATCAAAATACATAATAAGACTCCTTAACACTTAATACCTTCTTATCATGATTCCCTAGGAATACTTAAAGACACCGAAAGACTAAAATACATAATAAGACTCTTTTATTGTGAATAAAATTTCATAGAGATGACCCATTAGGCCCATGTATACGGCCCAATAAAATGAGACGATTAGCATGGAATGGCCCATTTGATTGCATTTGTTGATGAAGCTGCTTGCCGATCACTCGGAGATGCTTGTTCCGTCAAACTTCCTGACTCGGAGAAGGTTCAGCTCAGATTTTGTGTAAACTGTCGATCTCATCAAACCCACAAAGCTCGTGAATTTTGAATCTTGAACTGAGATTTCCATCATACTCCTCCGCTTGGAGGAGGTTCGACCTCGAACCTCAAAGCTCAGGATCTCGGTCCGATGGGACGGCCCGATTCCCTAAGCTCTGATACCACTTGATGTGAAACGAATTAACGTCGGGCATAAAACTGACTCTTCTTTCATATTTCTCCAAATTCTTTTATCAGCCCGGTTCTGGAATCTGTGACCAGCAGCTGTTGAAGTGGCTGTAGATCGCACTCTGGAATTTTGCCGGAGGCGCGGTTGGTGCCGTTGGCTTCGTAACAGGGTAGGGATGCAGCACAATTTTTCTGAATTTTGGTTCCGCCCGAACCTGGTCGCCACGGACGACTGAGCGGGGACCCCGTTCTGGTTCTGTGCAGGGGCAGCTTCTGAACAGCGGCTTGACATGGACACCACGAGCAATCCCGAACTCCGTTTGGTGCGCAGCAGGTGGCGTTGGAATCGTGGGGACGACTACTTTCCAGCGGCACTGGTCTCGCCTCAGTCGGATGTCGGTGTGGACGTGCAGGTCCCGTTGAGTGGGGACGGGTCGGAGGAGGGGATCGGTGGACAGAATGACCCAACAGTGGTAGGAAATTGATAACTTCACACCTTGAGCTCCGATCGACGAACCGCCTTCTGTTCCTGAGAGCTGACAGAGAGGGGAGGAACTTTGCTGAACAGCTCGGAGTCGGATTCCGTCAGGGTTGGGCGTGGTGGTGGTCTTCCTCAGCTTCTGGTCGGGTTCAGGAGCCTCCTGCGCAGTCGTGGGAGATTGGCCACTGCCGATGCTCACGAACTCGGAAGAGGACGATTCCACCTCGCCTGGTCAGAAGACTCGCCAACGTACGTTTTTGATGAAGAACCCGGAAGCCGATTCTGCCTGGAACTGCTCCCAATATCGACTGCAACTCGGGCTTGATTTCTGCCTGCGAATGGAGCTGATTGAGGAGGGGGGATTAAGGGGGATGGAAGGGATTTGTGGGTTTGGGTTAAGGGAGGGGGGGGGGGATGGACGTGGCTGGGGTTGCAGGGGGGTGCTTTTGGGAGGTGGGGAGGTAATGGGGTGGTGAGAGAGAGAGGAGGGAACACCCAAATTCGAAATTGGGCCTTGGGGAGATGAAAGGGTGCCTGGGAAGACGAAAGGTTGTGTGGGGAAGGGGAGAGAATGCCTAGGGAGTGGGAGTTCTACCTAGGGGAGGGGAGGGGACTTAAATGAGGGGTATAGGGAAGGGGGAGGGGTCTTAATTAGAGGTGAAAGAGAGGAGAGAGAGTGGATTCCGAATTTGGGGTGGGGATGAGAGAGAATTGGAGAGAGATAGAGAGAGAGAGAGAGAGAGAGAATTAGACGAAGGGCATCACTCACCCGTGGTTGAGGAAGGGAAGAAGTGGGCATCGCACCCGTGGAGAGGGAAGGAAGAAAAGGCACTAGCGGCCATGGGAATTGCAGGGGGGTGAAGGGAAGAAGATAAGGGAGGGGGAAAGGTCCCCCTACGTGGGACTCACATGGGTTCCAAAAATAGATCTTCATTCACTGTTTTTCCACCGTGGGATACAAGACTCTTATATAGGCATACAAGGAAGATTAAGAGACACTTACCACTTAGTATCATGACTTCCTAGGAATACTAAAAGACACCCTATCGGAAACATCAAAATACATAATAAGACTCCTTAACACTTAATACCTTCTTATCATGATTCCCTAGGAATACTTAAAGACACCGAAAGACTAAAATACATAATAAGACTCTTTTATTGTGAATAAAATTTCATAGAGATGACCCATTAGGCCCATGTATACGGCCCAATAAAATGAGACGATTAGCATGGAATGGCCCATTTGATTGCATTTGTTGATGAAGCTGCTTGCCGATCACTCGGAGATGCTTGTTCCGTCAAACTTCCTGACTCGGAGAAGGTTCAGCTCAGATTTTGTGTAAACTGTCGATCTCATCAAACCCACAAAGCTCGTGAATTTTGAATCTTGAACTGAGATTTCCATCAACTCGGGTCAAGACCGTTGCACATGACAGCACCAAGCCGTCAATCTGGCCAAATCCCCAGGTCCAAAACGACGATGGGAAGACTCACGAGGCAGTTCACAACCGCCAAGACCCATCCCTCGAGGAGGGAACTTAAACGACCTCCAGCCCCAGGCTGGGAGATTGGACTCACAGTCCAAGGCCGCACGCTTGGCCCACTCGGAAGCCACCTTCCAGAGAAGCAACGACTTGCGGGGAAACCTCACCGCACTCACACCGATACACGGTGACTCGATCTAACAAGAACACGGAAGTCCGGAACACCTGGGGTCACCAGAACTAGCCAAAGCCATGGGCACGCTCATCGAGGTAACACGGAACCTCCAGACACCCAAAGACACGGTTACGGAACTCCACGGGGTGTCCGGGACACACACGGCCCAAGGGGAGCACGATCAGCCGCAGACCGCCCGGCCCGAGTAGCCCGGCTGGTCACCTCTAAGAACGCGCTATAGGTCCATAGCGCGTTCAAACAGAACGCGCTACAGAACCATAGTGCGTTCGACATGAATGCGCTACAGGTCCATAGCGCGACCAGACCAGGTCGCGCTATGATCCTATAGCGCGACAACCCTGAACGCACTGGGGCCCTATAGCGCGACGGGAACCGTCAAACTGTTCATCTTCTTCGATGAACGCGCCCCGTCGGGGCGGCGCGACCCTCAAGAATGCGCTAGCCGAGGCTAGCACGTTCTCAGTCCGTGCCCGAAAATGGTGGAAACGGCAGAAAAACCCATTCCACACCCCGTTCACCCCCAGGTGAAGGGAAAACCATCCCCAAGCCCCTAGGCATGCATCTAAACCCATGGATCGCCCAGAAACACGGTAAAACGAGAGATCCGGCTAACACCCCAAAAATATGCCTTTTCCCCAAATCGCCCTGTTTAGCCCGCTCGGCTCACCACGGCCTACAAAACTCGCGGAAAAAGAAATACGCGAGTTGAGGGTCCATCTCCCTACCTCCACCGAAGAAGCGACGCGCCGTGGGCGCCGATCCCCGAAGAAAATGCCGTTGAAGCCTCGCCGTTCCACGAACCCACGGCCGAGCTTCACCACGCCTCCACCACCTCGATCCTCATCCATCCTCGCCCGTGCCTCGCCCGCGCCGTCCCCGCCTCGCCCACGGTCCACCCCGTCGGCCGCCGGAGAGAGAGGGAGAGAGGGGAGAGCATGAGAAGAGAGAGGGAGAGAAGAGAGAAATGGGAGGGGAGAGAGAGAAAAAGAGTTATATATAGGAAAATCTAAAAATTCCTAAAAATACCAGAAAATAGAAAATCACATTTCCGCCATCCTCGGAACGCACCGATCGCGACGGTACCAAACTCGCCTAGGTGGACGGCCCGGTTCACCCGCAACGAGGTTCCGAGGGAATTACCGAAACACACACGAGAATTGGAAAACACACGCGGAAAAGCCGCGGAACGCTTCCGGGCCTCCGAAATAACTCCGGATCGCGCCGATCCGAACACGAAAGATGTCCGAAATGAAATTTCGGACACAACGGAGTCAGACACTCCGAGAAACCAGATCCGGGACCCACGAACAAGGATCCGAAAAACTCGGGGCATTACAGCCCTCCCCCCTTAAAGAAATTTCATCCCCGAAATTCAGGACCAAGCACAAAGTCATAGGGGAAGAACACTGAACATACTGACAACGCTGTCAGAGCCCCAGCACAGAAAACCTCGATTCTTGCAAAAGCACCAATCATGAGGGATACGGCCAGACCATAATCACGAACAACGCCACGCTCCGCACACCGCACACACATCGATCACCAGAGCAGGCATAATACAGAGGCGCAAGTCTGGTATCACCTCAAACACAACGGAAACCACTCACGGCATCGCTGCCACCCTCTTGCTCACCGAGGGAACACAATCCTCGCCACAAGAACCAATCCACCGGCCAACGCCCACGCTTGGCCGACCAATCGAATGCTCGCTTCTCAACCCGCTGACCGATCTCACACCCTGCACCAGGGCAAGCAATCACTGAGCTTCCACCAGCTCACCCCTCTAAAACAACCACCAAAAGGCCTCGCTGGCACACCGCTCTCTCCATTCTCGAGCCCCTACAACCAGCATCTTCTGTCTGTGAAAGACCATCCACTGGTCACCAAACATTCATCAACGGTAAACCTCCACCGGCCCAATAGGCACGATTCAACTCATGACTGGCCATCCGCTGACTCACGCATAGACCAACACCACATCCAGACCTATCATCATGCCAACTCTACCCTCTCAGGGGAGTACGGCGAAATCAAATGACTCAATCTCCCCTCGGTCTTCACGTCACTCGACTCAGACTTACGGGGAATCCTCCCTTGCTGGCCGCAGACTGAGGATCAATATCCAACGCCAATGTCTCATCAGAGACCGCCCTCCGACGCCAATCTCACAAAAGGCCTCCGCCCGTAGGCGTCACTCTTCCATCTAGTCTCATCAAATCCTTCGATCAATCTAAGTGGACACCTGCCAATCCCGACTCCCGCTCTTATCACAGAGCCGCGGGACACACAACCTCTTACAATCCATGACACACTTCTCCAAAACACGATCTCATCCGCGAACGCAACCTCCAACGTAAAAATAGGGTACTCATGCAGCAACCCCGCCAGCATATTTCCCCAACTCTCCTCCTGCCAATGTCATGAACCACAATATCTCAAGAAACGGCACGGCAACATGTCTCACACCGCCGGAGACAACGCATATCAAGGAACCAACCCTCTGCTGCTCTGCACTTCCTCAAAAATCCACTCGCAGCAACCGACGCCACGATCCGCACACTCTGGTTTACACACACAGCCACCACATCAACAACTCGGGATCCACCAACTCGACAACCACCTACAACCCCACAGACTCCGATCCTCCACACATCAGAAACCACAACACCAACCGTAATTCTCGTGAACACCGCCCAGCTGGCACCCGTCCTTTCGGAACAGCGCCAACACCCTTACACATCAGGGAACGGGCAACGCTTCTCACAGGCAACCACCTCGCCAAAACACGGGACGTGTCTCGCACGGATTTCATGGTGCACAAAGGCCAACCAATCCGGACGCACAGTGCAAGACGATGAACCTTGGCCAAATGCAATCTCTCCAACCAGAGGAGAGACCAATCACACCTCCGACCAATGGATGGAAAACTCCACACTCGACCTGACCTCGAGCCTCGTGCATGCTGGGAACAGCACCTTCCAGCACCAAGAAAACCATCACTTCCGTCAGGTTAACTCCTCCGACAACGCTTACCAAGTGTCCCGTCGGACCACGATCACAACATCTCTCGATGCACCATCGGGCAATTCCCCGAACGCAGCACCACAACAACACACCCGCCGGAAACCTCTGCCCAACGCAGCACGATCGGGGCCACCACCCAAGGGAGAAGGCTCTCGACCTCGATCCGCAAACCCCACGCCGGCACGAGAGTCGCGAATAGCAACCACCTCCACCGCGCCACACAGCGCACTCAACCTTCTAAGCGAGAAACAAAGCAGAAAACATACACGAAACCCTATGCCAGCTGCCGACTGTACTGGATCCTTCGGACTCTGATCATTGCAATATCTTGAATTCCTATGTACTTCCACAACCACGCTCTGATACCAACTGTAATGACCCGAGATCCGGATACCGGGAGGAGCCCTATACCATTCGAATCTCGGCCCACCGCCCACGAGTAGGAGGCTCGGAAGGGCTAAAAAGGAGTGTGGAGGTACAAAGAAATAGGAAATAAGGCAGGACAATTCAACAATTAACAGAATAAATGAATAACTACAACAGAGTCCAGTCCAAAGCAGTAAAACGTACCACATGCCAAGTGAACACTCGGCCAGGCAACCTGGCAACTAAGAACCTCCGCACAGCACCCTCGAACCTCGAGGCAGAACCGTCGCACCTGAAACGCAGGGGTAAGCCTCCTGTCACTGACCCAGTAGGGATCCCGCGGAACCCCAACTGAGAAACAACGGCAGAAGGAAAGCTACGCTAGCAAGACGGCAAAGGAAAGGAAGACAACTACAACTACAACAGGAACAGTGAACCGGTGGCCGGTCAGAACTCGGCGCTACAGCTACTCCTACTGTACCAGAAAACACAACGTAGTTTCCCGTCGGGGAACAACCAAGCCACGCACCCGACTAGGCCTGTCAACGGAGCGGATACGAAGCGAATATATGACTATCCGTATCCGCTCCGTTTTCCGATTCAAATTATCCAATTTTGATCCGCTCCGATTTGACTCAGATACGAAGCGAATATCTGACTATCCGTATCCGCTCCGTTTTAAAATCCGAATTATCCGATTCGAATTTAAAAGTATATAAATATAATTATAAAATATTAAACGTATATAAAATATAATTATAAAATGTCAAAAATATATAAAATAAATTTTAAATTAAAATACAACTATAAAATATCTAAATTTCTCTATAATATCATTTATTTTATAATATATTATTTAAAAATATGTATTATATGATATATAATATTACAGACGGATATATTTCGAAGCGAATATTATAATATCCGTATCCGCTCCGATTCAAATTAGAATATTATCCGTATCCGAAAAAATGAATACGAATCGAAGCGGATCCGGATAATATCCGCATCCGTTGACAGGCCTACACCCGACCACCCGATTCCACGATCGGGGACCACCAGACGCGAACTGCCCTAGCCACGATACTAGGAAAAACGCCACGATATCTCCGTAGAGGAGGCCCGCCCTCACCAAAAAGGGGCCGAGCCAAAACCACACGGCCACGGAACACGGTCACAGAACACGGTCGCGAATACAACGCTGTCTGGGGAAAGGCCCTCGGTGAAGCTCACCGGAAACCCCAGACCTCGACTCCGGGAACACTCCCGAAACCACTCACGAAGTCCCGTCTCGCGGACGGAAACAGAACCCGGTGCACGACAACTCACGTCATGTGACAGGAGCACCACCCACTAGAAGAACGACCGGATGCGTCCCCTGACATCTTACACCGCGTCACAAGTGTCTAGCTACTAGGCCCCAGGCGTGAGACTCAGACACGCAACAAGTACCACAACACGGACTAGCTGGGGTCACGCTCGTCAGCACGTGTCCTAAGCCCCCAACTACGTGTGCACACACAGACCATCTGCTCTAGGTCAGGTCCTCTAGCTGGTTTTCCCCCCCACCGGACTCTGGTGGCAAAGGCAAGGGGCCCTACGGTAACCAGCCTAAAAATCACCTCTCACTGGGTCTCGCTCTCCACCACTCCTAGGTGGGTCCGCACACGCGTGCGCAGGGAGCTACGATTAGTGGACAAGTCACAAAACGTGGACACAGAAAACCACGCACGCACTCATTGTGAGTAACGCGAAGTAACAAGTGGCACGACGCCACCGGACTCTAGATGGTCCACTAGACCTACAAAACTCAACGGTCTTTGAGTCACAAGACTCGGGTCAAGACCGTTGCACATGACAGCACCAAGCCGTCAATCATGCCTAATCCCTAGGTCCAAAACGACGATGGGAAGACTCACGAGGCAGTTCACAACCGCCAAGACCCATCCCTCGAGGAGGGAACTTAAACGACCTCCAGCCTCAGGCTGGGAGATTGGACTCACAGTCCAAGGCCACACGCTTGGCCCACTCGGAAGCCACCTTCCAGAGAAGCAACGACTTGCGGGGAAACCTCACCGCACTCACACCGATACACGGTGACTCGATCTAACAAGAACATGGAAGCCCGGAACACCTGGGGTCACCAGAACTCGCCAAACTCACGGGCACGCTCATCGAGGTAACACGGAACCTCCAGACACCCAAAGACACGGTTACGGAACTCCACGGGGTGTCCGGGACACACACCGCCCCAGGGAGCCCGGCTGGTCACCTCCAAGAACGCGCTATAGGTCCATAGCGCGTTCAAACACAACGCGCTACAGAACCATAGCGCGTTCGACATGAACGCGCTACAGGTGCATAGCGCGACCAGACCAGGTCGCGCTATGATCCTATAGCGCGACAACCTTGAACGCGTTGGGGCCCTATAGCGCGACGGGAACCGCCAAACTGTTCATCTTCTCCGATGAACGCACCCCGTCGGGGCGGCGTGACCCTCAAGAATGCGCTAGCCGAGGCTAGCGCGTTCTCAGTCCACGCCCGAAAACGGTGGAAACAGCAGAAAAACCCATTCCACGCCCCGTTCACCCCCAGGTGAAGGGAAAACCATCCCCAAGCCCCTAGGCATGCATCTAAACCCCTGGATCGCCCAGAAACACGGTAAAACGAGAGATCCGGCTCACACCCCAAAAATATGCCTTTTCCCCAAATCGCCCCGTTTAGCACGCTCGGCTCACCACGGCCTACAAAACTCGCGGGAAAAGAAATACGCGAGTTGAGGGTCCATCTCCCTACCTCCACCGAAGAAACGACGCGCCGTGGACGCCGATCCACAAAGAAAATACCGTTGAAGCCTCGCCGTTCCACGAACCCACGGCCGAGCTTCACCACGCCTCCACCACCTCGATCCTCATCCATCCTCGCCCGTCGGCCGCCGGAGAGAGAGGGAGAGAGGAGAGAGCGTGAGAAGAGAGAGGGAGAGAAGAGAGAATTGAGAGGGGAGAGAGAGAAATAGAGTTATATATAAGAAAATCCAGAAATTCCTGAAAATACCAGAAAATAGAAAATCACATTTCCGCGATCCTCGGAACGCACCGATCGCGACGGTACCAGACTCGCCTAGGTGGACGGCCCGGTTCACCCGCAGTGAGGTTCCGAGGGAATTACCGAAACACACAGCGGGAATCGGAAAACATACGGGGAAAAGTCGCGGAACGCTTCCGGGCCTCCGAAATAACTCCGGATCGCGCCGATCCGAACACGAAAGATGTCCGAAATGTAATTTTGGACACAACAGAGTCGGACACTCTGAGAAACCAGATCCGGGACCCACGAACAAGGATCCGAAAAATCTGAGGCATTACATGCTGACTTCCACCAACTGTGGTTGTCTGCCTCCTTTGATTGACTCACCAACCGCGTGAGTTTCATGCAGCAGAGTAAGTGAGGGTTGAAAAAAAAGAAGTGTGTTAAATATATATATAATATATATAATATATATATATTTGGAGTATATATAATCCTATGTATACCTATATATATATATATATATATATATATATATATATATATATAATCTTATATGTATATCTATAATTATCTATTAATTAAGTTAGTCATCGTGGCACCCGAGGTCCGCAACGGCGGCTTGTCCGGTGCCCGAGTCGTCGGATAACCGACACACAGACCGTCATTCACGGAACGTGAGTACCTCTGAGTCTCCCTGCGCGGAGAAATTAGACTGATTTGTTCCCCTGCGTGAGAGATTTTAAAGTGGTTTTATAATAATTGCAACCTCCTGTGGACATGTAAAATTGCACTCTCGTATGTCCCAACTAGTCCAGCATCCACAACCACGCCAACCGAGGTAACCGTGAAGAAGGGAGGGCAATCCGGACTCCCCAAACGCCCGCACACTACCGTGAAGCCGTCTCCGGAGTCACGACAGTGAAGAGAAATCAACCACCGAGCCCCCCCAATCCATAGGTCTCGAAGAAAATCGGGTGGGCCACAACTCGCGCTCACGACGGGCTCAGAACTGCATATTTAGGCCTTCAGCAGCACGGCCTCAGTGGCCTTCAGCGGCACGCCCCTTAGCGGCCTTCAGCGGCACACCCCGTTGGCTCTTCAACTGCATGCCTTTTTGGCCCCAGCAGCACACCCTCTTTGGCCTTCCACGGCACACTATCTCGTGCCCTTCAACGGCACGCTTCTTCAGCCCCCAGCGGCACACCCTCCTGGGCCTTTCTACGGCACGCCCCTACAAGCCTTCAGCGGCACACTTTTTCAGCCTTCAGCGGCACACCTTCAGGGTTCTTCAGTGGCACACCTTCAGGGTTCTTCAGCGGCACACTTGCGAAGGCCTTCAGCGGCACACCTGCGAGGCTCTCCAGCGGCACGCCTTCCTCAGCCCCCAACGGCACAGCGTTCAGCCCATCCACGCCGGTCAACGCTCGCAGCCCTCGGTGTGCAGCGAAAGCATGGCAGGCCCATGCCTGCTCCTTGCTGGGCTGTCCCCGCCCCACCTACTCCCGTCCTTGACAGTCGTCGGCCTGACCAGGGGTATAAGAACCCCTCGCTCCGACGAAAAAAAGGGGGATATACAGAGGGACACGAAGAAGAGGTACACAGAGAGAAGAGACGAACAAACACAGAGTCACATACGAGAAGGAGGAGAAGAGAGAAGAAAAGGGAGAGGGCTCCGGCGTGGAGTCTTCCGACGACCACCAGGCAAAGAAAAGAGAGGAAGAGAGAGAGAGGGCTTGATGTAGTGGGGGAAAGTGGGGAAAGAGCAGTGGACGGTCGTCCCTGCTTTGATCCCCAACACTCCCTCTTCTTTTGTTCTCTTTTTCCCCCTCCCCGTTTTTTTTGTTCTTCGGTTTTCTTTCTTGCCTGTAGCCTTAGCTCGGGCATGCTTTGTAATGTATATGGACGGCTACGGCCCTTTGTTCCCCATGAATGAAGATCGTCCCCCTCAGTAGTTTTTTTCTCTTCGTCTCGTTGGTTTGGGCCATAGTGCGCCTGATCGTCTTTTCCTTCCCTTTCCGGTGTTTGTTTTCATCCCTCACGCCGACGGTTTCCTCCAGATCCGGTGCCATCTTGAATGGTTTGAGGTCACGAACCTCCTCCTGTAAAGCCCAACGCCTTCACCTGTGCTTGCCCCTTTAAGCCCTCTCCCCTCCTGTCAGGGGTCCCTATGGGTTTGATCAGCATGCGAACCCTTTTGGAGCCTTGCCCGGTGCGCTTGCACTTTCCCCCAGCGGCACACCCTTCCGGCACCTTGGCCGACACGCCCATAGTAGCCCCCAGCGGTACACTCTCCCTTGGTGCCCCAGTGGCACACCTGGTCTCTCTCTAGCCCGGTACACCCCTCAAACGCCCTGTGCCCGTCCTTGGCCGGCACGCCTTGGCTAACTCTCCCTCCAATACACCCTGTCCAGTCTTAGAGGTTTCCCGTCCATCGTTTCCTCTGAGTTTTCTGAGGTTTTGTTAAGGTGTTGCCGCTCTCGGGTGCCCACCTCCAACTGTCGGGTTCCGCCACTCCATGTGGGTGCGTTCCCTTTATCTCCCTTACGCCCGGGTCAAGGGGAGATGCTGCCGAATTTTCGTTAGAAATAATAACACATTGAAGAGACAAAAGGAAGCAACAAACAAATAGAATAATAGCACATAAAAAGGTAAAAGGATGTAACAAACAAATGGAACAACAACATATTAAAGGGCAAAGGAAAATAACAAACAAATGGAACGCTCGGCGATAAAACCCTCCAACCAGAATAAGACACTGTGGGCGACGTGAAAAGAATCAGATCGAACGGTGGTGTGGCGGATTAAATACCCAACTTATAAAGAACATGCTGTGAGGAAAGGGAGGAAAGACTTGTATAAAACTGCATAAAAACCAAAGGGAGGAAAAGAAGTAAAGGAGGAGTGGGCCTTCATCGGCACACCTGTTCCAGCCTTCGCCGGTACACCCTATCAACCCTCCAGCGGCACACTCTAATTGCCCTTCAACGACACACCCTTTTGGCCCTTCAGCGACACACTCCTCTTCAGCGGTACACTCTCCCTCCGTCTCTCTCTCTCTCCCACTGTCTCTTTCTCTCTCCCTCCGTCTCACCATCTCTCCTCCCGCCGTTTCTCTCTCACGCTCACCGTCTCTCTCTCTCTCTCTCTCTCTCGGCTTCCCCCATCGTCTCTCTCTCTCTCTCTCACGCTCCCACCTCATCTCTTTTCTCCCCACCGTCTCATCTCCTCCCCACCGTCTCATCTATCTCTCCGTCTCACCTCTTCTCCCACCGTCTCTCTCTCTCTCTCTCTCTCTCTCTCTCTCTCTCTCTCTTATTCTCCCTTGAAGTCTTGGGGTTTCTAACCCCTCATGTGTTGGCTTTATAGACCTTGAATGGCCCTTTGGACATCCTTCAGATCAGATCTACAATTTGTGGGTGATTAAGTGACTTTTGGATTAAAGAAATCCATGTGGAATGGCCTTTCTCGAAGTGGAACACAATGTACAGACTTAGTGTGCATGCAACCAGCCAATGTACAGACTTTGTGTTGCAGCAACCAGCCAATGTACAGACTTTGTGTTGCAGCAACCAGCCAATGTACAGACTTTGTGTTGCAACAACCAGCCAATGTGCAGACTTTGTGTTGCAACAACCAGCCAATGTGCAGACTTTGTGTATGCATGCAACCGGCCAATGTACAGACTTTGTGTTGCAGCAACCAGCCAATGTACAGACTTTGTGTTGCAGCAACCGGCCAATGTACAGACTTTGTGTGCATGCAACCAGCCAATGTACAGACTTTGTGTTGCAGCAACCAGCCGATGTATAGACTTTGAGTTGCAGCAAATGGATAGTGTACAGACTTGGCGTGTGTGCTAGCAGACGTTGTACAGACTTCGAGTTAGCCCGGCACGCCCGCCAACTCCCTCCCCGTCACACTCTCTTGGCGCTTCTCCGGCGCCCTCTAACCTACCCGGTACACCCTCCAGCCCCCCTCTCCGGCACGCTCTCCCTGTCCTTGCCGGTACGCCCCCCTCTTAGCCCCCCAATGGCCCACTCTTCATTCAAAAAAAATATATGTAAAAATATATAATGATAATGATAATAATACTAATAAAAGAAAATAACAAAAAAATCATGATAAATAAATAAACCTGAATGCATAATAAATAAACAAAAACGTGTAAAAAAATAGATATATAATAACAACAACAACAATAATAATAATAAAAATCATCCAAAACAAATGCATAAAGGGGAATAAACATCACAAGATTATATGGTAAAAAATCCCAGATAAAAAAAAATGGTAAAGATCCATATCCCAGCCCCGTCTTCCCCCGTGACTCGGTGTTAAGGGAACAATAACGCTGCCCCGGTAGGCCGAGTCAGAGTCTCAGAAATTATCTCGACATGGCCACGGTCTGACCTCGCCCTGGGCCGACATCCCAGTTAAACCAGATCCGTCTCCAAGCCCGGATTCTTCCCGAGCCACTATTGAAATTGTCGCGCTTTCGGCAGACATTTGAACGATTTCATCACGACTTTCATCGCGTTTCTACATCGGACCCTCGTCCGAATATGAAAGGGTCCGCGAGTGACCGTGTAATGCCCTGCTATTTTATAGCATTTTATTTGGTTGTATAAAAAAAAGGAAGTTTAAAAGTTAAAGAAAGTGAAGAAAGGAAAGAATATAATAAATAAAGTTTAAAACAAAAACTATAGAAGGTTAATGGTTTTATAATTTTTTTTTAAGGGTTTGAAATAAAAAAAGACAAAAGAAAGGATGTAAAAATAAATAAAAAAGAAAGAAGGTTAAAAATGAAAAAAAAATTAAAAATTTTAAAAAAAAGTAGCCGGGGCGGCCCCACGCGGCCGCCCGCGGGCGCGAGCGCGCGGTTGCGCCCGCAGGCGGGCGCCCCGCCGCCGCCCCCCCCTTATGCCGCTTTGCGGCTTATTGTTATAAATTTTTTTTTTAGCTTTGTTTATTAGTTAGTTTAATTATCTTCCTTCTTTAGTCAAAAGTACACATGCTATATATAAAAAAAAGAAAAAAATGCAGGATAGTCAAAATAAGTTAGGTGGATGGGTAGGTGGAGTTTGAATGTCAAAATTCAATAAAATAATCTTTGAATAAATGCTTAAATCTACACCCTTGATTAAATGAAGGGTTAGGATGGATTAAGCCAAATACCCCTATAAATAGAGGGGAATAGGGGGCTCATTGTTCCTCTTGGAAGCTGAGTTCGTGAAGTGCAGCAGGGGGAGGTTTGAAGGTCATTAAGGAGTGTTTAAGTATTTTTAAGGTAAGAGATTAACACTTTATCCCCTAGATTAGCATGTATTAACGTATTTAGAATGATTTATATTATGTAATTAGCATCTATATAGGTAGTTAAGTCCATATATCGTAGTTTCAGAATCTGAAATCTTATCTTGGTCGGATTAGTACTAAATCATTAAGTTAAAGCATGTGATTAGTGGTACAATTAAGTGATTAATGTCTTAAAATTAGAAACGGTGTATGATAAATTGAGAGAGTTTCCAGAATCATGAAACCTGATGTTATGAACTTTTTGTAAAAATTTCTATGTCTGATTTAATTTATTTTCACGTTTAAAGATATTTTAATACTGTCCTAAATGTGTTTAAATTATACTAAAATATCAAATGATGATATAAAATAACAATAAATTGTAGGAAGGTATCTTATTGTGAGAATCATGTGTAGAAAATATTTCATAATTTCTAGATCATGATATTTATTTTTTAATGAATTTTCATACATGATAAAATATATAAACAATTGTATAAAAATTATGACAATTAGAAATCATGTTCACAATAGTCTTAGAATTTTACAGTGTGATCCTGACATTTAGTGTGATGTATTCTGAAAATATAAATAATTATTGATATCTGCAAGTAATGTTAGATAGTTTTTGAGAGTTTAATCGAAGTATAAAATCATGATAAAAATAAAAACAATACATGAAAAATCTTGAAACTTTACCAGAAGACTTAAATGTTTGTTAGAACTAATTTATGAAAATATCACCGCATTAGGATATCAGAATCATCACGGGTATAATTATCAATGTTTAAACAAATAATTAGAGAATTTAGATAAATACAAATATTCTGTGAAAAGTATAAAAAAATCACAGAACTGATGTTTTGATCTCTGTAAATTAATTTTCAGTATAGTTTGGCCATTGTAAGTATTCTGGATAATTTTCTCTAATTAAAAGTTATTATTACAAATTCTTATACATTTTAGAAACTGATATAAAAATTTAGAAAATAGACATGCTAAATAAAAAATGATGATAATTTTTAAATATGATACCTCTGTCTGAAACAACATTCTGTAAATTTTTAGAAATTATCTGATCATTTTGGATATATTTAGTTTATTTATTCTTCATGATATATTTTTCTTACTTAGTATGAAAAATAGCAATATAGTGTTAAAAATAGTAATACAATGTGAAAAATAATAAAAAGTTTTAAGAATGATTGTTCTGTTATGAATGATGGTTTGACAAATTATGGTGACTTTTAAAGTGTTATGGATATATTTAGTTAATATTCCATGTATTGGATAATTTAAATAATTCTGTGAAAATTTTAATTCCTGCATGAAAAATTATGAAATAACTTTCTATGCATTGTTACAGATAATTTTAAGTTTCTGTAAAAGTTTAAGAGTCCTATAAATTTATTAGCTAAATTTAGTCAATTTATGATGCATGTTATAATATAAGCAATTTCAGAAAAATTATAATTGCTGACTGAAAAATAATGGAAAATTTCTAATATGATCTTTCCAGTAAATTTATTAGATTCCTGAAATTGCAAGGCATTCTAATACCTGTAAATAGATTTAGTAAATTTTGATATATAGATATGTCATTATATTTGAATAACTTGAAAATTTTAAAAAAAAATAATTTTTAATATTGGTATATTAATATTTACAGCATGAATATTGAGTGACATGTGTCCATTTTATATAAGTCATATTTATATTTTTACTGTACCGTTAGTAATGTCAAATAGACACTGCCACCATAGGGGGAGACTGGAACCAAACTGTAGAAATGCCCCTATAGAGAGGTTCACACTGTACTGGCGCCGAGGGTAACGGGGATTGAAATCCTGGAGGTGGACAAGTACCATTGGTTAAGGTGGAGAGGACTTCTCCCGGTTCTGCGCAGTAACCAATACTCATCACTATTTACCTAGGTGATAGAGTATCGACTGACTGTCCTTCTAGTGGTGGTTTGGGCACTGTGTCTGGCTATTTATATCACTGTTACTGCCGACTGAATTGACACTAAACTACTATTACTGTTCACTGAGTCGTTATTAATACGACTATTACTGCTCACTGAATTGATACTGAAACTGTTATTACTGTTCATTGATTCATTACTGGAACTACTATTACTACTCAATGAAATTATATTGAACTGTCATTACATTTTACTGTTATCACTGTAAATGCTTACCGCTAATGAATCTCCAGTATATCGAATGGTGATTTGGAAAAGGGCAGATTACGTCTGTCTGGATCCTTTCACTATGTGTGAGACTACTCCGCCTAGTACCGGAATCATTTGTTAATGTTTACAAATGATGAATCCTTATTTACTTTGGCATGGGTAGGATAAATTTTAATGTACATACTTTCTTTGTCAAATGATAATAGAAGGACTTATGAAATAAATTACCGCAAATCACTTTGGATATGTTGATACATGTTTTGACTGGGGACTATGCTTAGTCTCTTACTTGGTCTATTCGTAGACTCACCCCGTTGATCAATTTCAGGAGAAGCGGTGGAAGGAGGCGAGGATTGATCTCGCAGTGTTTGACCGCGGCTCGGATTTTACTACCAGTCTTTATCTTAGGTAGTTATGTTATGAGTCATGTCTTTTGAAAAAAAAAAGTGTGTGAAATTTGGTTATGTAATAAAAGACGTGTGAAATTGTTATCGTTATTTCTATCTATGTGGATGTAGTCATTTGACTGTAAGCTGATGAATTGAGTATTTTCATTTTCGCTGCAATGATATCTTTGTGTTTATGTGTAATTCTCAATTGTAATTGTACCGCTTGGGTTGTTCCCACTGTGACGTCTCGATCGGGATCCGACGTGAGTCTTTACGACTGGACCGGGTTTGCGAGTCGGGGCGTCACAGAGAGTGGTATCAGAGCCCAAGATTGAAAATTTACATAAATAGTCATCAGCTTAATCCACATTCTAAACATCCTAAATTGGTAGGGAGTTATGATGAAAACTTAACCGAATATTTGTATTGTCAGACCATGGCGGGAGGAGGTCGTCGTGCAGCTCAGAATGACGATACTCAGGAGGAGCCGAGAGGACCCCCAGCTCCGCCCCCACCACCTTTGGTGGACTATGGGATGTTCATGCAAGGCCTGGTTCAGGCTATGCAAACCCAGGCGCAGACACAGGCGGCACTTCATGCGCAACTCCAGACTCAGGCAGCATCACCCCAGGAGCAGGCTTTTGGAGGGGTGACCATGATGGAGAGGTTTCGGCGGATGTCACCACCCTCTTTTAAGGGGGAGAGTTAGCCAATCATGGCTGAAAACTGGCTCTGTGAGATCGAGAAGATCTTCCGGGTCATCCGGTGTGCAGATGAGGACAAGACCAGTCTGGCGGTGTATATGCTACAAGAGAGAGCGGACGTTTGGTGGGCGTCTGTTCTAAGGAATCAGCCAGACAGATTGGAGCATGAAATTACATGGGAAGAATTCACGGAGCTATTTACAGCAAAGTACATACCGGAACATGTGTAAGACAAGCTGGAGCAGGACTTTCTGGCCCTAACACAGGGGTCGGAGACCGTGCTCGAGTATGAAGCAAAGTTCGCAGAATTATCAAAGTATGCACCGCACATTGCTGCAGATGAAAGACGGAAGGTGAAAAAGTTCGTTGCGGGACTTCAACCATAAATTCGGACCCGCCTAGTTGCACTAGATCTGGCTACTATGGAGGCGGCTCTTGGCGCGACATGTCGTCAAGAGAGCGACATGGAGTTATATCAGGAGAAGAAGAGGACTTCAACAAAAAGAACATCGGCACCCTTTCACTGGAATGATAAAGGCAAAAGGGTGATGAGCAATCCGTCACGATCGTTCGTGGCAAGGAAGACCACACCACCAATTTGGGGCAGCAACAAACCAGAATGCAAGCAATGTAGCAAGCGTCATGGCGGGAAAGTATGCTGGATCGCCACCGGCAGATGTCTCTGTTGTGGTGAGAGAGGCCACATGATTCGAGATTGTCCGAAGATGATGCAACATGTAGCAGCTCGGCCAGTAGCAGCAACAGCAGCTCCAGTGGCAGTCAGACCAGCAATAGTAGTAGCCAGACCAGGAGCAGCAAGACCCGCGGGGAGACCCCGAGCGCCAGCTCGGGTATTTGCACTTGCGAGAGAGGATGCCGAGCAGACGGAGGATCTCACAGAAGGTACTATTTCTATCAATGGTATTCATGCTAGAGTATTGTTTGACACCGGTGCCACACATACTTTCATCTCTGAGAAGTTTGCTAGTCAATTGCATGAAGAATTTGGAATTGAATCAGTAGAACTAGACGTGCCCCTGTTGGTACACACATCTGCAGGAGCAGTGTCTACCAAGAAGTACATCCCCTCACTATCAGTCAATATAGAAGGAAGAACTCTGCCTGGTTGTTTTTGCTGTTTACCTATGCAAGACTTTGATGCTATCCTAGGACTGGACTGGTTAGAAGAACATTACGCTTTGATAGATTGTCGAAGGAAGAGGGTAATTTTTCGCATCCCTGGAGAGAGAGTTCTCTCATCCCTTACTGAAGCATATGGCTGGGAAGAAGTTAGTAGTTTCAGCAATGAAGACTGTGCGAATGTTGAGGAAGGGCTACGATGCATTCTTGGCAAGCGTAGTCACGAAGTCGGATGTTGATCAATCACCGACTATAGCAGAGATCGGGGTTGTTCGAGAATTCCTTGATGTGTTTCCAGAAGATTTGCACTGGTTACCACCTACAAGGGAGTTAGAGTTTGCCATTGACTTGTTACCTGACACAGCACCTGTCTCTAAGGCACCCTATAGAATGGCCCCAGCAGAATTGTCAGAGTTGAAAAGCAAATTCAAGGCTTGTTAGACAAAGGGTTTATCCGTCCAAGTGTGTCATCATGGGGAGCTCCAGTTCTATTTGTGAAGAAGAAAGATGGTTCTCTTAGGTTATGCGTTGGCTATCGCAAACTTAATGAGGTGACCATTAAAAATAAATATCCTTTACCCCGCATTGATGACCTGTTTGACCAGTTGTAAGGAGCCACAGTGTTCTCAAAGATTGATCTGCGTTCGGGATACCATCAATTGAGGTTAAAGAAAGAAGACACATCCAAGACAGCATTCCGAACGAGATATGGTCATTATGAATTTTTGGTGCTACCTTTTGGTTTGACAAATGCCCATGCTGCTTTTATGGACTTGATGAATCGGGTGTTTAGACCGTATCTTGACACCTTTGTGGTTGTCTTTATTGATGATGTGCTGATATATTCTCCTGATGAAGCTTCACAACGGGAACACTTGAGAATCATCCTCGAGACGCTAAGAGCGCATGAGCTGTATGCTAAGTTCAACAAATGTGACTTTTGGGAAACGGAGGTTCATTTCCTTGGGCATGTAATCTCAGGCAATGGTGTTGCCGTTGATCCCGCAAAGGTCCAGGCGGTTCTGGAATGGGAGACTCCTAAATCTCCCACAGAGATTCGGAGTTTCTTAGGGTTAGCTGGTTACTATCGTCGCTTTATTGAGGGATTTGTATCTCTAGCGACGCCACTAACCAAGTTGACCCGAAAGGGAGTCAAATATATATGGCCTGAAGGCTGTGAGAAGAGTTTTCAAGAGCTGAAGGCTAGGCTTGTAGACACGCCATTTTCACGTTTTCCTGGGTAGACCTCATATTACACCGTGATGCCCTAAAGTGACTCGCGCATTTGATTCATGTGGGTGATTAATCATTTTGCTTTGATGACTTGGCGAGTCTGCACGTCCAAGTCTGTACGTTGCAGCAAGTCTATACTTTTATTTTAGCAAGTCTATACATTCCTCCAAGTCTATACATTCCCACCAAGTCTATACATAGCAAGTCTGTACATTCTCCAAAGTCTATACAGTCCCTAAATCCATGTATCTCCAAAGTCTATACATTCACTCCAAGTCTATACATTCATCTCCACATTCACTCCAAGTCTATACATTCATCTCCAAAAGTCTATACATTCATCTCCAAAGTCTATACATTCATCTCCAAAGTTTATACATTCCTCCAAGTCTATACATTCATCTCCACATTCACTCAAAGTCTATACATTGGCATCCTCAAAGTCTATACATTGGCTTCACAAAGTCTGTACGTCCTCAAAGTCTATACATTGGCTTCCTCAAAGTCTATACATTGGCTTCACAAAGTCTGTACGTCCTCAAAGTCTATACATTGGCTTCCTCAAAGTCTATACATTGGCTTCACCAAGTCTGTACATCCTCTCAAAGTCTATACATTGACTTCCTCAAAGTCTATACGTTCCTATCTTTACCTACGTTACAAAGTCTGTACATTCCTCAAAGTCTATACATTGGCTTCACAAAGTCTGTACATCCTCTCAAAGTCTATGCATTGGCTTCCTCAAAGTCTATACGTTCCTATCTTTACCTACGTTACAAAGTTCAAAGTCTATACATTGGCTTCACAAAGTCTGTACATCCTCTCAAAGTCTATACATTGGTTTCCTCCTAATCATCCTCACGTCTCTTTCTCTATTGACTACCTCTCAAAGTCTATACATTGTGTCTATACATTGACTATGTTACATCCTCACGTATCTTTATCTCTCTCTATTTTCTTCCCTCTCTCTGTCTCACGTAACCCCCTTCTCACTGTTCTCACCCTCACTCTCGCTGCACACACCCACACCCCACTCACTGTTCTCACCCTCTCCACCACGGCACATACAGACACACACTGCACACACCCCTCTCCACCAAGGCATAACACACACGACACACTTCTCTGCCAACCCCATCTCCTCCATCGGATCCTCCTTGGCCAACACCCTCTCACGGCTCTCTGGCTCTCTCTCTCTCTCCCTTTTCTCACACATCACCCCACTTCGCAGCCACAAGCCTCCACCCTCCTCCCTTTCCCCCCAGGCGAACACCCACGAACCCAGCTCCTTTTTCCTCTCCCCCTCTCCCTCTGTTAACTGCCCACGACACCCTCCACCACAGCTCCTCTCCCCGTCACCACACCCACGTCCACCACGCCGCCTCCCTCCGACCACCGTCAACCACCGCTGCCATCCTCCGGCCATCACCCTCACCTCCACTGCCTCCCCTCTCTTTTTCTCTTTCTCTCCTCTGTAGCCACCGAACCACCGCACCACAGTACACCCTCACACCGCCGCCGCTGTGAACCCACGGCAGCCACCCTCGACCACCCCCCGTTCGTTGCGAAGCTCCCCCACGCTGCCGCTGTCGTCGCCGTCGGACCGCCGCCGGCCAACACCACCGCGACCAGCCGCTGCCACCGGAGCACCTTGCCGGCCGCCATCGTTGTCCACACACTGGCCACCTCCGCCGTCGTGCCCCCCCTCCATCGCCGTGACCGTTGCGAAGCCGCCGTCGCCTTCCACTGCAACTGCCGCCTGCCATCCCCTCTCCTACGTTTCTCCCCCTCTCTCTCTCCCTCTCTTTTTCTCTCTCTTCCTCCCACCGTCTCCACTCTCTCACGATCCATTTACCTTTTTTTTTAAATTTTTTTTTTCCTTTCCAACTCCCTCTTCTTTCCCTCCCTCTCTTCTTCCTCTCACGTTCTCTCTCCCCACTAATCTCTCATCGTCACTTTTTTTATATCTTATTTATCCCCCTTTCTCTCTATCTTGAACTCTCTCATTCTGTGCCTTTTTTTTTGATTTTTTTTATTTCCTCTTCTTTCCCTCCCTCTCTTCTCTCTCCCACGTCTTTTCTCCCAAACCCAATCTCTCTGTTTTTCTCTCTTTCAGTCATCCCCTTTTTTTATTTTATTTTCTTCATCCCTCTCCCTCTCTCTGCTTCTCATTCTTCCCCCCTCCCACCGTCTCTCTCTCTCTTTTTTAATTTTTTTATTATCCTCTCTCTTCCTCTCGCCGTGGTCCCCCCTCCGTCTCTCCTCCCTCTCTCTCTTCTTCTCTCTCCCCCCTCCGTCTTTCTCTCCCTCTCTCTGCGTCTCACTCTCCCCCTCCCACCGTCTCTCTCCCTCTTTCTTCCCCTCTCTCTCTCACACGCCCCCCCTCTCTCTCTATTTCTCTCCCTGATAGGGACATCACCTCCCATGCCCACGTTCACAGCTCGTCTCCTCACCCCGGTTGCATCCGGCATGGTCTAGTTATCTAAATTTGAGTCCTACGTAATTTTTATTTGAGTCATTTGATGTAATTTTCATTTTACTTGAGTCATGTCCCTAGGTCTTGTGCTTATTTCCCTAAGTTTGAGAGTCATTATGTTGTTTAGTTAGTTATTGGGCCCAATTCATTGGGTTTGGCCCAAGTGCACCCCCCTACCCTCTCGGTTATTTGTCATTGAGTCTTTTGTCAGTAACTTATTGTAAAATGTGGGTTGCCTATATATAGGACCCCATTCCCCCCATTTCAACTTAATGAATCAATCAATGAAAATGCCATTTGAGATTTCAAACTTAGTTTAGTGGAGTGAATCCAATTGGGTGAGAAGCCCTAGGGTGAGAGATTCCCCACCCCCCCTCTTCTCTCTCTTTCTCTCTCCTCCACTAAGGGGTTCGCCCCTTTCTCTCTCTCCTCCTCCTCCCTCCCAACTTCCAACCCCCACCTACCCCATTAAAGTCCCTCCACTTCCCATAGCCACCATTACTCCACCCCCCTAGTTCCAAGGTAGCATTCCCCCATTCCAACACTATCTACCCCATTCCAACAAAATCTTCCCCATTCCAACACACTCACCCCTCTTCCCCACATAATTCCTCAACTTCCTAGGCCATTTCAAATTTGAAAAGCCCTTCCCTCCACTTGTTTTGGCCGCCCCACTCCCTTCCATTAGGCTAGGTTCGCCCCCTTCCTCCCCTTCACCCTCCACCCTCCTCTCACCCTCCCCTTAGGCTGAACCAGAACACCTCCTTGCGCCACCTCCTCCTCCAGCCCCTCCACTACCCTTAGCCACCTTCCACAACTCCCCTCCATCCCCATCCACCCCTTATTCATCTCCCCTTAACCATATGCCCCCCTCTCCTTCTTCTTCCCTATTCATTAGAAGCTATACCTAGGTTGCTGCTAGCAGTTCAGAAGTTGCAGGTGAACCAGTAACTTGCAGCGGCCACCACAGCTTCCTCCAGACGAGTTTGAAGACCCAAAAGCTATCATTGGAAGCAATCTACCAGTCTCCATCGCAACATAAGTGGTTTCAACTTCATCCGAGTTGTGTGCAGCCCGAGAGCTCCATCCTCCCACAGCTGCGCAGTGGTGCCTCTGCTGAAGACCTGATCCTGAGTAGAAGCTTTGCCACGACAAACCCCGAAGAATCAGTTCGAGAGCTCTTATGCAAAGTTCTTCATCGCCTTGTCTACTTTCAGAATCAAGAAACGGAACTTCAATCGGCGTTCGTGAATCAGAGTTATCATTTTTCTCCCTCAGCTGCGCCGTTCTGCTACCCACAGTCTGCACCGACCAGTCATCCTTGTTCAGAGCCTCCAAGTCTTCTCCGGCATCTTTTGGCTTCCCCGTCAGTTTTTCTGCGAAGAGGACTCATCCACGGTTCCAACGACTCTGACGGTGCTTGATTCCGAGTTCGGGAGCTGTCGGGGCGTCCTCTGCAACCTGCTGTTAGAAGTCTGAAGCTGCCAGTCCGAGGATCTGGTGCTCTGTTCGAACCTCCACCCAGGTCAGCAGCGGCTCCAGAAGAAATCAACAAAATTCAGAGGTGTTCCAGTACCAGTCCCGAAGAGTTTCCCACAGGTCCCGCCTTCAGCAAAATTCTTGAGCAAGTTCTGCAGCAGCAACATCGACTATCTGTCCCTGTTCAGAGAGAGTAGGCAGAACCGGTGTCTTCACCTCTTCATTACTTTTAGCCCTAGTTTCCCCTCCCCGCTTGGCCGGCTGAAGGCCCCTCCCTGTGCGGAGGTAGTTTTGGTTGTAATCCATTAACCCCCACCCCAAGGTCCCCCTCCTGCGAGAGGTGTAGTGTTGTAACTTATTTGGGCAGGTCAAGCTACACCGCCGCGGCGTGTGGGGATCCACTCGCCTCCCCGCTCGCCCTCGTCTCCGAGCGGGACCGGTTTCTTCAAACCGGTCGAGTAAGTGCTCACACCTCACTCCATTTAGTGCTTGTCTTTCAATATTAGTTCTAGTTCCGCTGGTTATGCGAGTGAGAGCTCGATCCTCAAGCCCCGTTGCCTTGAGTGATCACCGTGGGAATAAGTGCAACCGGTGCCTTCGGCACTTTGTCGGCCCCATTGAATTGGGCTTCCACATCCATCGGGAATCAAATCTTGGCCTTGCTGGCCCTCTACCAGCAAGGGCCCAACCCCACATCCTCCACTTGGCATCGCCAAGTCACCCCGGGCTTGGGTGAGCGACGGGAGAGCGGCGGCCCAAAATTGGCCCTTTTGATTGTGAATGTGCTTGCTTGCCTAAGTCTTAGGTTGTGTCACATCAATTGGTATCAGAGCAAGTCATTGACTTGTCTCTATCAAGTCAAGTCCTAGGGCATGCTTGCATTGGTGTCATCATCAATCCGACCCTTGCATTGATCCCCCCGATCATCATGGCCTCCTACTTAGCCTACTCGCCACCCATGGACTTCATCCTAGATAGGGATATTACCTTTGACGGATCACATTCTAGTGACTATCTTAGGTGGGAGGCTACCATAGAAAAGTACTTCGAAAAGACTTGGGTATATGGACCGGCGAGAGTCCGAAAGGCCAAGGGACGACTTCGGGGTCAAGCCAAAAGTAAGTGGGAACACATAGAGGGCTTAAGGAGGGTTGGAAGACAAGAACCTATTCACTCATGGGAAGAGATGAAGGTAGAACTTAGAAAGATCTACATCCCAAACATTCCCACCCCTCCTACTCAAGCACCCCTAACCCGAGGAGCACTACCACTCCTCCATCCCCACCCGGCCAACTTGAGACCGACCTTTGGTCTCCACCCCCACCACCCCCAACAATTCATCTCTCAACCATCATAACAACACTTCGCGACCAAGTCCTCTCCCTTAAGACCCAAATAAACCAAACAACCACCTCTCCACCAAATCCCATGAGGATCCCCACACTCCAACCAAAACCTCCTTCCGCAAACCTATCTATCCAAACTCAATTGGCCCCCACTACCACCCCTCCACAACCGGCCGATCCCAAGGGGAAGAGACCCCTAACCGACCCGGTTTCCCCAATAAGGACCACCACTCACCCTATTCTCACCATTCAAACCCAAGTAGACCCCGTGTCCATCCCTCCACCTAGAACCATGACGGCCACCACCACCCAACCCAAATCCTGTCACCCAACCCACCTTCCACTTCCAACCCCAATCCTACCCCAACCTAGACCTCCACTACTTCCACTCCCAAACCACACCCTACCAATCCCAATCCAAGTTTCCCTTTACCCTCTACCCTGGGAACACCACACACAAACCCTCATCACCCCAAAAGACTCTCTCACCTCCTTGGTAGCAGAACTCATACCCAATCCAATAGTTGTGAGCACTCCAAACCCACCCCCCACTTTGGAGGAAACCCAAGTCCAAGCTGAAGAAGAAACCTCACACGATGGTCTTTACCTTACACCACCCTCTCTAGTTGGGGCGGAGCTCATCTTAGGAGAACCCATTGTTAGTTGGCTAAAGGAGAGCCCAATTCGAGAGACCCCGGCCCATGTTTTCCCTCCCATAGAACGAGACCTTCCCATAGTAGCCTTCTTCTCCTATCACACCACAATCCAAGCATCCTATCAAGTGGAGACCTTAGAGGACCTTCTCAAGGGCATAGCATGGCAATTAGAGATGACTAGCATGTTGACCCCTATGGTCGAACAACCTAGGAGCCTTAGCCTCCTACACCTATGCATAGGGTCTATCACCTCGGTTTGCACCATTGGTTGCTACACTAGCGACCTCCTTCTATTCCTCCCTACACCCGATGAGCCCAACCTTCTCCTCGATTTAGAGCTTCTTATCTCGGGTAGAAAGCCAAGCCCTCCACTCATGGCCGACCCACTTGTCAAGAACATTGGCCCAACTATCATGGAGAAGGATGACTTAGCACCTTTTAAGGATCTTGAGGACATGGAGTTCCTCCCCCTAGGTGACCCATTTTATGATCCATATGATCCATTCCAATGGGAGTCAAGGGACTCATATGACCCAACCATCTTACCAACCACCCACCCTTTCCTACCCTCACCCACCATATTGGGCCAAACCCACCTCATCCATGACCCGGGTTACACCTTGGGAGCCATGACCTTGGGCCACATATCCCTAGGTAATAAGGTTGTGCCCCACCCCATGACGACCACCTTCTTAGATCCATTCGATCCTTTCCAATGGGAGTTCAAAGGTTGTCCCACACCTATACACATGGAAGTCACCTTTGGGAAAAGTATGCATGTGTCTAGCTTACCACACCCCTTGGCATGAACACTATGTTGGGTCCATTCATTCATATCACCCACATGTCAAGTAGAAAGTATGAGTGGTCCATATTCGGATGTCATGGTCCACCTTCATTCATCATGGGTCTTAAGCATGTCAGAGGCATCTACAGATGTCCGGGTCCCCCGATATTTATCACCAATTTGCATGATAGGGCCACCTACGGGTGCCCCGGCCCACCTAGGCTGACCAAAGACTACACTGCATCATTACATGATAGGTCTACTTTTGGTTGCCCAGGTCCACCCATCACTCCTAGAATGTCTGCATTCACAACATTGCATGAAGAGATCCGCAAGCACATTAGCAAGAAGAATGTGACTGATAAAAGGGTGGCCGACTCTCATCGGCGTCACCAAGAATTCCACATGGGTGACTTTGTGATGGTGAGGAAGGAGAGGCTCTCCCCGGGAGTCATCTCCAAATTGAGGCTATGTGGGGCTGGTCCCTTCCAGGTCCTGAGGCGCATTGGCGCTAATGCCTATGAGTTAGATCTCCCCGAGGAGTATGGAGTGAGTCCCACATTCAATGTAGCCGACCTAGTGCCTTATAAGGGACCCACGGTGGTACCTAGTGAGGATATTGAGCCTATTCCCTCCGTTGAGAGAGCACCCACCCGTGAGGAGAGACCACCAGCCAAGAGAGCCCAGCGTGAGCGCATTGAACGAATATTGGATGAACAAGTCACTACCACCCGGAGCAAGGTATACGAGCGCTATCTCGGCAGGTGGATGGATCGGTCTCATTCGGAAGACCTAAGGGCTGTACCACTTCTACACCCTCCGAGGAGGGAAGGACACTTACTCGACGGAGTCGAGTTCTCCGCACCCCGGGAGTATGATGGGGACATCACCTCCCATGCCCACGTTCACAGCTCGTCTCCTCGCCCCGGTTGCATCTGGCATGGTCTAGTTATCTAATTTTGAGTCCTACGTAATTTTTATTTGAGTCATTTGATGTAATTTTCATTTTACTTGAGTCATGTCCCTAGGTCTTGTGCTTATTTCCCTAAGTTTGAGAGTCATTATGTTGTTTAGTTAGTTATTGGGCCCAATTCATTGGGTTTGGCCCAAGTGCACCCCCCTACCCTCTCGGTTATTTGTCATTGAGTCTTTTGTCAGTAACTTATTGTAAAATGTGGGTTGCCTATATATAGGACCCCATTCCCCCCATTTCAACTTAATGAATCAATCAATGAAAATGCCATTTGAGATTTCAAACTTAGTTTAGTGGAGTGAATCCAATTGGGTGAGAAGCCCTAGGGTGAGAGATTCCCCACCCCCCCTCTTCTCTCTCTTTCTCTCTCCTCCACTAAGGGGTTCGCCCCTTTCTCTCTCTCCTCCTCCTCCCTCCCAACTTCCAACCCCCACCTACCCCATTAAAGTCCCTCCACTTCCCATAGCCACCATTACTCCACCCCCTAGTTCCAAGGTAGCATTCCCCCATTCCAACACTATCTACCCCATTCCAACAAAATCTTCCCCATTTCAACACACTCACCCCTCTTCCCCACATAATTCCTCAACTTCCTAGGCCATTTCAAATTTGAAAAGCCCTTCCCTCCACTTGTTTTGGCCGCCCCACTCCCTTCCATTAGGCTAGGTTCGCCCCCTTCCTCCCCTTCACCCTCCACCCTCCTCTCACCCTCCCCTTAGGCTGAACCAGAACACCTCCTTGCGCCACCTCCTCCTCCAGCCCCTCCACTACCCTTAGCCACCTTCCACAACTCCCCTCCATCCCCATCCACCCCTTATTCATCTCCCCTTAACCATATGCCCCCTTCTCCTTCTTCTTCCCTATCCATTAGAAGCTATACCTAGGTTGTTGCTAGCAGTTCAGAAGTTGCAGGTGAACTAGCAACTTGCAGCGGCTACCACGACTTCCTCCAGATGAGTTTGAAGACCCACAAGATATCGTTGGAAGCGTCTACCAGTCTCCATCGCCACAGAAGTGGTTTCGACTTCATTCGAGTTGTGTGCTACCCGGGAGCTCCATCCTCCCACAGCTGCGCAGTGGTGCCTCTGCTGAAGACCTGATCCTGAGTAGAAGCTCTGCCACGACAAACCCCAGAAGAATCAATTCAAGAGCTCTTCTGCAAAGTTCTTCATCGCTTTGTCTACTTTCAGAATCAAGAAACGGAACTTCAATCGGCGTTCGTGAATCAGAGTTATCACTTTTCTCCCTCAGCTGCGCCGTTCTGCTACCCACAGTCTGCACCGACCAGTCATCCTTGTTCAGAGCCTCCAAGTCTTATCCGGCATCTTTTGGCTTACCCGTCAGTTTTTCTGCGAAGAGGACTCATCCACGGTTCCAACGACTCTGACGGTGCTTGATTCCGAGTTCAGGATCTGTCGGGGCGTCCTCTGCAACCTGCTATTAGAAGTCTGAAGCTGCCAGTCTGAGGATCTGGTGCTCTGTTCGAACCTCCACCCAGGTTAGCAGCGGCTCCAGAAGAAATCAAAAAAATTCAGAGGTGTCCCAGTACCAGTCCCAAAGAGTTTCCCATAGGTCCCGTCTTCAACAAAATTCTTGAGCAAGTTCTACAGCAGCAACATCGACTATCTGTCCCTGTTCAGAGAGAGTAGGCAGAACCAGTGTCTTCACCTCTTCAATACTTTTAGCCCTAGTTTCCCCTCCCCGCTTGGCCGTCTGAAGGTCCCTCCCTGTGCGGAGGTAGTTTTGGTTGTAATCCATTAACCCCCACCCCAAGGTCCCCCTCCTGCGAGAGGTGTAGTGTTGTAACTTATTTGGGCAGGTCAAGCTACACCGCCGCGGCATGTGGGGATCCTCTCGCCTCCCCGCTCGCCCTCGTCTCCGAGCGGGACCGGTTTCTTCAAACCGGTCGAGTAAGTGCTCACACCTCACTCCATTTAGTGCTTATCTTTCAATATTAGTTCTAGTTCCGCTGGTTATGCGAGTGAGAGCTCGATCCTCAAGCTCCGTTGCCTTGAGTGATCACCGTGGGAATAAGTGCAACCGGTGCCTTCGGCACTTTGTCGGCCCCATTGAATTGGGCTTCCACATCCATCGGGAATCAAATCTTGGCCTTGCTGGCCCTCTACCAGCAAGGGCCCAACCCCACATCATCCACTTGACATCGCCAAGTCACCCCGGGCTTGGGTGAGCGACGGGAGAGCGGCGGCCCAAAATTGGCCCTTTTGATTGTGAATGTGCTTGCTTGCCTAAGTCTTAGGTTGTGTCACATCACTCCCCCTACATCTCTCCTCTGTCTCTCTCTTCTTCTCTCCCCCCCCTCCGTCTCTTTCTCTTCTCCACCTCTCCGTCTCACTCTCTCTCTCTCTCTCTCCCTCTCTCGATCTCTCTCTCCCTCCATTTTTTTCCTTTCTTTTGTATAATATATATCTATTTTTTTTAATCTTGTTCTTCTCCTTTCTGTCCTTTTCTTTCCTCATCCTTATATTTTCTTACCTCTAGATGTAAGATATAAAAAAATTCTAAAAAAAAAGAGAGAGAACAAGTTCTCTCCCTCTCTTTCTCTCCTTCTCTCTCAAATTCCCATTCTTTTATTTCGACCAGTTTATGTATATATTTATATATGTTTATGTAAATATGTGTAAAATGTTTAATATGTTTAGGTATATGTTTATGTAAGTATATTTACTACTCATATATATATGTATACGTGTGTGCGCTTATGCTCAGATTAACCAGTTTCTGAATGCTGTTTTGAAGGCCCTCGGTCGTGATGTGTTCGTGTTAACGATGCTTCTTCCGAAAACTGTCATCGGCACCTACCAATAAGCATTTCTCTCCTTTTACATTATGTTCGGTTTGTTAATTCTTTTGCATGCATCACTCATCATTATGTTTGTAATACAATCCCCTCATTGAGAATATTTCGGTGTGCATTTCATCATATCATTTTCCAACCTTTAGTTCTAAAGGGGTTTCAAACAACACCAACCAGGTGCGCGTTTGAACATGACTCTGCTATTTTCATATCGAGGGACCGGTACTACACTACTTTCATTCTAATCCACCGTCCATTTGTTTCGTCTGCTGTGTTTTACAAGGATAACCAAAGGAAGCCCTCTCCGTCGGCCGGCCGAAGGAAGAGGATGAAGAAACTCACATTATCCCGTTGCTTGGAGGCAAGACGCGATCATTCTCCTATTTTGAGGTACACTACCTCTGGCGATCACACCCTCCTTACTCCTGTTGTGTTAATTCTTTACTTTATTCTCACCTGCGCGGAGGACCATCCCCGCGGCGGTTCCCCTCCCCATTTAATTCCCGTTCCAACCCCGATCAAGGAATCCAATCCTCGCGGCGGTTTCATTTTCTATACTTTCGTTCCAACCCCGATCAAGGAACCCGTTCCTCGCGGTGGTTTCATTTTCTGTACTTTCGTCCCAACCCCAATCAAGGAACCCGTTCCTCGCGGCAGTTTCATTTTCTGTACTTTCGTTCCAACCCCGATCAAGGAATCTGTTCCTTGCGGTGGTTTCATTTTCTGTATTTTCGTTCCAACCCCGATCAAGGAACCCGTTCCTCGCGGTGGTTTCATTTCCTGTACTTTCATCCCAACCCCGATCAAGGAATCCGTTCCTCGCGGTGGTTTCATTTTCTACACTTTCGTTCCAACCCCGATCAAGGAATCCGTTCCTCGCGGTGGTTTCATTTTATGTACTTTCGTTCCAACCCCGATCAAGGAACCCGTTCCTCGCTGTGGTTTTATTTTCTGTACTTTCATTCCAACCCCGATCAAGGAACCCGTTCCTCGCGGTGGTTTCATTTTCTGTACTTTCGTTCCAACCCCGATCAAGGAATCCGTTCCTCGCGGTGGTTTCATTTTTTGTACTTTCGTTCCAACCCCGATCAAGGAATCCGTTCCTCGCGGTGGTTTCATCTTCTGTACTTTCGTTCCAACCCCGATCAAGGAATCCGTTCCTCGCGGCGGTTTTATTTCTTGTTCTCCGTCCCAGCCCCGTTGACGGAACCAGTTCCTCGCGAGGACTTCTTTCATGATTCTCATTCTGTCAATTGCTCTTGTTACTCTCATATTTCTTATAAAACCCCACAAAGGCCAATGCCCAGTGGCGGTTCATGTTGTTCATACTAATGTCATCCCGTTCTGTTAAGTGATATCCTGTTATAGTTAGTTTGCCTAGTTCATGTTGCTATTATTGTTTCATGATATTAATAGTTTGTTATAATGTGGTGTATCTTTATTTTGTGTATCACTCACTCCTGAATCTGTGGAAACGACTCCCGTCGGACCTTCTCCAGCTTTCGCTGTTAAGTTAGTACCCCTCACTCCTCATTCTTGCGCCGCTCCCTTCATCATTACCATTGTTCGCATCAACACTTTGCATTTCGCTTGTTACCCAAAGTCACCTTACGTCATACCCTAATATTCGGTATCTCTAAAGCTACTCCCAAAGCAACGGGTTACGCCTGTTGAAGAGGGAGTTAGTTTGCGCGAGAGGACCTTCGGGTCCCTATCTCCGCCCTGTACCATAAATTAGGGTAAGTTCAGATTTTACTGTGTCTCACTAGCAGGCTCCTTTTAGGACGGGTTTTCCATTACCCTTCCCTCACTTTTCATCACTACCCTCTCTTGCATTCGGAGTGGACGATCTCAACCGTTCACTTCTCACTTTTCTCTAGCCTTTCACCACTATCCTCTCTTACCGCCCCCCGAGGGTGGACTATCTCCGCCGTCTACACCTTATTGGCGATCACGGCGGGACGTCTTTTGTTTTCTCTGGTTACCCAAATATTTTCGGCACCCACGTGTGCCCCTCCACTCGGCACCTCCGTGTGCCCCTCCTGATTGCGCCCGCGTGCGCTATATTTGTGCTCTCAGTAGCACTCTTGCCATCGGCACCCACGTGTGCCCCTTTACTCGGCACCCCTGTGTGCCCCTCCTGATTGCACCTGCATGCGCTATATTCGTGCTCTCAGTAGCACTCTTGCCATCGACACCCACATGTGCCCTTCCACTCGGCACCCACGCGTGCCCCTCCTGATCACGCCCGCGTGCGCTACATTCGTGCTCTCAGTAGCACTCTCGCCATCGGCACCCACGTGTGCCCCTCCACTTGGCACCCACGTGCCCCTCCTGATTGCGCCCGCGTGCGCTATATTCGTGTTCCCGTTATCACTTTTGGCACTCCAATTTCATCCCTCGTGCACTACGTACATTACTCCAGAGTCCCCTTGAAGTCTGAATAGATTCGTATAATTACAGAAAAGGAGTGTTGTGATGTTTGTTTAATTTCTTTTATTGTATATATTTGTTGTTTGTTTATATATCTTCTGTTAAATTCAGCATTGCATTGCATATCATCTCCCTTTTATTTTTATTTCTTTTGTTCCATTTTTTTAGGATCACCCTTTCTTGGTGAAGGAAGGACTCTCCGTCGGGAATTCCTCTCGACGGACTAGGATCTCCTTCATCGGGACCTCCGTAAGTCCCCGACATCGAAGGATTCCCTCTTCGTTCACTGGGCTGGTTGTACCACTGAAGTTCCCTGGAGATAGTCAACCCATTCGTGGTGAGTCGAGTGTCCTTAGATCACACGGCGGAAATCAATATTGCAACTAAGGTCCCTCCTGTGGTGTGAACATTAGATTAGAAAAAAAAAGAAAACAAAAGAAAACAAAAAAAAGGCGTAAATCATCAACTTGTTTGTTAATCTTTGCTATTGGTTTGAGTGTGTATGTTATTGCGTTCTGGTAGAATCTCACGTTCCGAAAAAGATCAAGAAATGTCCGGGAACGGTTAGAATCCGACCTGAGGTCACCAGGGGACACATGCCCCTGCTGAGGACGCAGGTTCCTCACGTGAACTATCATATGAGGTGCGAACCACCATTGGGGAAACATCCCCGCCGCAAGATATTTCCTCCCTACTAGGTGTCCTCGTGAACACATAGCTCAATCCCGATCAGGTCCGAGCCTTTCAGGCCATCCTAAAAGGGAAGTCTGTTGATTCTACTCCTCAAAACCCAACACCAGTTGCTCTCCATACTCAAGAGCCTGCACATGCAATCCCTTCCTCATTCCCTCTTGTGCAGACAAGTCTGCAACCTCCCTCTTTCCAATTACCTCCCCAGTCTCAAGTTCCACCAATTCCTCATACAACATTTCAGTCAATTCCATTTACTGATATGCCACAACGTCTGCAACCTCCCTCTTTCCAATTACCTCCCCAGTCTCAGGTTCCGCCAATTCCTCATACAACATTTCAGTCAGTTCCGTTTACTGACATGCCACAACGTCCCACTCATCCGGAATTCCCTTCTCAGGCTTCCGCAAGGCCTCAGTGGCCACCACAACCTGCTCCTTACGAGGAGGTCACTCAATCTCTCCTTCATAGGCTGAACAAGATGGACGAACAATTTCGAGATTTCAAAAAGATTGTGGATGTCAAATCCACGCCTGAGATCTCTTTACCAATCCTTCCTGTATTCCGTCTCCCTCCTTCTGAAATGCCAACGTACCGACGGTACACCGGCATAGGCAACCCTTTCATTCATCTAAAGGACTTTATGTATGAGTCCTCGTTTTGGCAGAACGATCAAAGATCCCTGGCATATCTCTTCAGGAGATCATTGGATGGCCCCGCCTTAGAATGGTTCTATTCCCTAGAGCCGAGTGAGGCTGAGAACTTCGACGTAGTGCAACGGAAATTCCTACAGAAATATCGGGATAGGGTCGGTCCCTCCCTTTCTATTACCGACCTAGTGGCTGAAAAAATGAAGTCGGACGAAGATTTCATCCAATTTGCCGATAGATGGAGATCCTTGGCAGAGAAAGTGAGAGACCCCATTTCGGAATTAGAACAAGTGAAGATGATTGTGTCTAATGCCACTCCGCAATTCAGACACGTCCTGGCAATGAACAAGCTCACCACTATGGAGGAACTGTATGAGAGGGCTCGATATATCCAAACACAGCTGAAAGATTCCCCCCTCATGCATATGTTTGAGCCACCAAAGCCAAAGGTGTTTAGGAAGCCAAGCACGGGTGCCCAAGGTGGAGTGACAGAAGGGGTCGTAACGAATGAGCAGGTGAGTGCGGTTGGCAATCCCAACCGGCAAGCCAACCCCAGGCCTCCACAAGCTCCACAATTCCCCTTTCATCAGGACCAACAAGGTCAGCAACCCTATCGTCCTCCCCCACAAAACAACCTCCTCCAGAACAATATGCCTCAACCCTTCCATCTCCAACAACAACAACAGCGACCTCCTCAATATAATCAGGTTCCACCACCCGGGGATTATGGCCCCCAACAACAGAGGAGGCCGATCGGCCCAAGGAGAGCTCACTACCCACCTTTGCCAGAGTCATTATCAGACATTTTTAATGCTCTCATGGCTGCTAATATACTCACCTTGCCTAAGGAAAGAGCCATATGGCCCACGAACGTTGACACTTCCAGATATTGTGTCTTCCATAGACAACCGGGTCATACAGTAGAAAACTGTTTCCATTTCAGAGATTATATCTATGATATGAATGATGAACATCAAATAGATTGGGATGAAATGAGGCGATACGTCACCATGATGAAGGCCAGGAGACCCCCTCCTAGACAACAACAATAGCAACAACAACAACAACCACAACAACAACAACAATAGCCTCAGCAGGCACCACAGCAACAGCCAAACATGGGCATCCTCCAAAATCCATTACCGGCGCACCAACAACCCAACCACCAAGTCAACCCCATCTCTTCCTTCCCGAAAGTTGGAAGAGGGCAAGATTGGCATACGGAAGGCAGCTCTATCCTTGTCGCCAATCATGTTCCAAACCAACCTCCATGCCTTATCCGTCCCGCACCTGTCTATTCTCGACCCGTAGCACAACCTGCAACAACGCCTCACCCATTTCCACCGCCGTCACGTCCTCTCATCCGCATCCCTACTGTTAACCTTCCACTGAGTCCTCAGCAAACATCATCCGCCTCCACCATAACCCCTTTACCCTCGAAACCTCTCATCACCCACCGCCCATCCGGGGCCCCATCAACATCTACTATGCCTCCACCTCCCAAACCCCTAATCATCCACCGTCCATCCGAAACCTCATCCACTTCCACCATACCTCCACCTAACAAACCACTCATCAGAGCCCCTACACCTTCCATTGCCCCTGTTTCGTTAACTGTTCCTCCACCAATACCCCTTGAGCCCCTGCTAAATCCCGTACCTAATCTCGTAGAGGTGCCACCAAACCCACAAGCCATGGTGCTCCGTAGTGGAAGGATGTTCCATCGGATTTTTCCCCAAAACAGTCAGGTCCCCGAGCAGTCTCAGCCAGAGAAAGACACTGAAGAGCAGCCAGAGGAGTCTATCCCCGGGACACAATATGACCTGTTAAAACACTTGGATAAAACACCAGCTCGGATCTCCATTCTCGAGCTAATCAAGAGGTCGAAAACCCATCAGGACGCCTTGATGGAGTATCTTCAGAAGGTTATGGTAAATGAGGATCTCCCAGTGGAGAAGATCTCGTCGGTATTGACGCCGACTGATACACAACCGGCTATTATATTTCACCACCATGAGCTTGCCCCCAAGGAGGCTCGAAAATATGCTTTGTGTATTGCAGTAAAGATCAATGGGGCGTCTATAGACCCATGTTTGGTGGACACTGGTGCGTCTATAAACGTGATCTCCATGAGCACTCTCCAATTATGTGGGGTTGACACGGAACAGATAAGGCCTTCATCAATTACGGTTACGGCCTATGACAATAGCAAAAAGCCACCAATGGGGATGATCATCTTGAATGTAGAATTGGGCCCTGCATCAGTCTTTGCGGAATTCCATATCCTTGATATGGATCCCACATTCAAGGCCATACTAGGCCGCCCTTACATTGAGGTTATGAATGCTGTGCCTTCCACCAATCATCAGTGCTTAAAGTTTCCATACAAGGCTTGGATTATCAAGGTAAATAGCATGCCCATCTTTTCTACAGTGGATGCTATTAATACCTCATTGCCTTCTGTTTGGCCGACTCACCGGCCAATTCTTTCACTGCTAGATGTGTGTGACCCTCGTCGCACCCCTTTAACACAAAAGCCGTTTCAGGCATCAAAGTCATGTCACCCTTCCATTCTAAGGGATGGGAGATCATGAGAAACATTGGCTACCAACAGGGCAAAGGCTTGGGTGCATAATTACAAGGGAGACTGAGGCTGCCAAAGAAGACAAAGTTAACCCTTAGAGCCGGCCTAGGCTTTGAAGGGCCACTTGAAGCATATGAGGGACCTCTTACATGGACCTTGTACTCTCATTTCAGAAAGGGTCCGGTTATACAGTTGGGGGATTACCCGCGAGAATCACATGGGAAATTGCAGATTGCCTATTTAGCTGAAAGCTGCTTGAGAACTACAAAGAAGGGGAAGCACGGTGACCCGGACTGCGAGTGGAACAAGTGGTTTGATATACATGACATTTCCATTGCGCTACAGCAGATGTTCTCGCCTCCGGACTTAGAGGGGTCACTTTTGATCTCCGAGATGTCAAAAGATGTCGTTGACATTGCCGAAATTCCAAGTTTTCCTCGCCAAGAGGACGTTGCCACTGACGGATCGCTTTCCGTCATTCTATCTAATCATTCTCCTCAGCCGTTGCTGCTGACTCTTTCCTGGGCCAGACGTTTGTCTGATGATATTCCCAGGTCACCTTCTCTGCTCACATTCTTGCGCGGGTTTCTCAGCCCGTGCCGAATTTTCAACCATGATCTACTCAATGAGCCCCACAACCCCTTAGCTATAGTCCCCTCCTCTCATTCCCCAAGTTCTTTCAATTGTTTTGTAATTGAAAATGAAAATGAAAAAAAAACGTCAATTTTCAAACTCCTCAACAATGCATTTCCTTTGAGGAGACCTCCTACATCTCTCACGAGTGTGCCCCGACTTACGGGCCACTCATTCAAGGTCCCTTGAGTGACCTTCTTTACTCCTCCGCTGAGGGGTCTTTTCCTGTACATTCCTTAGTTTCCCCTTCGTCTGTAGGACAGGTAGGTCAATCTAACAATAATGAGTCAAGGGTAGTGCCTAGAAGAAAACTCAAGGGTAGGCAAATTCCTCGTCGATTTCTTCTAGATTTAGCCAATAGGTGTCAAGCCTTTCTAGCCATTCCTCAATTGCTAGAGAATCCCATCCAACTGTCAGAGTTAGAATGTGAGGAGGATTGCACAATTGATGAGGGGTATGGAGTTTATGAGCTCACAGATGAAGAATACCCTATTGAAGAAGGGGACGAAGAATATGAGGACGCGGCTGACGCATATGCTAGCGGAATGAGGAGGTTTGACGAACCATCAGCCGCTATAGAAGAACCCACCAAAGAGATCAACCTGGGGACCGAGGAAGACCCTAGGATCATCCTCATAAGCTATAATTTGCCGCCATCTGAAGAAGAGGAATTGATCAAGGTTCTAAAGGAGTATAGGGACACATTCGCATGGAGCTACGAGGATATGCCGGGATTAGATTCCACCCTGGTCGAACATCGCTAACGCTAAAACCAGGGTCCGTCTCGGTCAAGCAAAGGTTAAGGCGTTTCCGCCCCCAAATGGCTTTAAAAATGAAGGAAGAAGTCGATAAGCTCCACAAAGCCAGGTTTATTAGAGTCGTCATATATCCTCAATGGGTGGCAAACATTGTCCCGGTCATGAAAAAAGATGGAAAGGTGAGAATCTGTATCGATTTCTGGGACCTTAACCGCGCGTGTCCAAAAGATGATTTCCCCTTGCCTCACATCGATGTGTTGGTTGATAACACGGCTGGCTATGAAACTCTCTCGTTTATGGATGGATTTTCGGGGTATAATCAGATCCGTTTGGCGGAAGAGGATCAGGAGAAAACATCATTCACCACACCCTGGGGAACTTACTGTTATTTAGTCATGCCGTTTGGCTTAAAGAATGCTGGAGCTACTTATCAAAGGGCTATGATGGCAATATTCCATGACATGATGCATGTGTATTTAAAGGTGTATGTGGATGATTTACTGGTGAAATCCAAGACTAGGGCAGAACACCCGAGAGTTCTAGTCAAGGTGCTGCAAAGATCAAGGGAGTTCAATTTGAAAATGAATCCAAAAAAGTGCGTATTTGGTGTCTCGTCGGGTAAATTGCTTGGTTTCATTGTGAGTAAGAGGGGTATTGAAATAGATCCCAACAAAGCTAAAGAGATTAGGGATATGCCACCTCCGAAAAACTTGAGAGAGATTCGAGGGTTAATCGGAAGGTTACAATTCATTAGTCGATTTGTGTCCCAGCACTCGCAAAGGTGCAAACCTTTCTACGAGTTGACTAAGGCAGGAGTAGAATTCCTTTAGAATTCTAAATGTCAAAAAGCTTTTGAAGGATTGAAAGAATATCTGGCCAATGCACCGGTTCTAATTCCACCCACGCCAGGTAAACCTTTAATCCTTTACACCTCAGTCCTGGATGACTCCGTGGGAGCCGTCCTAGCACAAGTCGATGAAGTAGGCAAGGAAAGGGCGACCTATTACTTGTCCAAACTCCTCAACCCCTGTGAGCAGAAGTACACGGCTATGGAGAAAACTTGTGCCGCCCTTGTCTGGGTAGTGCAAAAGTTGAAACACTACTTTCTAGCTCATGAAGTCCATCTGATTGCCCGAATGAACCCTATGAAGTTCCTTCTAGAAAAATCTATCCTTACGGATAGATTAGCATGCTGACAAAGCTTTCTTTCTCAGTTTGACATCACCTACATTCAGCAAAAGGCAATCAAGGGGTATGCCATAGCTGAGCATCTCGCTCACCATCCTCTCCCCAAATTCGATCCTGTCCAGTCAGAGTTTTCAGATGAGGAACTAATGTCCATCAACCAATCAGATGATTACAAGTGGACGTTATATTTTGATGGAGCTCTGAATTCCCAAGGGAAGGGAATCGGCATTGCCCTCATGTCGCCTGAAGGCCTTACATTCCCACTGGCATACCAGCTCAAATTCCCAGTTACCAACAATATAGCTGAATATGAAGCTCTTCTAGCTGGCCTGGAACTTGCTCATTCTTTTCGTATCACTGAATTGCGAGTCATAGGTGACAAGAACTCACTGCTGCATTTGCCAAACTGTTCACCAAATTGATCTTTGTCCATGTCCCTCGTCATCAGAATATTCTGGCCGATGCCCTCGCCTCGTTGACATCATCTTTAAGGTTCCCTCTAGGAAGATGGTTTGATTCCATGTCCATCTACAAGCGTCACGCCCCTGCAATCGATGACGCTTCCTAGGTAGATATCAAGGACATGATAGCAAGGAAGGCCCTACAGGAAGAAATCCTTGAGAAGAGGGAAATTATGTTGACAGAGTTAGAAGAAGAATTGGCTGATGAGGAGAAGCCATGGTTTTACAAAAATGCCAAGTATTGCAAAGATCAATCCTACCCTGGAGAAGTCACATCGGAGGATAGAAAAGCCATAAGGAGAGTGGCACAGACATACATGCTGGTCGGAGGAGTGCTGTACAAGAGAAGTCTTACTGGTGTTCTTCTAAGATGTCTCGACGAAGAGGAGGTCTGGAAATGCGTCGAGGAAGCACACTCTGGTGTGTGCGGTGGCCATGTGAATAGCCAAATGCTTGCCAAGAAAATCCTTTGGCAAGGCTTTTACTGGCCCACCATGGAAGAGGATTGTGGTGTCTATGTCCGCAGGTGTGTCAAGTGTCAACTTCACGCCGATAAAATTCATTCCCCGTCTTCTTCACTTCATCCAGTATCTTCCCCATGGCCTTTCTCCATGTGGGCTTTCGATGTCATTGGTCCTCTTGGTAATCCTAACTCTCTCACTAAGCAAAAATCATTCATCCTTACTGCAACGGAGTACTTCACCAAATGGGCCGAAGTCGAAGCTTACGTGGAGGTTAAAGCATCAACAGTCTGCAAATTCATCATGAAGAACATCATCGCCAGGTTCGGCATTCCAAGCACAATCATCACCGACAATGGGCCGCAATTCATTTCTCAGGACCTTCAGGACCTCTGCAAAAGGTATAAAACTACATTGCATCATTCATCACCTTATTATCCACAAGGTAATGGCCAAGTAGAGGCCACTAATAAAATATTGATTAAAATCATAAAAAAGACCTGTGAGTCAAACAAGTTCTCGGATTGGCCAGAAAAGCTGATTGAGGCTTTATGGGCCTATCGCACTTCAATCTGTACTCCCACTGGGCAAACTCCGTTCGCCCTTACTTATGGGATGGAGGCGGTAGTTCCGAATGAAATCTTGGTTCCTTCTCTCAGGGTACAGTTAGACAAGGAGCTTCCCCTCGACGAACGTCGTAATTCACTCCTTGCCCAATTGGAACTCTTAGATGAGAAACGGCTGGCCGTTGCCGAGCATGCACGTGTATATCAGAACAGACTCACACGTTTTTATCAAAAGAAGGTCATTGAAAGGAAATTTCAAGTCGATGAAATGGTAGTGAAAAGAATGTTTGTAAAACCTGGTGGGCCGCGTTCTAAACTCCAACCCAATTGGGAAGGACCATACGTAGTTCAGGCTGTGCATCCTGGCAATGCCTACAGGCTAGTAAATGCTGAGGGCATCGAGTTATCCCACCCTTGGAATGGGCTTTATGTTAAGAAGTATTACCCTTAGATAGGTGTACATAGTGTCAAAAAATGAAATGAAAATCAACAAAAAAATAGAAACCAATGAAAACAAAAAAAATATGTATATATACAACAACAAAAGAACAAAAAAAATAGAAAAAAATGAAAAGAAGAAAAAAATAGAAAATTCAAAATGCCAATGCATGGGGATTACTATGTAGTTAAGTCATTGCATTCAACTTCCATGTTGGGATAGAGCCTATTAAGACTTGGTAGGTTCCGGGTCTTGGTTTGTCAGAACCGTGGAGATCCCTGTCCGACTAGTTCGGCTTATGTCCCCTCAAAAGAAGGCAACATGTATGTACACATGTATTCTATAGAAGATCGGTAGCATTGCTCATGGTGAGGCCTCACCCAGAAGGTCTCCAGAAGGCTTAAATCTTTACTTTCTCTCTCTTCGACCGAATAAGATAGCCGGTGCCCTTAAAACGCTGAGCATGGGAAACACGAACATAACCCCTAGGGTGTGAGTAGGGCCCAATTCCTCGAGCATGGGTCAGAGCACGAGAAGAGGGCAGTGTCCCCGCAGACATCCAAGAGGGATTCCATAATGTCAAAATACTATGTCCCTCGCAAAAATCTGTCAACAAAAAAATCTGAAAAGAAGAACAAAATCAAAGTCAAGTGAAAAGCCTGGTCGTAACCGTGCCTAATCCCACAAATGAAACCCCTTTGACTGAAAGTCAAATTCTATACAAAAGGGGTCATGAGATGTAAACGCTCGAGATTTGGTCTGAAGTTGCCCGAAAGGGGAAGTTAAGTGCGCCCCTACTGGCTCGCCGGGTTAACGGTTTTTCCGGTCCTCTCAGGCGGTTTGCCCCCAATATTCTTCCTTATTCCCCTGAAGATGAAGGCTCAATGTGGTGCGGACACCAGAGCACACGAGCTGCACGGGTCGGTGAGCCACCGGTACCGTACACGGAGCACGACTCGAGCCACCTCAGCATTCATCTGGCTCGGAGACAGTTTGGAGACTCCCCCATGAGTCCCGGCATTTATCATATTTAGTTAGAATTTATTTATGTTTAATGTGTGTTTACTTCATTTTATTCGGTATGTAATTTTGATTGTAAGAGGGGCTTATTTGTAAAAATGGGACCCCTGGGCCCCATGGGACCCCAGGCCCCCTCCCATTGATCCACCTCATCCCTAGGGCCCCATGTGGGGTCGATTAACCATTCAAATGGTGGCTTCTAGAAGGGTGGGTCAAGTGGGGGACATTGGAATGAAAATGCCAACAATTCCAACCCACCCCCACCTACCATGTCCCCCCTTGCCTCCCTAATCAATGGGCTGCCCCCCCTTGTATTTTTAATTTTAATTTTTGTGGATGGTCACATGCAATCCCAGCCCTCCATCTCCCATCCCTAGATCCAACGGTTGAGGATTGATTAGACATGTAACCTATATATGCTTGTAATTTTTATTTTTGATGATTTAATGCCATTTGAACTTGGAAAATCCTTGGAGCAGCCCTTGGGCACCCCCCCTCTCCCTCTCTCCCTCTCCCCCTTGCAGCTGAGAAGGCTACCTTCTGGAGGTGTGACTCCTCCCTATCGGTTCCGGTCATCATCGCCGCCGCCACGAGCCGCCACCACATCGCCATCGGGATCGCCGGAGTTCTGTCTTCAGCCGACCACTGCCCCTTCCACGAAATTCTGCAGTCAGCCAAGAGTTCCTTTCGATCTGGGATTTTGAGGGGATGTTCCAGAGGTGTCAAGCACATCCCAAAAAAATTTGGTTGGTCATAAATATCCCCTTTGATAATTTTTCATTTTCGCCCAACTTTAATTACCAGATCTGTTTGCTTCCTGTTCTGATTTCCACCTTTCCTGAGTTTCACATCTCCGACCTATCTTTCGATTTTTTCCGGAGCTCCCAATTTTACTGGGAGTTCCATCCATCAATCCCTCCACCCACGATTTTTCTTGATTTTTGATCAGCCCTCCACCTATTTTTCCAAATTCATTCTCTGAGCTAGCTACAGTGTTGTCCACCTATTCCCAGATCCGACCACCTTCCAGTAAACAAATCATAACAAATCACAGCCACCTCCAATCAGTCCGCAAAAAATATCCCCATTTTTCGAGTTCGAAATCCTACAACTTTCGTGAAGAGCTTAGGAGTTGAATCGGCCACCTACCTTGCGGTCAATGGCAGTTCTCAGACAACTCACCTAGAGATCTGAGGTTTCGGGTACTGTACAACAGGAGCTTGTAAATTCTGTAAAGTCCAGATCCGACCAGATCCAGCAGATCTATCTGAGCCTAGATCAAAGGATTTCAAGAGAACTTTCCAGCGATAGCTCATGCGCCCCGATACGACATCGGGATTGATCGCAGTGGCCATTCTCACCGGAGCGCGCGTCGGAGGACAGAACCAGAAATCCATGGGCAGCTAGTTCACAAATTGGGAATCGGGGCCGATCGACCCCCGATCGGTGTTTCCGGACGACCGCCGTCCGTAGAGGCGCGCCACCAGGGGTCCCCATCACAGCGGGTCCCACCCCGCAGATCCGGAGGACAGCGCCATCCGTGGGCCCCACGGACCCGTAGAATCCGCCGTTCGGAAAGCACGAAAACACGGAGTTCGACACCGCCGGGCGACATCAAGATGCTGCCCGTCAACCCGATTTGCGTGATTCTCGGGCCCCACATGTGACCTTTTACCTCCCTGCATGGAGTGGGTCAAATTATTGTACTGTTGTAATATTGTTAACCGGGAGTCCGTGAATTGGCCGGGGTTGTCTTCGCCACACCGGGTGCGTGGAGGTAAAGGTCTCAACTTCTCGGCATTCGCTTGCTAGTTTAGTATATGGTCTTTTGTCGCTGTCGAGAGCGATAGGTACTAGTCCGTGAGTCCATGTCATCGCTATGAGTGTGAGAGTGACCCGTCCCGTGACTTGATCCGAGTCCGGAAGTGAGTCGACTACCCATGAACTCTGTCGGTTCTTCAACCGCGCACGATCCGCGTTTCCCTCGCTTGGGACGACGAGTGAGCTTGCGTTTCTGTTAGCGACGTATAGCCCATAGGAGCTCTCCATGTCGGGCCTAGTGTCTCTCCCATCATGTGTTGCTGGTCGTGTCCGCATCTAGAGTCCGAGGTTCATACCACGTAGAGTCGGTCCCCGTGTCCGTCCCGCATCACAATGGAGTTCCCGAAGGGTGAAGCTTGCCAAAGCTTGTAACCTCATTTCAATACAAACATATGGTTGTCCATTTTTTGAAAAGCAAAAGCCGTTGTCGTGAAGGAGTCTCCGTGTTTCTGGCTAGTTAAGACCCTTATCTACCATCTTGATGTCTTCTTAGCTTTACCTCGGGCTTAGACCAATGCAAGCGCGTCACCTACGGGTGCGACGGCGTCTGATTCCGGGTCAGCGTCGCGCGGTTGGTCGTTTGGGTTCCAGGGTGTTCCATTACATATCATCTAGAGTTGTGAGGAAATAGACCCGGGTCGGGCAAATCATTTACCTTGAACACTTTTTGGGTGAATCCCTGTGGTCGGAAGCAATTGAGAGCCTAAGCATGGCATGACGGTATTGTCATCAGGATAACTCTTAGCCAGCGGGATTATCATTCGAGGAGTCTAGAGGCCCAAATCAACCTAGATGTACACTTAGGATGCCTGGGAGGTTAGTAAGAAATCCCTATTCTCATGCAAGTCAGATGTTATATCGAGTGGTCATCATGCATTAGCAAAAACAAAAAAAAAATTAAACAAACCAAAAACAAACAAAAAACAACAACAAATCCAAAAACCCAAAAAAGGAGAAAAATGTATATGAAAAAAAAATAGAAATGTAAAAGACCAAAAAAATAAATAATAAACAAACAATAAAACAAAAAATGAAAAAAATGAATAAAAACACAAAAACAAAAAAAAAACACATTTCGCATGATTGCATTTATATGCAACATCTCATTTTAAATTTCCGTTTGCATCTGTGTGCTTGTGTGCCGCATTCATCATTATCCTTTATTATTACCTTTGTTAATAAAGGCTTGCCCCTTGACTCGTTATCAAGGATAGCTCAAAATCACGTTTGTTTATTGAGCAACAGACAAGTCAGAGCAGAAATGCTAACTTGTTTGCTTAGATGTGTACAAGGATTCGGGAGATCAGAAAGAAGCAGAGAACCATGCATAAAATATTTTATACCACTCCCATTCAAAAAAAACAAACAACAAAAGAGAGCTTACATTAGGTTCCACCCTCCTTCTCTACATTACTCGTCTCGCCGCTTTCTGGGCAAGAAACTCTAGAAGGTGCTATCCAACCATGAAAAGCGGTACTTCTACCGCTTTGTGGTCCTCTTTCTATCTCCACTCCCCGACGTCGATCTGCGGGGGCAGCAAAGAAGCTACTAACACGAAAGCCACGCTCTCGTGCTCTTCGGTAGCGTTCCTCGCCATCCTTCAGCCACTGCTCAGCGAGGCCGAGATTGGTCCTCAATTCAAATAATTGGGCCTCCAGGGCCCTCTTCTCCTCTTTCTCGGCCAATCTCTTGGCCTTCTCTCTTTCCCTGTCCCTTTCTCTCTGAGCCCGTTCTTTCTCTCTGTCTTCCCTCTCCAGCTGAAGGGTGATCCTCAGCTCCACAACATCCCTGGAAGAGTCCTCACTTAGACGACGATGCAGTTCCTCTTCTAGCTCAGCTATTCTAGCTTCCTTCTGCGCGGCATGCGCGTGTGCATCCTGTGTTTCTTTCTCCTGCCATTTTTTTCCTTCGGTAGCGCCGCGCCCTCTTCGTTCCCGTCACCGCTCCCGATCTAGGGTTATTAGGTCTCTCCACCTCCCCTCCCCCGATCTTCTTGTTCCGCCGCGGAAGTTTCTAGGGTTTCTCTATGGCGCAAGGCGAGCGCGAGACCGGGAAGGTGAGCTGGTTCAGCGCCCAGAAGGGCTTCGGCTTCATCAAGCACGACGCTGGCGGGGAGGATCTCTTCGTCCACCAGACCTCCATCCGCTGCGAGGGATTCCGCGTCCTGGCCGAGGGGGACGCCGTCGAGTTCGTGGTCGAGCAGGGCGATGACGGCCGATCCAAGGCCGTGGACGTCACCGGGCCCGACGGCTCCGTCATCTCTTCTGCCGGGGGTGATCGGGGGTTCTCAGGTGGAAGGGGCAGGGCTGGCGGGGTTTTCTATGGTGGTGGTGGTGGTGGCTTTGGCGGGGGGTTTGGGGGCGGGTGGAGGAATGGAGGGAGAGGTGGGAGGATGGGTGGCGGTGGGGGTTTTGGTGGCGGCAGCGGCGGTGGGGGGTTCGGTGGCAGCGGTGGGGGGCTTGGTGGCGGCAGCGGCGGTGGGGGGTTTGGTGGCGGCAGCGGCAGTGGGGGGTGTTATAACTGCGGGCAGCCTGGACATCTGGCGAGGGATTGCCTGCAAGGAGGCGGAGGTGGCAGTGGCGGAGGGGCGTGTTATAACTGTGGTCAGACGGGGCATCTGGCGAGGGAATGCACCCAAGGTGGGGGTGGCGGTGGTGGTGGAGGTGGCGGTGGCGCTTGTTATAACTGCGGACAAACTGGTCATTTGGCCAGAGATTGTCACCTAGGAGGAGGAGCTGGTCGGTTTTCAGGCGGCGGTGGTGGAGGAGGGGGATGCTTCAACTGTGGTAAGCCGGGGCATTTTGCGAGGGAATGCCCTAACAACGGCTTGAAGTGGTAGAGTTCGTGAAGTCCGTTCTCTCCTTTCTTAGGATTCTCAACAACATGCTTTTTTGTTTTTTTTTGGAGATTGTCTTTATTGTCAATACTAAAGGAGAGATACAATTTATTGTCTTCTTTTTTGCCTCTTTTGTTGCCATTCACGTTTGTTAGAATATTGTCTACGTCTGTCCTTTTTTACCAAACTTTGGGGTGTTTACTGTTTGGTGTATTTGAAATGAAAAATCAAGCTGATTGTCTTGAACAAGGGATATTAAATGGTGAGACTCTCACATGTGCAGAAAACATCCCTTCTGCCTCCGCTGCCCGTTGTGTGGTATGAGCAAGCTGCTCGTGGAGTAGATCTAACTCTGAAGTAGGAATCTATAGACTGGATGAAACACCGTCTGCCCCCATCACCGATGAAACTGCATCGAGCTGGGCACGCTGCGACAGATAAGAGGTGACATTTAAGTGGTTAGGGCTATGAATTTCAAATCATACCAGGAGCCTGTATCTACATACTTACTAATGAACCCAGAGCCGCTCGGGTGTCATTCAACTCTTGCTCCGTGTCCGCCAAACGAGCTCGTAAGTTCATTATTATGGTGTCACGGGCATCCTACAGTTATGGCTTATGAGTTCATAAAAAAATCAAAAAATAAAAAAAAAATGAAAAAATATATAAAAAAAGAAAATGGTTTCTTTTTACTTTACCTCCATAAGCCCTCCAGGCTGCAGCCTCTCTGCATACATGGTCCTATAGAGGCGTAGGTAATTCTCACTGTCTTGTGCCCGTGATTCCACGAGCGTGCCTCCCCGCTGCCAGTCTTCATATTGTTCGGGGAAGCACACCCTCCAATCAACACAGGTTGCCGGCCCACGCGTCTTCTTTCCGACGTTGGGTGATTCTACCCATTCTTAGGCAAGCCCTAGGGTCCTCATGGCTAATTGCAGCCTTAGTGGCTCAATCTCATTCAAGCAATGGAGTCAGAGGTCCCGCCCAAATCGGGCACGACTTCCAATTACCCACGGCTGGTCGACATCGACCATGTTCAAGAAAGGCCTCCAGTTCACCTTTGATGGGTTGTACATATCTTCTTGGTTATCTAAAATTCAAAAAAATGCTAGAAATGAATAACAAGAAAAAAAAGTATCCTACCATCGTTGTAGGGAACTCTTGCAGCTCTCGCCTCAACACCATCAGTTAGTAGGATAGTGGTGCAGTACTCATGATGGGTTGTCACCGTCTAGCCAGTGGGATCGTCACTGGTCGCCAGTGTCGAGCTCTCCCCATTGGAAGGTAGTAGTAGCTCCATAGCTACATCATCATGGGCCATTCACATCAACAAAAACAAAAAAAAAGGCACAAAACAAAAACAACACAAAATAATCTTTTACCTGGATGAAGGGCGTAAACCCACTTATTGTCACCTCTCGGCCTGTCCTTTGCGACAGACCTATGAATAGATGCACTAGTACGGCAGCTCCCCAGGCGTACTGTCCTACTCTCTCCAAGTCCACGAGCAGCTCCAGGAAGCGGCAGTGTAAGTTGTCTCCCTTGGAGTCCAGCAGCAACTTACCCAACAGGAAGAGGAGGAACCTCCTCAGGTCCATATTGGTCCTCTCCCAGTTGCTAGCATCCACGCAGTATACGGCGCGTGCACCTCTTTCTGCCCTTTCCATGAACTCCTCCAGGGACTCGTCATCCCGTGGACGAATGTCAGTAAGCCCTAACACCTCCATGATCGATGTCTTAGCTACTGACCTGTTCTTCCGACCGTCAAGGTCCAGCCCCAACAACTTCTGGGCACCTTCTCGGTAATCTGCGTAGGTGACGCCAGTCGCCGCTTCCCCATCTACCTTCAGGCCCGTGATGCGGACCATGTCTTCCAGGCTGGGCACCATGTGTCCCCAGGGCATCAGGAATGCCCGACTCACTGGGTCCCATCTTTCACGCAGTGCTTGGATCAGGGCAAGGTCGAGCTTAATTGACTCGATTCGAAGGAAGGCCCCGAACCCCATCACGTCTAGCATGGCCTTCTGGAAGTCCGGGAGACCTCGATATGTCGCCACTACCAGCTCCCACGAGATGTGCGATCGCATCATGCTCTGTACATACACAAGAAGTGAGAAAGGGGAGCCTTGCTAAGCAAGAAAGGAGAAGAAAGGATGAAGAAAGGAACTAAGGGATCCACGTACAAGCTGTGATCGGGTCCTCTCACTCAGTTGTCCTTTGACTTCTGAGAGTCTTCTGGAACTACTACCAGATCTGCTCCTCTTCGAAGAGCGGGAAGACTCACCTTCTGCTCTGAAGCTAGATTCACCCTCTATCCTGATAAATGAGCAACACTCACTACCTCCCCTCCTTACAAACTTGCACTCCTCAAATTGGCTCTTACGACTTCAGTGTTTCCAAGTCGAGCAAAAGAGGAGGTATTTATAGGATCGAAAGGAAGGTGATTTGGATCTATCACCATCATTCCTAGCAACAACCTTTACGACAATTCACCCTCCTTTTACTCTCGCGCCCACTCTACCATGTAGAGTGATCGATTCGGAGGCGTGATTTGTTGACTTATCCTCCCTATTCGGTCCGAAGATTCCCCGTGTTTATTGTCCCGTTGCAACTACTTTTAGCGGGGGACATTTATGCGGGAAAACAAGACCAGTGGCCGATGTTTTTGAAATTGGTGGTAGATCCTTTGAAATCATGGCCTCGGTACCCTCGTGTGCCATTTTGCCGTGTGAGGTAAATGGGGCAGAGCCGTGATTTGTTGACCCGTCACTCTTACGTGGTCTAAAGATTCCCCGTGTCCCTTGTCCCATTGCGACTACTTTTAACGCGAAGAAGAAAATTGGGGACATTCACGAGGGAAAAGAGGATTAGGCGTCGATATTGTTGAAGTCGGTGGCAGATTCCCTTTGAAAATCATGACTATTGTGAGTCACCGCCCCGGGTTTTAAGGAGACATCTCGTCGAGCATGTCTCGAGCGAACCGATGTAGTAGAGAAGAGCCGTAGAGGAGAAGGAATGCATCCAGGACAAACATGCCGCGTTCGTACCAAGCCATTCCACTCACACATCTATATAAGGGTTTGTGCCCGTCATGAAGAGTGAGTGGGTGTGCAAGCCACTCACTAACCCTCGTCACTCTTCTGGTCATTTCTCTTCTCTCTTCTCTCCGAAGGCAAGAAGTCCCTCGGAGGCCTTCTATAGTCCCGTGACGCAGCAATCGCTTTGCCGTGCCACACGTTCCCATCGGCTCTTTGGCGGTGCCCTTCGTCGTCTTCCTGCTTCTCTCGCGACCCCGATGGCCGCGAAGCTCTCGAAGTCAAGGCCGCTGGTCGAACTGCCCTCTGCTTCCCGAAAAGACTGCACCAGCTCCAAGGGCCCACCACTGTGAGCTCCAATTCCCTACAACGACTCTGAGGGGTTGACGTGCCCGATCACTGCTTCTCCCAAAGTTTCATCACCAGGGCCTTCATTACCCTCCTCTTGTCCAAACCTCGATGCCGCTCTATCCCCATCTCTCTCTCCACTCTTCCCCCTTACATCTCTCCTTGACACTCGGAGGGAAACTTTCGGCTCTAGGACGCCTCAGAACAACCCCTCACGCTGAAGTTATTCTGGTCCTCCAGTTCCCGGCAGATGACAGGTAGCCGTCGTTCGGCGTCTAAAATTCCAAGCCGCCTATGCCAGAAGGGAAAGGGGAGAGAGGAGGTTCAAAGAGCACGAAATGGCATTAAGGCCTGACATTTATTTCAAAACGAGATACATCAGGGACTGGGCATCACGGGCATCAGTTTCCCCAGTTCCATTACATAAGCCTTCAACAGCTCACGATCCTCACTCACAGTCACCATCGCCTTCTGTGGAATACTGGCTTTCCATGATGCTTTGATCGCTTTTCTATCCTTGGCTTCATCTTCCGTGTCTAACTCCCTCTCCTTAAGCAAAGGGAGATCGGATGGTGTAGGAAAAGAGTGTCGCGGGAGCCCGATTTGCAGGCAACACCGGTGCGAGCTGTAAAGAACAAACTCAGTTGCACCGATAAGCTGGAGTTCCGCGTCAGGGGAGGATCTCGTGAGAAGTTCATGTCCAAGTAAACATGTTGGCGTGTGAACAAACACATCCCGCTCCAAAGCGTTGAAGTAAGTGCGCCAGTCTCCACGTGACTTCAGCCGAGGCATGCGATTAGCCACACTCCCGCCAAAACCCAACACATCAACCATGTGATAAATGGGGCTTTGTTGGAAGATTCTGGAAGCAGTTCGTGCCTCCTCGCATCGATCAAATTTGAAGTGGAGATCGATCCAGCAATTGAGGAGAAACATGCACCCATAGGGGGGCTGGCCCATGCTGGAAGCCGTGAGACCGCTGTAAAGGTAGGCGAGGACGGCTGGCCCCACTCTTCTGCCCTTCCAGAGTCCGCAAGTCGCGCCTAGCTGATCCTTCTCCATGATATTGTTAGTGCTGGGGAAGAGGAGAGCTCCGGCCAAACATATCACGAACCCTTTCATGAGTCCTTCTAAGCATCCGTCACCTGTCAATCTTTCTAAAGCGCTCATGGTCCAGCCTGCGAGCTGTTGTAAGTTGATTCCCCGATGTGTCCGAACGCCTTTAATGGCTCCATAGGGCATGAAGCTTCCTAGGACTTGCTCAGAGGACACCTTCTTCCCCATGGGCAAAATTTTTATTCTCCCATCATTCCTGAATCTTTTTAAGCCAAGCAGGAGTTCCACCTCCTCCAGAAGGATCGTTGATTCAAAAGTCAGAAAAATGAAGGTGTGGGTTTCAGGGTGCCAAACCTCTATCAGTGCACCCACGGCTGCCCAATCCATGCAAATTTTGTTATAATATTTGGCGTGGATGACCAAGCCTTGAAGGTGCCACTTTGAAATAAAAACCCTCATGTAGGTAGTAATGTTGGACGTGAGTTTCGACAGCCAGGGCAGTCTGGAGAATCTTCGAGGACCCGGAATGAGGGGATACTGCTGAAGGAAAGGAAAGAAAAGAATGAATGGGTAAGAAAGAACTCGTGTCTGAAAAATAGAGGAAAGAGCTAACTCACCCTTCGCGAGAGAATCCTTTCGCTCAGATGACCTCCGATGTCGGTCAATTTCAGGAATTCACGATCGAACCTCCCCCTTTTGGTGAGATGGGAAGGTTCACCCTCCATCTCCAAAGACTGGGACCTCTATATTCCCATCCCAAAAGCACAGAACCACCATTGAATGACATCTGGCTAAGAGCTAGGGGGTACTTATAGGAGGAAAGGTGGTAAAATGGTAAAAGTAAAGCATTAATGATGAGTTACCGTCATGGACTTTGACCGACGGAATATAGTTTGCTTTGCACAGTGTTTTGATAGTCTCTGTGAATCACTTTGGTGTGCAGATTTCTTTGTACAGTAGAATGCAATTTTATTTCTTATGAAATAATTGTGTGCTAACTGTCGATTGTAGGTATCACAAAAGAAAAAAATGATGATAAAAAAAATAAAAATAAAAATAAATAAATATATATATATATATATATATATATATATATATATATAATGGGATATCATGTCCCGCCCTTAAGTCACCTCGGTGACTGACCCCACTGCGTCTTACATCTTACTATATGAGCATGTCAAGGACCTTACGGTCCGAATGAATCCGAGATCTGAGTTCCCCTTCAACAAAAATAGTGATGATCTCGGAAGAGTTCGAATCATACGGATAGACCGTTGAGTTGTGATAGTATGGGGACGATGGTTCCGTTCGATGAGTCGATGCGCGGATAAACGGGCCCCGGCTCAGTGTCAGCTCACCGCATCGGTATCCTGACCCACTCTTCACAACTTAGCAATATTATCCTTGACTACCTTCTATTTTCTTTTGTTTTAATTTTTCCTTTTAAACCCAGCATGCATTCATGTAGGACTTTGAGTTTATCGTGGAAAATCATTCACTTACTTTGATTGTGTGAGTCACTGTGCTTAAATGCTTACATATGAGATATTCCATTCTGAGTCGAGTACTGAGTTTTCCTGAGGCTGCCTTGAGATGTTTCTTTGGAAGAAACCATTCTTTGGATTTGTCCCCAAATCATCTTTTTTCATTCCCCTCGGACCCACCTTGGCTGTAGCACGTCCACAATGGCTGGCAACCGCTCTCCAATGGTGAAACCTGCAGGCCTACGACCCAGGCACTTCCGCACCGTGAAGTTGGTCCTTTTAATTGTTTGTGCCCCAGTGCACATTTTATCATTCCCTGTGTGTTTATCATCCAAACAATGATCAATTTCGGAGAGCTTTCTTCAAGGTTACTTCGGTGAAACTCGAGAAAGATTCCCATCAGAAAAATGATCAAGGCGTGTCTCATCACACCTTGGCACCTGCTTTTCACTTCACTCCATTTCATCCCATCCATTTCATTCCATTCTATTACATGTTCTTTTCCTACAAAGCAGATGCCAAGGCGGGGAAGTTGTAGACACGCCGTTTTCATGTTTTCCTGGGTAGACCTTATATTACACCGTGATGCCCTAAAGTGACTTGCGCATTTGATTCATGTGGGTGATTAATCATTTTTACTTTTGTTGGGTCCCGTAGTGCAGGAACACGGATCTAGAGGGGGGGTGAATAGATCCTACTACTAAAAACTATGTCCTATTAAAAACACAACTAGCACACAACGGAATATACAAGATTGAGTAATTTAATCTAAACAGGTTTAAACTAGATTCACTCAATCCCACCGAGCTCACACGATTGCACAAACAGATAGGATAGAGAACACACAATCACAATAATCAAACCACAAGACACGGGAATTTTTAAGGTGGTTCGGGACCACGACGGGCTTCCTACGTCCACCCCTCACCAAACCGGTGAGACTTCACTACACGCTACAAATGTAGCAACACGGGGACGAACCCCAATAACACACACGCTGCTTTCGCAGCAAACCACACACATACGAGGCCTTGCCTCAAGCTACTGCCACAGCAGCACACACACACACACACACACACACACTGGGGAACACACCCGGAACAAATTCCTCTCACGGAGTCACAACTCCGTCCACACACACGTAGGACACTGCCTACACAACCACACTGGGAGTAAACTCCCAACCACACACGGGGAATACACCCCAAGTTACGTCCGACCACACACGTGGATATACTCCGCACAAATCGACACACATAAATCAACCCACACACTCGGAGACCCATTTCTCCGAACACCCACACTAAGTATTATCTCAAATGTATATGAACCAAAAACACATATATGCTATGACCCTCCAAACAAATTATAGAGATGAACACTAGACAGATGTGTCAAGTATAAGGCTCCCCCTTCTTCAGCAAAATCTGATTCTCCTTGCTCATTGACGGATGATCATGATTTAGATATCATCTTATTCATCTCCTCGAGATGCATGTCTTTTCCTTCTTCTAATTTCTTCTTCACCTGAAAGAACAGATAGAAATGATAAGCTCAAACTTCAAGATAATCTCAAACAAGAGTATAGAAATGAATGGTTTAGAGATCCCCCTTTCATCTTCAACCTATATGAAAGAACACATGAGCATTAAGATTGTTGTATCACAAAGATTGCAGCTCATATATATATATGCAATAGATAGGACGTATGAAGCTCTCCTATAATGCCTTAAAGAAGATTTTCAAGCTCTATCAACAAAGATTAGAATAAGGAAGATTTTGCAGTGATTAGAGCTCCCCCTTTCTCTTCTTCAAACGTATTTGAATGCCTCTGCAGGATGAAGAACGTTCTTGAAGCAAGTGTGAAGAAATGCACCACAAACAAAGGTTGGATCTTGATTTCAGATGCAGCTTTCAGTTGTATATGATCTTGGGCCTTGATTCAAGCTTCTTCCCTTCATTTTCAGCTTCAGAACAAGGTGGAGGAGGGCTTGGGAGCTTCAACTTCGAACCTGCACATACAAGGGTTAGAAGAAAATGATTTTCAGATCTAGCATCCTCTACCTTAGGGTTTGCAACCCAAGAGATGTATATAAATGATTAGAACGGTCAAGGGACAGCTTGGAGACCAGATCCACGAATTAGGGAGACATATAGGGCATTTGGAATTGATTGGTAGGACTTTAGGGGCAAGAAAACGGCGGTCAAAGATGGTGGCTGGACGTCCGACCGGAAAGGGTCGACCCCATGGGGTCGACCCTCGGGCTCACAGAAGCCAAACAGAACCTAAAATATGGTTCTGGATTACAGGGGTCGACCCTTCAATGGGTCGACCCCAGGGGTCGACCCTCGTGCTTCCAGAACCCAAACAGAACCTTATTTAAGGTTCTGGGTTACGGGGGTCGATCCCAGGGTCGACCCACGGGTCGACCCCTTTCAGCAGGTTTCACAAAAAAGAAAAAAAATAGCTCTGCGCGCTTTGGCGACAGGAATTAATTCTCCTAACTCCGAACTCCGATCGAAGCAAGACTGGAGGCGTTGGAAAGAGGACTCCCAGAGATACAACATATAATTGTTAGAGGGAGATCCAACAGTTGGATTGAAAAAGGTGAAGACTGTAAGACAGTTTGAGTTTGAAAAATAACTAAAACCTCCATCAAACCAAAGGGAAACAATTGATTAAATGTTACCATAATCCCATGAAGATCAACAATGATTTTTCATCCTGAAAAAATGATAAAGCAAGGTGTTAGTTGATAATTAAGATCTTTACATCAAGCATTAACACTATGACCATGTTCACAATAAATTACTTCGTTGAACCTATTCCAAGAGTGAAAGATGGAACTTACAACATTGTTTTACCTGAGTTTCACATTGTCCTTAAATACTTGTTCTTTTGTTGAATCGTTCATGTAAGAATCATGGAGTTCCAATATTGAATTACCATTGCATGATTAACAAATTTGTAATCAAGGTACGCATAACAATGTTGAGTCACATTCCATGTGATCAATCCACAAGCTCATCAAATCACATATCATTCCCTCCATTCATTTAGCATTACCAAAGTACACATTCATGATATGTGGCTCAATATGACATGATGCTCAATGTGAGAGGCTCAATATGACATGATGCTCAAAATGACATTTATCCAAGTATGTTTTTCACAGAGGCTTCTCATTAAATACAAAGCAATCTCACCAAGTTTAGAGACAGTGTATATGCAATGTTTGTGCTAACTTCAAAGCACGTATGCATCCACATGATGATAAGCCTTGTAGAATTATAATTCATCCACATGATGATAAGCCTTATAGAATTACAATGCATCCACATGATGATATCCCAAAAGAAATAGTTTATGATCATTTCTACAACCAGTTCAAGTGAAGAGCATTCACGCACAAGGCTAAGCAACAAAGGTATTTTGTAATCATCAAAATCACATACACAACAATCTCCCCCATTTTGATGATGACAAAATATTATGATATAATGCTCTCTCTCCCCCTTTGACATAATCAGAAATGGGGATCATGATGGGGAATCCAGAAGGGCAAGAACCCATGGACAACCGGGTTATGAAGAGAACCAATGTGCACAATATGCATGAACTAATGGCAGAACTGTTGGATACCAATTGTCTGATACCAAATGTTGAAAGTGGAAATGCAAATGTGGACAATGGGGTCATGTAGAATGCAGAATGACAAAATGATATGCAAATGCACATGAGTTGTAGCAATTGGAAATGGCGTATGGCATGAACAATGATGAGCCAGCAAATAAGCACTCAAACACCAATAGAAAGGTATTGACTCATGCAAGACCTGATGAGTTAAGCAGATAAGATCACATGCAAAGCTCCCCCATTGACATTGACACATTAGATGACTGTTTTTGATTTTCAAATTTTTGATTTTTAGTTTTCTTGTGAAATGCATGAAGCATGATGTATGAAAATGATGAGACATGAATTGCATACAATGTAATCAAGCAGATATCTATAGATACATGCAACATAACTCCTTCACAAGAAGTGATACCAATTGATTTACAGTGAGGGGATAGGTGTAGGAAAAGTGCAAGTGAGTCATTAAGTTCAGAATGCTCATGATTACACCTAGAGGATTATGCAGATAAATAGGAGAAGACGTACAGCAGGTCATGTAATTAATCAAATTTTCAGAATACATATCAAATCAAATTACCATGTGCAAGTGAGTAACATGAGAATGAAGTTTAGCCATATGGATAACCAGATTTTCAAGTAAACACAATAGTAAGTGTACAAACTGCATTTCAATCTAGAGAACAGCGTATTGGAGGCTTCGCTCTTCCTCATCAAATTATCATCAGTAATTTTCATACTGACAATCTGAATTTTTCTAAGAAGGATCAGGTTCAAAATAATTCCTTTTTACGCGAGGAGACACATGGAGCTCATGCCAGAATCCCCGGTTACTCAGAATACTGAACCTTGTCACCTCATTTGAACAGAGATACTTTAGTCAACACTTTTCAGAAATGAACCACATCACGTCTCAGGTGACATGTGCCCAGTTTACTTAGTGAGACTTAGCATTGCTCTGCCTTTCATTCAACCATTTTTTTTATGCGGAGGCAGGCAGCTTTTTCCTCAACTGTCTCTTATCATCCATGCAGCAAGTTGAATTACTTTAGAGTGTTGAAATGAAATTCCTATATCCTTATGAATAACACTCAATTTCACATTAAAGTGCATGAAGTGTACAAATTTGATTCAACGTGTATGGAGAAAATTTAACTCAAAACAAGATAGTGCAGCTCCCCCTATGTAAATGCAATAAGCATGAAATGCTCCCCCTGAGAGTTTGACATGAAGCACACTTGTTAAGACTCAGATGCAACATTATTTAACAATGGAGTATTCGGTCTTAGAAGTTTCAAAGGACGGGATTGAATAGCATATAATAACATGCAATCATACAATGGAGATATGCATATGCAATGCAAAATGAAAAGGTATGCAATTTCAATGCTAGAAATGTTGGCTCCACAGATATGATGATCAATGTTGGAAGTATTCTTTTTGGCATTTATGCAACATGAAATGTTCAAGATGATGCATTTCAAAATATGCACTATATGTATGCTAGAAATGCCAACTATGCAACAAGACACACGATGAGCTTCATCTTCCAAAAGTACTATGTGAATGATATGTAGAGAGTGATTTACAAATATGCAATGTGATGCACGATTCAGATTTCACATGACACTCTATATGCACCTAATACAACTAATGCATGACACGCATTACCAATTGTTCAAATGTGAGGACACAATTTTATTCTGAAAAGAGAATTCACAAAATTTATTCAAAGCATCAAAATCATCACATGTGAACTTTTCTTGAAAACAGTTGTGCATTTATCCCGAAAGATGAGTGGCACATTTGTAAAGACCATGGAACATTGATCAACTTCAGTCCTCAAAATGTTCAGCCACAGAACAATATCATCATGCTGAGAGAATGGAAAACATCAATCTCAAAATTTTCAGCATGCAAAACTCCCCCATAATCAATGCATGATTTCATAAAATTCATTTAAGTTTGATGCCATATGCATAGATGATTCATGGTACCGGGCGGAGACACATTCTCACGCATGGTGATAGCTTTCAGACAAGCTTGACCTGCCCTTCCACATGTCACCATTTTATATACCATGTGATCATTGAAATGATTATCAGAAACAAATGTATTCTCATTTGACATCGGGGGTTTATCAAAAAGCATTCAATGGCTACACTCTCATATATACAACTCAGATGTTTCAATACTATTCAGCCATGCATTCATCTTCCACATTGTCAAAAGCAACCAAGGGGTATTCAAAACTTCAAAATCATTGTATATCAAGATATGGCAATAACATCAAGACCAAGGAGCTTCAAACAAACACTTTCTTTTCTCACCTTTATCTTGAGTTACCTTTATTGACATTTTCAGATTCTTTACTTTATTCCCCTTGTTGTCTTCTTCATCAACAAGCTCCTTTCTTTCTCTCCTCATGCCAAAACCCTTTCAAAACTTCTCTAGGGTAAGAAGAGAAACCCTGCACAAAGCATTGCACCAAAGACTGGCCAAGTCGACTTAGGCCTCAACAAATGTCGACTTGAAGCACCCATGACCTCGGATTGGCCTTAAGGCATTCCTCTATCAAAGTTCTCATGTTGCAGACTTGAGTATCAAGCTTCCTTAGATCTTTGGAGTTTAGCAGCACTTTAAGAAGAGCATTCCATGGCAATTCATTTTCTGTACTTGTGTCTTGTGTCTAGTCATCTTCCAAGCCTTCCACTTGACCTCAAGACAATCCTGCAACAAAATTCTCATTTGGTTGCTTTGGGTACCCAAACCTTCTTGGGTCCCGGATGGTTAGTTGCACCTCTAGTGGGTGCCTTCCACAGTTTTTGGGCATGCATATTATCAAAACGCATTAAAGAGCAATCATACATGGTATGCCCAAACTCACCACAATAATGACAACAACCAAGAGACTTCACAGAATTCTCATAAACATGATAATCAAATTTCTGTGATTTAGCATGAATGTTATCATTATAAGCATGGAAATTTCTCTTCTTCACAACAGGATGAGCATGAAATTTCTGTGGGTTTGTAGAGATGTTATCAATTTTCAACCTAAAGCAATTGTTCATCCTGTGACCAAACCTTCCACAATGCAAACAGTTCAATGGACCAATTCTTTCAAATGGTCTTCTTGCATGAACATAAGAGTTATCAAAAGTTCTTTTTGTGTTCAAAAATTTTCTTGGCTTTGTGAAGCCATTCATTTTCTTGCATACTTCTAGATCTTCAGATTTCATCAAAAAGCAATCATGCATCATATGACCAAGTTCACCACAATAAAAACATGAGATTTTCTTTGTGGATGCATGTATGTGTGCAACATGATTTTTCATGGCATTCATCGTGACACCAACAACATTTTTAGCTTTTTGATGCAAGTTTTGTTTCTTTTTCAGACTTTCATTTGATCTCTTCGTTGTTTGAGGAGCAGATTTATTTGGAGGCCCATTTGATGTGCTGGCTATATTTGAACTATGGACAAAGGATGTATAGACTTTATTTTTAAAATTCTTTTTATTCACAGGATTATAGCCCAGCCCTTCTCTTTGGAAATTCACCTTAGTCCCCAATATCTTGTTCAGATTTTCTTCCCCATTCACAAACTTAGACAAGGATGCATTCAAGTCACCAATTTCAGATTCAAGGGATGTAATGTGCAATTCATAGTAAGCTATTTCTTGTTCAAGCACATGCACCTTATCAGATTCATCAACTATCACAGATTTCCCTTTTTCAAGATTTTCAAGATTTTTCAATCGACTTTCAAGCAGGGAGATTTGAATTAGCATCGCACTGTTCTCCTTTTTGAGTTCTTCATTTTCATTTGCAAGTTTATCATTCATAATCAATTCATTGCAAATATCATGATCAATAGAGTTTGACTCCATTTTGTTTCTTAGATCTTTTTCAGTTTTCTCCAATTGATCAATTATGTTCTTGAGGGCAACATTTTCATTTCTCAAACAAGCAATGGTTTCTTTGTGACATTCAACATCATGCTCTAAAAGTTCATTGAAGTTAACAAGCTCAGAACATTTATCACAAGAACCATTTTCATGGACCAAGTTTTCAGATTTCTTTTTCAATTTTCTATTTTCTGACTTGACTTTCTTATATTATTTTTCCAACTCATCATAAGCTTCAACAGATCATCAAGAGTAAATTCTCAGAATCAGAATTTACCTCTTCTGCATTTTTGTCACTTTGTTGATCAGCATCATCGGCCATGAGACATTTTTGCCTTTCCTTTCTTGAGCTTTGATCAGCCGGTCCATTAGCTCCTTTGCCGTCCTACAAGAAGATGCAAATGGATACTTGTTACTACTTACAGAAGCTTTCAATAAACTCAAAGTAGTAACATTATCATGATGCATCATTTTATCATGATTAGACCACTTGGTCTCATCTAGAGGTAATATGTGTGGACCATGACAAATCAATTTCAAAGACTAGGATTAATAGAATTGATCACCACACACAGTTTACCTAGCCATGAATTAAAATTCAAACCAGTGAAGATTGGCAAACAGTTCATTGATATATGTTCAGTAGAAAAATTCATGATTGTGGAATGCACTGGGATCACTCTGTAGATCGCAAGATCTAGGGACAACAGAGCCTCGCTCTGATACCAATTGTTGGGTCCCGTAGTGCAGGAACACGGATCTAGAGGGGGGGTGAATAGATCCTTCTACTAAAAACTATGTCCAATTAAAAACACAACTAGCACACAGCGGAATTTACAAGATTGATAGGATTGAGAAATTAATCTAAACAGTTTAAACTAATTCACTCAATCTCACCGAGCTCACACGATTACATAACAGATAGTAGAGAACACACAATCACAATAATCAAACCACAAGACACGGGGATTTTTTAGGTGGTTCGGGACCACGACGGGCTCCCTACGTCCACCCCTCATCAAACCGGTGAGGCTTCACTACACGCTACAAATGTAGCAACACGGGGACGAACCCCAACACACACACACTGCTTTCGCAGCAACACACACACATGAGGCCTTGCCTCAAGCTACTGCCACAGCAGCACACACACACACACACACACACACACTTGGGGAACACTCCCCGAACAAATACTCACACGGAGACACAACTCCGTCCACACACACGTAGGACACTGCCTACACAACCACACGGGAGTAAACTCCCAACCACACACGGGGAACACACCCCTGGTTACACCCAACCACACACGCGGATATACTCCGCACAAATCGACGCACATAAATCAACACACACACTCGGAGACCCCTTTCTCCGAACACCCACACAAAGCATTATCTCAAATGTTTATGAACCAAAAACACATTTATGCTATGACCCTCCAAACAAATTATAGAGATGAAAACTAGACAGATGCATCAAGTATAAGGCTCCCCCTTCTTCAGCAAAATCTGATTCTACTTGCTCGTTGACGGATGATCATGATTTAGATATCATCTTCTTCATCTCCTCAAGTTGCACGTCTTCACCTGAAAGAACAGATAGAAATGATAAGCTCAAACTTTAAGTTAATCTCAATCAAGACAATAGAAATGAACGGTTTAGAGATCCCCCACTTCATCTAATCCTATATAAGGATCACATGAGCATTAAGATTGTTGTATCACAAAGATTGCAGCTCATATATATATATGCAATAGATAGGACGTATGAAGCTCTCCTATAATGCCTTAAAGAAGATTTTCAAGCTCTATCAACAAATATTAGAATAAGGAAGATTTTGCAGTGACTAGAGCTCCCCCTTTCTCTTCTTCAAACGTATTTGAATGCCTCTGCAGGATGAAGAACGTTCTTGAAGCAAGTGTGAAGAAATGCACCACAAACAAAGGTTGGATCTTGATTTCAGATGCAGCTTTCAGTTGTATATGATCTTGGGCCTTGATTCAAACTTCTTCCCTTCATTTTCGGCTTCAGAACAAGGTGGAGGAGGGCTTGGGAGCTTCAACTTCGAACCTGCACATACAAGGGTTAGAAGAAAACGATTTTCAGATCTAGCATCCTCTACCTTAGGGTTTGCAACCCAAGAGATGTATATAAATGATTAGAACGGTCAAGGGACAGCTTGGAGACCAGATCCACGAATTAGGGAGACATATAGGGCATTAGGAATTGATTGGTAGGACTTTTGGGGCAAGAAAACGGCGGTCAAAGATGGTGGCTGGGCGTCCGACCGGAAGGGGTCGACCCCAGGTCGACCCTCGGGCACACAGAAGCCAAACAGAACCAAAAATATGGTTCTGGGTACAGGGGTCGACCCCAGGGTCGACCCTTTCAATGGGTCGACCCCAGGGGTCGACCCTCGTGCTTCCAGAACCCAAACAGAACCTTATTTAAGGTTCTGGGTTACAGGGGTCGACCCCTTTCAGCAGGTTTCACAAAAAGGAAAAAAAATAGCTCTGCGAGCTTCGGCGACAGGAATTAATTCTCCTAGCTCCGAACTCCGATCGAAGCAAGACTGGAGGCGTTGGAAAGAGGACTCCCAGAGCTACAACATATAATTTTTAGAGGGAGATCCAACGGTTGGATTGAAAAAGGTGAAGACTGTAAGACAGTTTGAGTTTGAAAAATAACTAAAACCTCCATCAAACCAAAGGGAAACAATTGATTAAATGTTACCATAATCCCATGAAGATCAACAATGATTTTTCATCCTGAAAAACATGATAAAGCAAGGTGTTAGTTGACAATTAAGATCTTTACATCAAGCATTAACACTATGACCATGTTCACAATAAATTGCTTCGTTGAACCTATTCCAAGAGTGAAAGATGGAACTTACAACATTGTTTTACCTGAGTTTCACATTGTCCTTAAATGCTTGTTCTTTTGTTGAATCGTTCATGTAAGAATCATGGAGTTCCAATATTGAATTACCATTGCATGATTAACAAATTTGGAATCAAGGTACGCATAACAATGTTGAGTCACATTCCATGTGATCAATCCACAAGCTCATCAAACCACATATCATTCCCTCCATTCATTTAGCATTACCAAAGTACACATTCATGATATGTGGCTCAATATGACATGATGCTCAATGTGAGAGGCTCAATATGACATGATGCTCAAAATGACATTTATCCAAGTATGTTTTTCACAGAGGCTTCTCATTAAATACAAAGCAATCTCACCAAGTTTAGAGACAGTGTATATGCAATGTTTGTGCTAACTTCAAAGCACGTATGCATCCACATGATGATAAGCCTTGTAGAATTACAATTCATCCACATGATGATAAGCCTTATAGAATTACAATGCATCCACATGATGATATCCCAAAAGAAATAGTTTATGATCATTTCTACAACCAGTTCAAGTGAAGAGCATTCACGCACAAGGCTAAGCAACAAAGGACATTTTGTAATCATCAAAATCACATACACAACAATCTCCCCCATTTTGATGATGACAAAATATTATGATATAATGCTCTCTCTCCCCCTTTGACATAATCAGAAATGGGGATCATGATGGGGAATCCAGAAGGGCAAGAACCCATGGACAACCGGGTTATGAAGAGAACCAATGTGCACAATATGCATGAACTAATGGCAGAACTGTTCCAATTGTCTGATACCAAATGTTGAAAGTGGAAATGCAAATGTGGACAATGGGGTCATGTAGAATGCAGATGACAAAATGATATGCAAATGCACATGAGTTGTAGCAATTGGAAATGGCGTATGGCATGAACAATGATGAGCCAGCAAATAAGCACTCAAACACCAATAGAAAGGTATTGACTCATGCAAGACCTGATGAGTTAAGCAGATAAGATCACATGCAAAGCTCCCCCATTGACATTGACACATTAGATGACTGATTTTGATTTTCAAATTTTTGATTTTTAGTTTTCTTGTGAAATGCATGAAGCATGATGTATGAAAATGATGAGACATGAATTGCATACAATGTAATCAAGCAGATATCTATAGATACATGCAACATAACTCCTTCACAAGAAGTGATACCAATTGATATACAGTGAGGGGATAGGTGTAGGAAAAGTGCAAGTGAGTCATTAAGTTCAGAATGCTCATGTTTACACTTAGAGGATTATGCAGATAAATAGGAGAAGACGTACAGCAGGTCATTGTAATTAATCAAATTTTCAGAATACATATCAAATCAAATTACCATGTGCAAGTGAGTAACATGAGAATGAAGTTTAGCCATATGGATAACCAGATTTTCAAGTAAACACAATAGTAAGTGTACAAACTGCATTTCAATCTAGAGAACAGCGTATTGGAGGCTTCGCTCTGCCTCAACAAATTATCATCAGTAATTTTCATACTGACAATCTGAATTTTTCTAAGAAGGATCAGGTTCAAAATAATTCCTTTTTACGCGAGGAGACACATGAAGCTCATGCCAGAATCCCCGGTTACTCAGAATACTGAACCTTGTCACCTCATTTGAACAGAGATACTTTAGTCAACACTTTTCAGAAATGAACCACATCACGTCTCAGGTGACATGTGCCCAGTTTACTTAGTGAGACTTAGCATTGCTCTGCCTTTCATTCCAACCATTTTTTTTTATGCGGAGGCAGGCAGCTTTTTCCTCAACTGTCTCTTATCATCTATGCAGCAAGTTGAATTACTTTAGAGTGTTGAAATTAAATTCCTATATCCTTATGAATAACACTCAATTTCACATTAAAGTGCATGAAGTGTACAAATTTGATTCAACGTGTATGGAGAAAATTTAACTCAAAACAAGATAGTGTAGCTCCCCCTATGTAAATGCAATAAGCATGAAATGCTCCCCCTGAGAGTTTGACATGAAGCACACTTGTTAAGACTCAAATGCAACATTATTTAACAATGGAGTATTCGGTCTTAGAAGTTTCAAAGGAAGGGGTTGAATAGCATATAATAACATGCAATCATACAATGGAGATATGCATATGCAATGCAAAATGAAAAGGTATGCAATTTCAATGCTTGAAATGTTGGCTCCACAGATATGATGACCAATGTTGGAAGTATTCTTTTTGCATTTATGCAACATGAAATGTTCAAGATGATGCATTTCAAAATATGCACTATATGCATGCTAGAAATGCCAACTATGCAACAAGACACACGATGAGCTTCATCTTCCAAAAGTACTATGTGAATGATATGTAGAGAGTGATTTACAAATATGCAATGTGATGCACGATTCCAGATTTCACATGACACTCTATATGCACCTAATGCAACTAATGCATGACACGCATTACCAATTGTTCAAATGTGAGGACACAATTTTATTCTGAAAAGAGAATTCAGAAAATTCATTCAAAGCATCAAAATCATCACATGTGAACTTTTCTTGAAAACAGTTGTGCATTTATCCAGAAAGATGAGTGGCACATTGTAAAGACCATGGAACATTGATCAACTTCAGTCCTCAAAATGTTCAGCCACAGAACAATATCATCATGCTGAGAGAATGGAAAACATCAATCTCAAAATTTTCAGCATGCAAAACTCCCCCATAATCAATGCATGATTTCATAAAATTCATTTAAGTTTGATGCCATATGCATAGATGATTCATGGTACCGGGCGGAGACACATTCTCACGCATGGTGATAGCTTTCAGACAAGCTTGACCTGCCCTTCCACATGTCACCATTTTATATACCATGTGATCATTGAAATGATTATCAGAAACAAATGTATTCTCATTTGACATCGGGGGTTTATCAAAAAGCATTCAATGGCTACACTCTCATATATACAACTCAGATGTTTCAATACTATTCAGCCATGCATTCATCTTCCACATTGTCAAAAGCAACCAAGGGGTATTCAAAACTTCAAAATCATTGTATATCAAGATATGGCAATAACATCAAGACCAAGGAGCTTCAAACAAACACTTTCTTTTCTCACCTTTATCTTGAATTACCTTTATTGACATTTTCAGATTCTTTACTTTATTCCCCTTGTTGTCTTCTTCATCAACAAGCTCCTTTCTTTCTCTCCTCATGCCAAAACCCTTTCAAAACTTCTCTAGGGTAAAAGAGAAACCCTGCACAAAGTATTGCACCAAAGACTGGCCAAGTCGACTTAGGTCTCAACAAATGTCGACTTGAAGCACCAATGACCTCGGATTGGCCTTAAGGCATTCCTCTATCAAAGTTCTCATGTTGCAGACTTGAGTATCCAAGCTTCCTTAGATCTTTGGAGTTTAGCAGCACTTTAAGAAGAGCATTCCATGGCAATTCATTTTCTGTACTTGTGTCTTGAGCATCCATCATCTTCCAAGCCTTCCACTTGACCTCAAGACAATCCTGCAACAAAATTCTCATTTGGTTGCTTTGGGTACCCAAACCTTCTTGGGTCCCAGATGGTTAGTTGCACCTCTAGTGGGTGCCTTCCATAGTTTTTGGGCATGCATATTATCAAAACGCATTAAAGAGCAATCATACATGGTATGCCCAAACTCACCACAATAATGACAACAACCAAGAGACTTCACAGAATTCTCATAAACATGATAATCAAATTTATGTGATTTAGCATGAATGTTATCATTATAAGCATGGGAATTTCTCTTCTTCACAACAGGATGAGCATGAAATTTCTGTGGGTTTGTAGAGATGTTATCAATTTTCAACCTAAAGTAATTGTTCATCCTGTGACCAAACCTTCCACAATGCAAACAGTTCAATGGACCAATTCTTTCAAATGGTCTTCTTGCATGAACATAAGAGTTATCAAAAGTTCTTTTTGTGTTCAAAAATTTCTTGGCTTTGTGAAGCCATTCATTTTCTTGCATACTTCTAGATCTTCAGATTTCATCAAAAAGTAATCATGCATCATATGACCAAGTTCACCACAATAAAAATATGAGATTTTCTTTGTGGATGCATGTGTGTGTGCAACATGATTTTTCATGGCATTCATCGTGACACCAACAACATTTTTAGCTTTTTGATGCAAGTTTTGTTTCTTTTTCAGACTTTCATTTGATCTCTTCGTTGTTTGAGGAGCAGATTTATTTGGAGGCCCATTTGATGTGCTGGCTATATTTGAACTATGGACAAAGGATGTATAGACTTTATTTTCAAAATATTTTTTATTCACAGGATTATAGCCCAGCCCTTCTCTTTGGAAATTCACCTTAGTCCCCAATATCTCGTTCAAATTTTCTTCCCCATTCACAAACTTACACAAAGAAGCATTCAGATCAAGAATTTCTTTTTCAAGTGATGAAATATGCAATTCATAGGAAATGATCTCATTTTCACAAGAAATGACTTTTTCATTCAATTGACCATTGATGGTTTGGTAGCTTTCCATCTTTTGTTCTAAAACAAGCATCTTGTCAGATTCATCAACAATCACAGATTTCCCTTTTTCATATTTTTCATGATTTTTCAATCTACTTTCAAGCAGGGAGATCTGAATTAGCATTGCACTGTTCTCCTTTTTGAGTTCTTCATTTTCATTTGCAAGTTTATCATTCATAATCAATTCATTGCAAATATCCTGATCAATTGAGTTTGATTCCATTTTGTTTCTTAGATCTTTTTCAGTTTTCTCCAATTGATCGATTTTATTCTTGAGGGCAACATTCTCATTTCTCAAACAAGCAATGGTTTCTTTGTGACATTCAACATCATGCTCTAAAAGTTCATTGAAGTTAACAAGCTCAGAACATTTATCACAAGAACCATTTTCATGGACCAAGTTTTCAGATTTCTTTTTCAATTTTCTATTTTCTGACTTGACTTTCTTATATTATTTTCCAACTCATCATAAGCTTCAACAAGATCATCAAGAGTAAATTCTTCAGAATCAGAATTTACCTCTTCTGCATTTTTGTCACTTTGTTGATCAGCATCATCGGCCATGAGACATTTTTTCCTTTCCTTTTCTTGAGCTTTGATCAGCCGGTCCATTAGCTCCTTTGCCGTCCTACAAGAAGATGCAAATGGATACTTGTTACTACTTACAGAAGCTTTCAATAAACTCAAAGCAGTAACATTATCATGATGCATCATTTTATCCTGATTAGACCACTTGGTCTCATCTAGAGGTAATATGTGTGGACCATGACAAATCAATTTCAAAGACTAGGATTAATAGAATTGATCACCACACACAGTTTACCTAGCCATGAATTAAAATTCAAACCAGTGAAGATTGGCAAACAGTTCATTGATATATGTTCAGTAGAAAAATTCATGATTGTGAATGCACTGGGATCACTCTGTAGATCGCAAGATCTAGGGACAACAGAGCCTCGCTCTGATACCAATTGTTGGGTCCCGTAGTGCAGGAACACGGATCTAGAGGGGGGGTGAATAGATCCTACTACTAAAAACTATGTCCTATTAAAAACACAACTAGCACACAGCGGAATATACAAGATTGAGTAATTTAATCTAAACAGGTTTAAACACGATTGCACAAACAGATAGGATAGAGAACACACAATCACAATAATCAAACCACAAGACACGGGGATTTTTAAGGTGGTTCGGGACCACGACGGGCTCCCTACGTCCACCCCTCACCAAACCGGTGAGGCTTCACTACACGCTACAAATGTAGCAACACGGGGACGAACCCCAACAACACACACGCTGCTTTCGCAGCAAACCACACACACGAGGCCTTGCCTCAAGCTACTCCCACAGCAGCACACACACACACACACACACACTGGGGAACACACCCCGAACAAATTCCTCACACGGAGTCACAACTCCGTCCACACACACGTACGCACTGCCTACACAACCACACGGGGGTAAACTCCCAACCACACACCGGGAACACACCCCTGGTTACACCCAACCACACACGCGGATATACTCCGCACAAATTGACGCACATAAATCAACACACACACTTGGAGACCCCTTTCTCCGAACACCCACACAAAGCATTATCTCAAATGTTTATGAACCAAAAACACATTTATGCTATGACCCTCCAAACAAATTATAGAGATAAAAACTAGACAGATGCATCAAGTATAAGGCTCCCGCTCTTCAGCAAAATATGATTCTCCTTGCTCGTTGACGGATGATCATGATTTAGATATCATCTTATTCATCTCCTCGAGATGCATGTCTTTTCCTTCTTCTAATTTCTTCTTCACCTGAAAGAACATATAGAAATGATAAGCTCAAACTTCAAGATAATCTCAAACAAGAGTATAGAAATGAATGGTTTAGAGATCCCCCTCTTCATCTTCAACCTATATGAAAGAACACATGAGCATTAAGATTGTTGTATCACAAAGATTGCAGCTCATATATATATATGCAATAGATAGGACGTATGAAGCTCTCCTATAATGCCTTAAAGAAGATTTTCAAGCTCTATCAACAAAGATTAGAATAAGGAAGATTTTGCAGTGATTAGAGCTCCCCCTTTCTCTTCTTCAAACGTATTTGAATGCCTCTGCAGGATGAAGAACATTCTTGAAGCAAGTGTGAAGAAATGCACCACAAACAAAGGTTGGATCTTGATTTCAGATGCAACTTTCAGTTGTATATGATCTTGGGCCTTGATTCAAGCTTCTTCCCTTCATTTTCGGCTTCAAAACAAGGTGGAGGAGGGCTTGGGAGCTTCAACTTCGAACCTGCACATACAAGGGTTAGAAGAAAATGATTTTCAGATCTAGCATCCTCTACCTTAGGGTTTGCAACCCAAGAGATGTATATAAATGATTAGAACGGTCAAGGGACAGCCTGGAGACCAGATCCACGAATTAGGGAGACATATAGGGCATTAGGAATTGATTGGTAGGACTTTTGGGGTTAGAAAATGGCGGTCAAAGATGGTGGCTGGACGTCCGACCGGAAAGGGTCGACCCCAGGGTCGACCCTCGGGCTCACAGAAGCCAAACAGAACCTAAAATATGGTTCTGGGTTACAGGGGTCGACCCCAGGGTCGACCCTTTCAATGGGTCGACCCCAGGGGTCGACCCTCGTGCTTCCAGAACTCAAACAGAACCTGATTTAAGGTTCTGGGTTACAGGGGTCGACCCCAGGGTCGACCCACGGGTCGACCCCTTTCAGCAGGTTTCAAAAAAAATAGCTCTGCGCGCTTCGGCGACATGAATTAATTCTCCTAGCTCCGAACTCCGATCGAAGCAAGACTGGAGGCGTTGGAAAGAGGACTCCCAGAGCTACAATATATAATTTTAGAGGGAGATCCAACGGTTGGATTGAAAAAGGTGAAGACTGTAAGATAGTTTGAGTTTAAAAAATAACTAAAACCTCCATCAAACCAAAGGGAAACAATTGATTAAATGTTACCATAATCCCATGAAGATCAACAATGATTTTTCATCCTGAAAAATATGATAAAGCAAGGTGTTAGTTGACAATTAAGATCTTTACATCAAGCATTAACACTATGACCATGTTCACAATAAATTGCTTCGTTGAACCTATTCCAAGAGTGAAAGATGGAACTTACAACATTGTTTTACCTGAGTTTCACATTGTCCTTAAATGCTTGTTCTTTTATTTAATCGTTCATGTAAGAATCATGGAGTTCCAATATTGAATTACCATTGCATGATCAACAAATTTGGAATCAAGGTACGCATAACAATGTTGAGTCACATTCCATGTGATCAATCCACAAGCTCATCAAATCACATATCATTCCCTCCATTCATTTAGCATTACTAAAGTACACATTCATGATATGTGGCTCAATATGACATGATGCTCAAAATGACATTTATCCAAGTATGTTTTTCACAGAGGCTTCTCATTAAATACAAAGCAATCTCACCAAGTGTAGAGACAATGTATATGCAATGTTTGTGCTAACTTCAAAGCACGTATGCATCCACATGATGATAAGCCTTGTAGAATTACAATTCATCCACATGATGATAAGCCTTATAGAATTACAATGCATACAATGCATCCACATGATGATATCCCAAAAGAAATAGTTTATGATCATTTCCACAACCAGTTCAAGTGAAGAGCATTCACGCACAAGGCTAAGCAACAAAGGCATTTTGTAATCATCAAAATCACATACACAACAATCTCCCCCATTTTGATGATGACAAAATATTATGCTATACAACAATCTCCCCTGACTTGGCGAGTCTGCACGTCCAAGTCTGTACGTTGCAGCAAGTCTATACTTTTTTTTAGCAAGTCTATACATTCCTCCAAGTCTATACATTCCCACCAAGTCTATACATAGCAAGTCTATACATTCTCCAAAGTCTATACAGTCTCTAAATCCATGTATCTCCAAAGTCTATACATTCACTCCAAGTCTATACATTCATCTCCACATTCACTCCAAGTCTATACATTCATCTCCAAAAGTCTATACATTCACTCCAAGTCTATACATTCATCTTCAAAGTCTATACATTCCTCCAAGTTTATACATTCATCTCCAAAGTCTATACATTCACTCCAAGTCTATACATTCATCTCCAAAGTCTATACATTCATCTCCAAAGTTTATACTTTCTTCCAAGTCTATACATTCATCTCCACATTCACTCAAAGTCTATACATTGGCATCCTCAAAGTCTATACATTGGCTTCACAAAGTCTGTACATCCTCAAAGTCTATACATTGGCTTCCTCAAAGTCTATACATTAGCTTCACAAAGTCTGTACGTCATCAAAGTCTATACATTGGCTTCCTCAAAGTCTATACATTGGCTTCACAAAGTCTATACATTCATCCCCTCCTTTAGTTGACGATGCTACTCCGAGGCACCTACAGCTTCCAGGAATCATGGGGGGCTGTGATAAAGAAAAGAAGAGAAAGAGAAGAGAAGGGAGGGGAAATCAAGCCCCCCCGTTTCCCTCAAGAAGAAAGAGAAGAAAAGAAGAAAAGAAGAAAAGGAGAAAAGAAGAAAAGAAGAAGAGAAGAAAAGAAAGAAGCAAAAAAAAAGAGAAAGAATTGGCAAGAGAGGGTTGTACGGCCACGTCCGTCGAGACCCGTGCTGAACGAAGATTACCACTGTGGGGTTGATGCGGTGGAGCGAACCACTCATCCCCTCCCTGAGGGGGTGAGCGCTCTCCTGCACCTCCACCCTGGTCAATCATACAAGAAGAAGAGAAGAGAAAAAAAACAAGAGAAAAAAAAAGAGAGAAGAAAGGAAGAAAAGTTGGCCAGCATCCCCGACTAAAAGAGCAAGAAGAAACCCGGCATCCCGCCCGACTCTAGGAGGCTCCGAGTCTGTGGTGCAATGACCCCGCTCATTCCTCCTTCCTACTGCCTCCATCCGGCATAAGACGGCCCCTCGAGAGGCTGTTAAAAGACCCAGCGAGCCACAATTGTAGCTTGGTGAATGGCTCCCCGCTGTAGGGAATGCTTTATAGCAATGAGGCCAAGCGCGACCACCACTCCCGAAGAGAGCATGCATATACCCCGCCATGGGAGATAAGAAGAAGATATATACCCTGCTACGGGGGCATAAGTTGAAAAAAAAAGAGATACACCCCATTCCCAGGGGCACATGAAGAGAATCCGCCTCGACTGAGGGGCACAAAGCAAAGGCTACACCCCGGCTTCGGGGCATTTGAAGAAGAATCCGTCCTGACCTGGGGACATAAGAAGAAATAGAGTTGCACCCCAACTTAAGGGCATTTGAAGAAGAGAAATACACCCCGATATGGGGGCACATGAAGAAAAAGACATACCCCGCCATGGGGGCGTAAGAAGAAAAGAATTCACCTCGACTCGGGGGTACATGAAGCGATAAAGAATACACCCCGCCTTAGGGGAATTTGAAGAAGAAGCATACACCCCACCAACGGGGGCACAAGAGCCATCAAGAACACACCCCACTTTCGGGGCACAAGAAGCAAGCATTCCCCGGCGTGTCGAGGCAAAAGAAGAAGAATCCCCCTCGGGGGCATAAAAAGCAAAGATACACCCTTGTGCCGGGGGCACATGAAGAGAATACACTCCATCCCGGGGTCATGAGAAGCAGAAGGCGCATCCCACCCTGGGGGCATATGAAGCGAAAAGAATACACCCTGACTGAGGGGAATACAAAGAGAAGTATACCCCACTCTGGGGCAGAGGAAGCGGGAGAATCACACCCCCGTCTTGGGGGTATTTGAAGAAGAAGTATACCTCGCCTCGAGGGCCTAGAAGCTATAAAGAACACGCCCCGGCTTAGGGGCATTTGAAGAAGCTACATCCCGCTTCGGGAGCATAAGAAAGAGAAGAGTACACCCTGTCCTAGGGACAATTGAAAAAGAAACATACCCCGCCTGGGGGCATAAAAGCCATAAAGAATACGCCCCGGCTTAGGGGCATTTGAAGAAGCTACATCCCGCCTTGGGAGCATAAGAAGAGAAGAATACACCCCGACTTAGGGGCATTCGAAGAAGGAATACACCATAGGCTCGGAGTCCATGAAACAACATATATCCCCCCCGGGGGCATCTGAAGCAGAACAAACAACATTCCCCGGCTTAGGGGTGCATATGAATAAAGGAATACACCCCGATATGGGAGCACATAAGCAAAGAAGAAGAGTTCACCCCACCTCGGGGGCATAAGAAGCATGAATTACACCCCGCCTTGGGGGCATCGGAAGCAGCAATACACTCCACTCTGGAGGCATTAGAAACAGAATACATCCCAGCCTGGGGGCACAAAAAGCAAAAAAAACACCCCACCTTGGGGGCATAAGAAGCCAAGAACATACCCCGCCATGGGGGGACATAAGAAGCAAGAGATACATCCCCGCCCCGGGGACATATGAAGCAACATACACCTCGCCTCGGCGGCATATGAGGCCAAGAAGCATACCCCGGCCTGGAGGCATAAGAAACAAAAGCACACCCCATGCTAGGGGCATATGGAGAGGAATGCACCTCGCCCTGAGGGGCGCAAAAAAGCATAAGAACACACCCTAGCTTAGGGGCGTTTGAAGAAGAAACATACCCCGCCAGGGGGCATAGAAGTCATGAAGAATACGCCCCGACTTAAGGGCATTTGAAGAAGTAACATCCCGCCTCAGGAGCATGAGAAGCAGCAAGAATACACCCCGACCTAGGGGTATTTGAAGAAGAAATATATCCTGCCTGAGGGAATAGAAGCTGTAAAGAACACGCCTCGGCTCAGGGGCACTTGAAGAAGCTACATCCTGCCTTGGGAGTATAAGAAGAAAAGAGTCCACCCCATCTTAGGGGTATTTGAAGAAGAAACACACCCCGCTATGGGGGGCATAGAAGCCATAAAGAATACGCCCCGGCTTAGGGGTATTTGAAGAAGAAGGATACCAAGCACTGATACACCCTGCTAGGGCGCAAAGGAAGCAAACCACACCCCAATCCTAGGGACACATGAAGAGAGTACACCCCGCCATGGGGGGCACATGAAGAGAATTCACCCCGACTCGGGGGTACATGAAGCGACAAAGAATACACCCCGCCTTAGGGGAATCTGAAGAAGAAGCATACACCCCACCAACGGGGGCACAAGAGCCGTTGAGAATCCACCCCACTTTGGGAGCACAAGAAGCAGACATTCCCCAGCGTGTCGGGGCAGAAGAAGAAGAATCCCCCCTCGGGGGCATATATATAAAAAAAAAGCAAAGATACACCCGGTGCCCGGCGCACATGAAGAGAAAGGCACCTCCCTCTGGGGGCACAACAAGCAACAAAGATACACCCCATTCCCAGGGGCACATGAAGAGAAATACACCCCTGCTCCAGGGGCATATGAGACAAAACTATACCCCGATTTAGGGGCATTTGAAGCAAAGACTTCACCCCGCCTCAAGGGGGGGGGCATAAGAAGCGAAAGATATACCCCACCCCGGGGGCACAAGAAGAAAACACACCCCACCTTGGGGGCGTAAGAAGCCAAGAGATATACCCCGCCACGGGGTAAGAGAGGTAAAATGCATTCCCCCCGGGGGCACGTAAAGCAACATACCCCTCGCCTCGGCAGCATGTGAGGCCAAGAAGCTACATCCCGGCTCGGGAGCATAAGAAACAAAAGATATACCCCACGTCCGGGGCATATGAAGCCAAGAAACACACCCCCGTCTCGGCGGTATTTGAAGAAGAAGCATACCTTGCCTCGAGGGCCTAGAAGCTATAAAAGAGCACGCCCCGACTCAGGGGCATATGAAGAGAAGTCCACCCCGGCCTAGGGGTATTTGAAGAAGAAACATACCGCGCCAAGGGGCATAGAAGCCATAAAGAACATGCCCCGGCTTAGGGGTATTTGAAGAAGATACATCCCGCCTCGGGAGCATAAGAAAGAGAAAAATACATCCCATCTTAGGGATATTTGAAGAAGAAATATACCCCGCCAGGGGGCATAGAAGCCATAAAGAATATGCGCCGGCTCAGGGGCATTTGAAGAAGAAACATACCCCGCCTGGGGGACGCGGAAGCAAAGAGACAGAGTACACCTCCACCCGGGGGCATAAAGAAGTAAAGAGACATATATCCTGACCTGGGAGCACATGAAGAAAGAATATACCCCGACCTAGGGGCGTCAGAAGAAGAAGCATACGCCCCGATCCAAGGACATAAGAAGCAAGAGAATACGCCATGCGAAAAGAGTATAAGAAACATAAAGAATGTACCCCAGCCTAGGGGCACAAAAAGAGACACACTCCGCCCTTGGCGCATAAGAAGCAGAAGCACCTACCCCAGCTTGGGGGCACAAAAATACACTCCGCCCTTGGCGCATAAGAAGCAGAAGCATCTACCCCGACCCGGGGCACAGAAACAAAGAGACATACATCCCGATCCGGAAGCATGAGAAGAAAGATATACTCCGCCCAAGCGGCATTTGAAGAAACAACATACCCTGCTTCGGGGGCACAGAAGCCGCAAAAGATACACCCCGGCCTCAGGGGGGCATAAGAAGCAAAAGATACACCCCCGTCCCGGGGGCATTTGAAGAGAGCTACGCCCCGTACCAGGGGCGTATGAAGAAGAAACATACCTCACCTCGAGGACCTAGAAGCTATAAAGAACACGCCCCGGCTCAGGGGCATATGAAGAGAAGTCCACCCTGGCTCAGGGGTATTTGAAGAAGAGACATACCCCACCTGGAGGCATAGAAGCCGTGAAGAGTATACCCCACCATGGGGGCATTTGAAGAGAGCTACACCCCGCCTCGGGGGCATTAAAAAAAATCACACCCTGGTCTGGGGACATAGAAGCCAAAAAAAAATACACCCCACCTGGGGGCACAGAAGCAAAGAGGCAAAACACACCCCTCAGGGGGGATGCATACCAAATGAAGCTACACCCCAACCTAGGGGCACATTAAGAGAAATACACTCCAACGTGGAAGCATTAATGAGAAAAGAAGAGCAGAATAAAGAAAAAGACACGCACGAGACAGACGTGGTCTTCGAGCCTGCCTCATCACACAAAAGAAGAGAAGGAAAGAAAGAATGCACATGAGGCAAACACGGTCTTTGCACCTGCCTCTTTACAAAAGAAGAAAAAAAAGAGAAAGAGTCACGAGGCGAACTTGGTCTCTGCACCTGCCTCTCTACAAAAGAAAAAAAAAGAGAGTCACGAAGCGAACGCGGTCCTTGAACCCGCCTCTTTACACAAAAGAAGAAGAGAAGAAATGAAAGAAAGAGTCCCGAGGCAGACACGATCTCTGCACCCGCCTCTCCATAAGAGAAGAAGAGAAGAAGAGAAAGAACAATCACGAGGCAAACATGGTCTCTGCACCCGCCTCTCTGCAAAAGAAGAAGAGAAGAAAAAAAGAGTCACGAGACAGATGTGGTCCCTAAACCCGCTTCTTCACATAAAAGAAGAAGAGCAGAACCGAAAGAAGACACATGCAGCAGACGTTGTCTTCGAGCCTGCCTCATCACACAAAAGAAGAGAAGGAAAGAAAGAATGCACATGAGGCGAACACGGTCTCTGCACCTGCCTCTTTACAAAAGAAGAAAAAAAAGAGAAAGAGTCACGAGGCGAACATGGTCTCTTCACCTGCCTCTCTACAAAAGAAGAAAAAAAAGAGAGTCACGAAACGAACGCGGTCTTTGCACCCGCCTCTCCATAAAAGAAGAAGAGAAGAAGAGAAAGAACAATCACGAGGTGAACTTGGTCCTTGCACCTGCCTCTCTTTACAAAAGAAGAAAAAAAAGAGAAAGAGTCACGAGGCGAACATGGTCTCTGCACCTGCCTCTCTACAAAAGAAGAAAAAAAAAGAGAGTCATGAGGCGAACATGGTCCCTGCACCCGCCTCTCCATAAATGTAGAAGAGAAGAAGAGAAAGAACAATCATGAGGCGAACATGGTCTCTGCACCTGCCTCTCTATAAAAGAAGAAGAGAAGAAAAAGAAAAAGAGCAATTATGAGGCGAACACGGTCTTTGCACCCGCCTCTCCACACAAAAGAAGAGAAGAAGAGAAAGAACATCAACGAGGCAAACATGGTCTTTGTACCTGCCTCTTCAAAAATCTTTATGAGGTAAGCTTTTACCTCCGCCCTCCAGCCACCCAACAAATAGAAACCAATCAGCATTCCGTCGACGGGGTGTTAAACCGGAAAATATTCAGCCATCGGGGCTTCAAGCCGACAGATATTTAGCCATCGGGGCTTCAAGCCGATAGATATTCAACCATCGGGGCTTCAAGCCGACAGATATTCGGCCATCAGGGCTTCAAGCCGATAGATATTCAGCGATCGGGGCTTCAAGCCGACAGATATCCAGCCATCGAGGCTTCAAGCCGATAGATATTCAGCCATCGGGGCTTCAAGCCGACAGATATTTAGCCATCGGGGCTTCAAGCCGACAGATATTCAGCCATCGGGGCTTCAAGCTGACAGATATTTAGCCATCGGGGCTTCAAGCCGACAGATATTCAGCCATCGGGGCTTCAAGCCGACTAAACCTTCCGCCGACGGGGCGTTAAACCGACTAGACTTTCCGTCGACGGGGCGTTAAACCGACTAAACCTTCCGCCGACGGGGCGTTAAACCGACTAGATCTTCCGCCGACGGGGCGTTAAACCGACTAGATCTTCCGCCGATGGGACGTTAAACCGACTAGACCTTCCGCCGACGGGGTGTTAAACCGACTAGACCTTCCGCCGACGGGGCGTTAAACCGACTAAACCTTCCGCCGACGGGGCGTTAAACTGACTAGATCTTCCGCCGATGAGGCGTTAAACCGACTAAACCTTCCGCCGACGGGGAATTAAACCGACTAAACCTTCCGCCGACGGGGCGCTAAACCGACCAACTTTCAGCCATCGGGGCTTCAACCCGACAACTACCCCTTCATCGGCCTTCGGGTCGACAGCTATCTCATCATCGGCCTTCGAGTCGACAGCTATATAATCATTGGCTCCTAGCCGGGAGCTACCTAATCATTGGCTCCTAGCCGACAACTACCTCATCATCGGCTCCTAGCCGACAGCTATCTCATCGTCGGCTCCTAGCCGACAGCTACCTCATCATCGGCTCCTAGCCGACAGCTATATAATCATTGGCTCCTAGACGACAGCTATCTCATCATTAGCACCCCAGCCGAAAGCTCCCCAGTTAAAATAATAGACCTCTCGCTTTGGTTCGGATCCTTCCCCGGCCAGAGAACAAAAGAATAAACCTTCCATTTTGGTCCGGATCCTTCCCCGGCCAGAGAACAAAAGAGACCCTTCTCTTCGACTCTCACGTCCCGCTACCCAACGCCCCTCTGCAGGGCCATTTCGGCCGGGGCTCACTGTCAGGATTAATCCATCCGTCCCACCGCGCTCTCTGATATCTTTTCGGCTTTACAGCATACTCCTAACATCTCTCGGCTTGTCAGCCTGCTCCCAATATCCCTTGCCTTTTTAGCCTACTTTCCAATATCTTCGGCTCTTGCAGCCTGCTTCCCAGAATTTGGCCTTCACGGCTCGCTTCCCATAATTTTGGCTCCTGCAGCCCACTTCCCAATATCTTTGGCTCTCGCAGCCTGCTTCCCAGAATTCGACCTTTACGGCCTGCTTCCCAGAATTCGGCCTTTACGGCATGCTTCCCAGAATTTGGCCTTCACTGCCCGCTTCCCAATTTCGGCTTTTGCAGCCCGCTTCCCAATATCTTTGGCTCTCGCAGCCTGCTTCCCAGAATTTGGCCCTTGCGGCCTGCTTCCCAGAATTCGGCCTTCACGGCCCGCTTCCCAATTTCGGCTTCTGCAGCCCGCTTCCCAATATCTTTGGCTCTCGCAGCCTGCTTCCCAGAATTTGGCCTTTACGGCCTACTCCCCAGAATTCGGCCTTCATGGCCCGCTTCCCGTAACTTCGGCCCCTACAGCTCGCTTCCCAACTTCAGCTCCTGCAGCATGCTTCCCATAATTTGGCTCTCGCAGCCCGCTCTCCTCGATTTTTGGCTATTATGGCCTACTTCCAATATCAACTTCGGCCTTCATGGCCCGCTTCCCCAATGTCCTTTCAACCGTTCGCAGTCTGCTTCCCTAATACCTCTACTACCACTACACTTATACGTAACAACAATATTTTCTTATGCCACAAAAAAAACAACAAACAAAAAAAAACACAGAAAAAACAAACAAACAAAAAAACAACAACAAAACAACAAAACAAAAAAGAAGAAAGAAGAGAATGCTTGATTGCCCTGCTTGCATGGTTGCTTAATATAGAATAATGCACATCCTTGGAATTTTCTAGGACCGTGCTTCCTTGCTAAATAATATCGCCCCGATTTCGGATGCACGGGCGTCACGGCGCACGCTCAAAGGGAACCCAATTATGGTAGGTGCATACGTCAAGGGGAAGAGTCATGGCTGAATCGTTAAGCCCAGCTCACAAAATAAACCTGAGGCAACGCTCCCACACTTAGCACTTAATGTGTTTAATAGCCTTCGACTATAGGGATTGCCCGAATTTCTTCTTAGCACTCTACGAATGCTCGAATTCCTGCACTCGCGTGAAAGGTAATCGTGAGGAAAAAGCTGCCTACCCCCACTGTAAAAAAAAAAAGAGAGAGAAAAGAGAGAGACGTGAATCCGAGTAGCCGGGAATCCCCATTGAGACACATGAGGAGACTCGCGCGAAATGGTGAAGCAAATTATAATAATGATAAAACCTATTAGCCGGGAATCCCCATTGAGACACATGAGGAGACTCGCGTCAAATGGTGAAATCCGTAATAGAATTATAATAAGGATGAATCCTAGTAGTCGGGAATCCCCATTGAGACACATGAGGAGACTCGCGCCGAACGGTGAAATCCGCTACCAAAATAAACAGACGGGGGGCTGTGCGAAGCTACCAAAATCGAGAGCCTGAAACATATGTGTAGGCGCTAGAGTGATCCTTGAGTGTCACCAGGAAAACCTGCATATCCCTATGGTTAGGGCTCTTTGTTCACACATTTGCACTGCCACGCCACAGAGAAATGCCTCGGGTGAAATGCGTGAATTTAGACTATGCATGCAAGACGTGCGATATCCTCTTGACGGGTGCACCACCCCTCAATTATGCCTCGTGGCCCGCACCACATCTACGAATTACGGGAGATGTCCCAATCCTATCCCCCATAGGGGGAGCTGCCTTACTTATATTTATGTTATGCCTGCTAATGAATGCTTGCATGCTTGAATAAAAGGAAATATAATAAAAAAATAATAAATAATAAAAATGTGTGTATAATAAACTCAATTTCGGCCATCGAAGCCTACTTTCCTAGCACCGGCTCGTAGAGCCCAATCTTGGCCCCCATGGCCTACCTCTTGCCCTCGCTGCCCGTTAATCTCCCAACTTCGGCTCCCCGCAGCCCGCTTCCAGCCATGGCTATTTTGGCCTCCCTCATCGGCCCCTGAGCCGACAGCTATTCACTTATCGGCCCCTGAGCCGACAGCTTTTTAATTATTGGCTCCCATGCCGATAGCTTTCAATCATCGGCCCCTGAGCCGACAGCTATATAATTATCAGCCTTCGGGCCGACAACATTTCAATTATTGGCTCCCATGCCAAGAGCTTTCAATCATCGGCCGCTACGTCGACAGCTCTTATATCATTGGTATCCACGCCAACAGCCACCCGAAGTTCTTCAAAAAAAAAGAGAAAAAAAAGAAGAGAAGAAGAGAATGGAGAAAAAGAAACAACAACAAAAGAGAGAAGAGAAAAAAAGAAGATAGCAAAAGAGAAGAGAAGAAAAAGAAGAGAAGAAGAGAAAGGAGAGAAGAAAAAAAGAGAGACAAAGAGACCAATATATTGCTTCAGTTCCCGACACCCCGTCGGCACTGATGAAGAGATAAAGAGACCAACATACTGCTTTAGTTCCCGGCACCCCGTCGGCACTGACGAAGAGACAAAGAGACCAACATACTGCTTCAGTGCCCGGCACCCCGTCGGCACTGATGAAGAGACAAAGAGACCAACAAACCAGGTCAGCTCCCGGCACCCTGTCGGCACTGACGAAGAGACAAAGAGACCAACAAATCAGGTCAGCCCCCGGCACCCTGTCGGCGCTAACGAAGAGACAAAGAGATCAACATATCATGTCAGCCCCCGGCACCCTATCGGCACTGACGAAGAGACAAAGAGACCAACAGACCATGTCAGCTCCCGGCACCCTGTCGGCACTGATGAAGAGGAAAGGAGATAACAAACCATATCAGCTCCCGACACCCCGTCGGCACTGATGAAGAGACAAAGAGACCAACATACTGCTTCAGTTCCCGACACCCCGTCGGCACTGATGAAGAGACAAAGAGACCAATACACTGCTTCAGTTCCCGACATCCCGTCGGCACTGATGAAGAGACTAATACACTGCTTCAGTTCCCGACACCCCGTCGACACTGATGAAGAGACCAACATGTTGCTTCAGTTCCCGACATCCCGTCGGCACTGATGAAGAGACCAATATGCTGCTTCAATTTTCGACACCCCGTCGGCACTGATGAAGAGACCAACATACTGCTTCAGTTCCCGGCACCCCACCGGCACTGATGAAGAGACAAAGAGACCAACATGTCGTGTCAGTCCCTGACACCCCGTCGGCACTTACGAAGAGAAGAAGAGTCCAACATACCACGTCAGCGCCCGACAACCTGTTGGCGCTAACGAAGAGAAGAAGAGACCAACATACCACATCATTCTCCGTCTCCGGTCGACACTGATGAGGAGAAGAAGAGACAAGCAAGCCACGTCAGCATCCGACACCCCGTCGGCACTGACGAAGAGAAGAAGAGACAAACAAACCATGTCAGCTCCAGACACCCTGTCGGCACTGACGAAGAGAAGAAGAGACAGACAAACCATGTCAGCTCCCGACACCCTGTCGGCACTGACGAAGAGAATAAGAGACAGACAAACCATGTCAGTTCCCGACACCCTGTCGGCACTGACGAAGAGAAGAAGAGACAAACAAACCATGTCAGCTCCCGACACCCCCTCGGCACCGATGAAGAGAAAAAGAGACCAGTACACCCGTGGTCACCGCCCGACTCATCCTTCACCTACGCTACCCGTGGGTGGGGGGCATTTGTGGACACCGAAAATTGCACGCACAGATATCCTACTCGGCCCAGCATCAACAACGGCACAGAGTGAAGAAACCCCGGAGAGACTAGTCACCCAGACCCCCCAAATATGCACACTGCCGCGAAGCCGTCCCCGGAGTCACGACAGCCAAGAGAAACCAACCCCCGGAAAGCTCACAATTCGTGGCCCCCGAAGAAAACCAAACGAACCATAACTCGTGCTCAAGACGGGCTCAAGTCAGCCCCAGCGGCACACCCAAGCCCCAGCGGCACACCCCCAGGGGTCTTTAGCGGCACACCCCCCAGCAGGGTCTTCAGCGGCACACCCCCAGGGGGTCTTTAGCGGCACACCCCCCAGCAGGGTCTTCAGCGGCACACCCCCCAGCAGGGTCTTCAGCGGCACACCCCCCAGGGGGTCTTCAGCGGCACACCTCCCAGGGGGGGTCTTTAGCGGTACACCCCCCAGGGGGTCTTCAGCAGCACACCCCCCAGGGGGTCTTCAGCGGCACACCCCCCCAGGGGGGGTCTTCAGCGGTACACCCCCTAGGGGGTCTTCAGCGGCACACCCCCAGGGTGCCTCCAGCGGCACGTCCCCAGGGGAGCCCCAGCGGCACGCCCCCAAGGGAGCCCCAGCAGCACACCCCCAGGGAGCCCCAGCAGCACACGCCCTCCTGGCCTTCGGCGGCACCCCCATTTGCCCCTCCAGCGGCACAACCCTTGAGCTCTTCAGCGGCACGCCCTGGCATCCGTTCAACGGCACACCCTCCTGGCCTTCAGCGGCACGCCCTGGCTGCCGTTCAACGGCACGCCCTCCTGGCCTTCAGCGGCACGCCTCCTGCAGCCCTTCAGCGGCACTCCCTCCTGGCCGTTCAGCGACACACCCTTTGGGCTCTTCAGTGGCACGCTTGCCATGTCTTCCAGCGACACGACCTTTGGGCTCTTCAGCGGCACGCTTGCCATGTCTTCCAGCGACACACCTTTTGGCCCTCTCAGCGGCACGCTTGTTGTGCCTGCCAGCGGCACGCTGTCCAGGCTCTTCAGCGGCACGCTCCGGCAGGACGACGTGATGCCCATGCCCTATAGAGCCTTGGCGCGCAGTGGGCTGTCCAAGGTGTCGGCCGGGGATTGGGCCACGTTGCCTATCCCCCCTGCCACCAAGGACGACGGGTCAAATCCCCAATCAATGCCTCCGGTTTCCCGCCTCCAACTACCGTGTTCGGACGCTCCCACCGTGTGGGGTATAAAGACCCCTCTCCTTCGATACAGACGAGGGGGGGGGGGGGACGCAGAGAGTGAAGAGGAGAAGAGAAGAAGAGAAGAAGAAGAAGAGGGAAGAGAGGAAGAAGAGAAGAAGGGGAGGGGAGGCTCTTTCTCTCCCTCCTGCTGCTCCGTCCATTGCCGTCCGCGCGAAGAGAAGAAGAAGAAGAGGAAGAGAAAGAAGAGAAGAAGAAAAGGGGGAGAGGGCCTGCTGCCCTTCCCCTCCCCGCTGCCACTCCGGCTCTCGACGTCCGTGCGAAGAGAAGAAGAGAAGAAGAGTGGGTGGAGAGAGGGAGTGAGGCCCGGGAGGGGAGGAGTCCACGCTCCGTCCCCCCCACTGTATTTCTTTTTCCTCTTTCTTTCCTTTCATTTCTTGTTTTGCCGACGTTGCAATGTATTAGCCCCCTCGGGCCACTCCTCTTGTGAGAATAAAAGTGGAAGGCTTGCAAACGTCTGCTCGGACATCTCTCCAACGCGTGTCTTCCGTGTTTGCATCCTTCGGTGTTTCACGCCCATTTCCCCTTTTCCTTTTGCTAGGGTTTGCTTCCTCCCGGGGCATTCTTGCTTTTGTTCACCCCTGGGCACCCTAAGTGACATACCCCAGCCGTGCCTCCAACGGCAAGCCCCAGTTGTGCCCCCAGCGGCACGCCCCTTACAGGCCTTCCCCGGTGCGCCTTGGCCGCCCTTTCACCAGCACAGCCCTTGTTAGGGCCTCCCCCGGCACGGTCCCTCGGACCCTGGCCCGGCATGCCCCCTTTTCCCTCCTTTGCCCGGCACGCCTTGGCCCCCGTTCGTCGGCACAGCCCCTGGGCGCCTTGCCCGGCGCCCTTGGCCTTCCCCGGCACAGCCCCTCAGCGGCACACCCTGGCCTCCCCCAGCCCGGCACGCTGCTGAGGCTCCCTGGCCGGCACACTAACCACCAGTCCCTCCTTGCCCGGTGCACTCCTTAGTCGGCCCTAGGGAGGTCTCCGGTCCGTTGTTTTCACCGAGTTTTCCGTAGTTTCATTAAAGGTGTTGCCGCTCTCGGACGCCCACCTCCAGTTGTCGGGTTCCGCCACTCCATGTGGGCGCGTTCCCTTTATCTCCCTTACGCTCGGGTCAAGGGGAGGTGCTGCCGAATTTTTGTTAGAAACGATAACATATTAAAAAGATAGAAGAAAGTAACAAACAAACAAAAAGAAAAATGGTAAAAACGCTTTAACCAAGGCAAGGGAACCGTAATCAACCCAAAGAGAGCCAAATCGAACGAAGACTAAACAACTTGAACACTCGTCCTCGTGGGAGAAGGAACGGAAATTAATCAAGAGAAGGAAAGAAGAAACCCATGCAAACTTAATAAAAATTAGAAAAGAAGAAAAGAAAAGCCCTAAAAGAAGTGGAGGAGGAGTGGGCCTTCACCGGTACGCCTAACCCAGCCCTTCGCCGGTACACCTCTATCATCCTTCGCCGGCACACCCTCCATCATCCTCCACCGGCACGCTCCCAGCCCAGTACATCCCCCTGCTGCCTTCCCCGGTACGCCTCTTTGAGCCCTTCAGCGATACACCCCTATTGCCTTCCCCGGTACACTTCTTTGAGCCTCTCAGCGGCACGCCTCCTTGGGGCCTTCCCCGGTACACCCCTTTGAACCCCCGGGCGGCACGCTCCAGCCAACCCCTCGCCGGCACGCTCCGACGGCCGTCTCCCTGGCATGCCCGACTAGGCCCTTCGCCGGCACGCTCCCCCCTACGCTCAGCGACACGCCCGTTCGCGCCCCTCGCCGGCACGCCCGTTCGCGCCTTCGCCGGCACGCTCGGCCAGACCCTTCGCCGGCACGCCCTCATTTAACCCCCTTTTAGCCTTCCAGCGGCCCACTCTCTCTCTTCAAAAAAAAACATATATATGTATTAATATAAAGATAATGATAATAATAATGATAATAATAATAAATTAATAAAAAAATTATGACAAATAAACAAACCTGAATATATATAAATATAAAAGAAACAAACAAAAAAATGTGAAATAATAATAATAATAGTAAAAAAAGGGAAAATATAATAGTAATAACAGTAAACGAAAAATGGAGAAATCATCCAGAATAAACACATAAAAGGGAAATAAGCAATAAAATATACATGCTTATAATTTAAAGCCCAGATAAAAAAAATGGTAAAACCCATGTTGCAGCCCCGTCTCTCCCGTGACCCGATGATGAAGGAACAATAATGCCGCCCCTCTAGGTTGGGTCTAAATCTTAGGAATTATCCCGAAATAGCCACGACCTGATCTCGCCTCGGGCCGATATTCTGATTAAACCGGACTCGTTTCTCAGGCCGGGTCCCTTCCGAGCCGCTACTAAAATTGCCGCACGTTTGGCAGACATTTGAACGGGTTCACCTCGATTTTCGCCGCGTTTCTATTATGGACTTGCGTCCGAACATGAAAAGGCCCGTGAATGCCCGACGTGACCGATGGCTCCCATCCCGACATGGTCGTAATCCGACATTGCTCTGGGCCAATAGTTCATCAATTCTGACCCGTTCCCATTGGGATTCATTCCCGCTCTTTCACTGAAATTACCGTGAACTCGGCATACATTTATACGGGGTTGTGCCTGTCTACGCCGTACCTTCAATACGGACCCTTGTCCGAATATCAAGTGGTCCGCAAGTGACCGACAGAAATCAGAATAGAACGAGATGGCTCCCATCATCCCTGGACCCTACACATGGGGATATCAATAAGGCCTTCATGGGGTATACTTGGACCTCGGGTCTGTCCCGATTATGGTCATTGTCTGACCCACACCCTCGGCCTATAGCTCGCTCCCTGCGAACATGTTTTGGTTTTGGAATCTAGTCCCGGGACTCTTCCCCGTTGCCCTCCGGCACTGGGAACACTAATGATGCCCATGCAGGCCCCGTTTGGACAGCGGGAGGCACCCCCGGTATGGTCGTGACTCGATCTCACACCGGGCCAATAAATTCGCTAGTTTACCGCTACACTAACCGAGATTTAACCGAATGTTTTCAGTGTCTCGAAATAATATATATTTGCCGTATCCCGGCATACATATGTTCCAGGTCCTCCCGCGACGATTACGATATTCCCAATACCGGACACCCGTACGAACATTAAATGATCTCCTGAATGACCGACACGTTTCGAACGTTCGCTTCCCTAGACACAGGGCTTTCCAGCCGACTCAAGGGATACCCCTGATTACGCGAAAGTTCGTCGTTTAAAACACGCGTATAACAATCTTAAAACTGCACTCGCACAAAATGATCAAAAGAGAATGTAGTATTAGGACAAGCACGGGTCGAATCCACAAGGAAGAAGAGATTTTTAGAGTTAAAAACTTTGGACTCCTTTGGAAAATATTTGTGATTTGATTGTTTGAAGAAAAGTGATGAAACAAAGAACGATTCTAACACTTAATTCAAAACACCTATGATTATGCGCCTATGCTATAGAAATTAATTGCATGAAGTGAAAAGAAGAGATAGAAGAAGGGGGTAGAGATGGAAGAAGATCAAGAACTAGATTAAAAGAACAACTCTCTTCATTAACTTAAAAGAAAAAGTACATGAAGTGCAAGACAAGCTTACAACAAAGAGGTGACAAGATTACAATGAAGTAACATAACACAAAAGCAATGACAAAAAGAGGGGCCTGAGATGTGAAGATAGTAGTAGCAATGGTGATGACGTCGTCGTCTCCTCCTCGCCGAGCCTTGGAGAGGATCGCTCCGCCTTGAAAGAGATCGCCGTGTACACCGGGAGGAAGTCGCCTTTGTCGTTGAAGTTGCCTTTGGAGGGTGAATAACTTTGAACCCAAGAGGAATTAGGGGATGCCCAAGAAGAAAACGTTGAAGAGGAGGGAGATAGGAAGAACTTTGATGAAGAACTCAGATAGAAAAGAAGAGCAAAAGAGCTTCAAAATAGAGAAATAATAGAAACTAGCACCTCGGATGAACAGTGAAATCACAGGACAGCAAGTTGAAAAATGAGAAATAACTTCAAAACCAGAAGGAATTAGAAGCTGAGCAAGAAGAAGAAGTTGTAGAACACGTAAAAATAAAGAACTTTCATGAAGAAAGCAAGAGGAGAAAATGACTAGAAGGGTGAGAAACAAGGGGAAGAACAGAGAGAAACACTGGTTCACAGATGAACAGGACAGCACAGTGAAAAATACGAAATAGTTTGAAAACCAGAAGGAATTAGAAGTTGAGCAAGAAGAAGAAGTTGTAGAAGACGTAAAAACGAAGAACTTTTATGAAGAACACAAAAGGAGAAAACGAACTTACATGGGAGAAACCGGAGGCCTAAGGTTGGGAGAGAAAGAGGGAGAGTGAAAGATTGCTCAAAGAAAAGACTCCCCTTCTCCTCCTTGCCATGGGCTATTTATAGGGAAAGTTAGGTAGATGGAGGGTGGAGATTGTATCAAAAGGAGATGGATGGCTGAGATTTAAGTGGAATATGATGCATGGGGAAGAGAAAAAGTAGGTGGGCACCCCCTTTCTTGGACTTTAGGCACCCCATTTCCCAAGGCTCATCATGTCTCTCCTTTATTTCAAACTTTGAATGTCCTTTTCCTCCTTTCCAAACTTAAAGTTTGGATTCCTCCTTTTCAAACTTTGAATTCGAAATTTTAAACTTTCCTTTCCCTCCAACCAAAATAATTTGAATTCTTTATTTGACTTGGTCAAAATGGTGATGACCCTTTTGCCCCCGGCTTCTTTTGTAATTACCTTCGGTGTCCTACACACACATAATTATACTTTAGTCCATAAAAATTACCATAATGTGCACATAAATCTCAAATGCTCATGATTATGTAATGGAGAATTAATGCTCATGACCCTCAACTTTAATTTATTATTAAATAAGATAATTGAATTAATCAATTTACGTGAAAGCTCCAATTTAAATGCGGAGTTGAGGTTAACTATGAAATATGCATAATTACCTAATTATATGCACATAAAATGGTGTTCATGCAATGAATTGTCATAAGAAATGGCCACTTATCACACCCCCCAACTTACTCATTGCTAGTCCCTTAGCAATGCCAATAAATTACATTTTAGGACTAACAAGAGTTTACAAAATTCATGCTCTCATATCCAGTTATCCCTTCATAGAATCGACCAAAGATTAGGAATCTGGAATCATTAATGCACACTAGCCTTATGTAGGAACTTAATTGTACATGATTAAGAATTCAAGTTAAAGCTCAATAGCACTTGTGCATGTGTAACTACCAAATCCACAGCTTAGACAATTGCATCCCCCATTCGCTATTCCAAGCAAATGTCTTTCAACCCTGCACCTCTTAGATCAAAGCATTAAGTATATTAGCTTTTTATCTGCCTTATTGTTTTGTCCCTTTGGGATCTTTTATACCACACATGATGCTGCACTACCCTTCACTGCTCAACGTGAACCTCGACTCTTGCCTTAGGAGAAGCAGGCCCAGTTTCGCAGATCCAGGTTCCCTTTTCCGTTTTACGCGAACCTCAACACGTCTTAGGTGAAGTAGGCCCGGTTACTAAGATTAGAGGCATTTTTCATGGTATTTTTTTTCTTTTTTTTTTCATAGTGCCATTGCACTTATTTGATAGATAATTTGGCAGAAAGCTTTGTATAAAGATCTCTTTTTTTAAGAAGTGCAGAATATCAGATAATATACCTAAAATAGCAGAGGGCTTGTCTTGCTTGTTTCATTAGTGTGTAATGTAAATTATTTTTTTTAGTGCACATGAACTTTAAAGGGATTCTTATATCAGTTTTCCATGGCTAGATTGACTAAATTTTCCATCATCCTTCTCCCTAGCCTTTTCTATTCCAGAATTACTTTTAATTTAAGCATGAATCATGAAACTCAAAATGGGGTTTACATCTTTTTACTTTCATGTAATGATGACATGCAAGAAAGAACTTCTATCAGGTTGTAATATATGCATCATGAAAAATTTTCTCTCCCCCCCAACTTGAATGACATTGTCCTCAATGGCATGTATAATATATAAACATGACAATGCATACATGAATGCTTGGAAGGAAAGGTACAACCTGGGGTATGCAGACATAACTATTTTGGCAGGCAGTTTTGCGAACGACTTCTTCCAGCTCCTACAAACACAAATGAAAATACTTCACTAGATTTTTGAAGAGAAATGGTTGGGTTGCCTCCCAACAAGCGCTAAGTTTAACGTCTTCAGCCAGACAACATTCTTGTATTTATCATGGGTCACTCAGTGGGATTGATTCCTTTGATGAAAGTTGTGTGTTCTCCAAGTAGAGTTTGAGACGTTGACCATTAACAGTGAAAATTTGACCATTTTTAGGATCTAGAATTTTGACAGCACCATGATCAAAGGCTTTGAGCACAACAAATGGTCCGTCCCATCTGGATTTGAGTTTACCAGGGAATAAGCGCAGCCTAGAATTAAAAAGCCAAACCTTTTGATCAGGTTGAAATGATTTTCTCACAATGTGTTTATCATGGAAAGCTTTGGTCTTGGCTTTGTAAATCTTAGTATTTTCATAAGCTTCATTCCTCAACTCCTCTAACTCATTTAGTTGTAGGGCCCTATGAGATCCTGCTTGGGCCAAGTCGAAATTGAACTGCTTAATAGCCCAATAGGCCCTATGCTCAAGCTCAACGGGTAGGTGACAAGCTTTCCCAAAGATTAACCTATATGGAGACATGCCAATGGGAGTTTTGTATGCTGTCCGATAGGCCCAAAGAGCGTCATCCAATCTTTCAGACCAATCCTTCCTATCGGGCCTAACAGATTTCTGTAGGATATTTTTGATCTCCCTATTGGATGTCTCCACTTGGCCACTTGTTTGGGGATGGTAGGGAGTGGCAATCTTATGAGTGATCCCATATTTTCCGAGAAGACCTCGGAATTGGGCATGAGTGAAATGAGAACCTCCATCACTAATGATCGCCCTCGGACATCCGAACCTTGAAAATATATTCTTTCGGACAAACTTCATGACAACTTTGTGATCATTAGTCCGGGTGGCAATGGCTTCAATCCATTTAGACACATAGTCGACTGCCACAAGAATGTACTCATGTCCGAATGATGGTGGAAAGGGCCCCATAAAATCAATTCCCCAAACATCAAAGATTTCGACCACTAGAATGGGGTTGAGTGGCATCATATCCCGTTTGCTCATGTTTCCAATGGCTTGACACCTAAGACAAGTCTTGCTAAATTCATAGGCATCTTTGAAGAGAGTGGGCCAGAAGAATCCACTTTGTAACACTTTAGCGGCTGTTTTCTTTCCCGCAAAGTGTCCCCCACAACCTAAAGTGTGACAAAAGTTCAGAACGCTTTGTTGTTCCTCCTCAGGGACACACCTTCTAATTATTTGATCCGGACCCATGTAGAATAATTCAGGATCTTCCCAGAAATAGTGTTTGATTTTGGCAAAGAAATGTTCTTTTTCATGTTTAGACCACCCATTAGGAATTTGTCCCACAGCTAAATAGTTGACAATATCCGCAAACCATGGAACTTGACTATGGGTGATGGACAAGAGGTGTTCATCTGGAAATGAATCATGCAAAAGAGCATTATCAGTTGTGAGAATCGAGAAAGATGATCGGCAACTTTATTCTCAGAACCTTTTTTATCTCGGATCTCAAGATCGAATTCTTGGAGTAAGAGGATCCACCTAATGAGTCTAGGCTTGGCATCCTTCTTGGAGAACAAATATTTGAGAGCTGAGTGATCAGAGTACACAATGACTTTTGCCCCTAAGAGATATGATCGAAATTTTTCAAGGGCAAAGACAACAGCTAACAGCTCCTTTTCTGTGGTGGTGTAGTTAAGCTGAGCATCAGCGAGGGTGCGACTTGCATAATATATCACCACCGGACACTTGTCAATTCTTTGGCCTAGAACTGCCCCGATAGCATAGTCGGAGGCATCACACATGATTTCAAAAGGTAAAGACCAATTGGGAGATTGGAGAATGGGTGCCTTGGTCAAAGTCTCTTTAAGGGTATTAAAAGCCCTTAAGCAAGCATCATCTAGATGGAATGGGGCATCTTTGGCCAAGAGAAGAGTTAACGGGCGGGCAATTTTAGAAAAGTTGCTGATGAACCGGCGGTAGAAGCCGGCATGGCCAAGGAATGAACGGATTTGCTTCACCGAGGTTGGAGGAGGAAGATTAGAAATGAGGTCAATTTTTGCCTTATCTACCTCTATACCGCGTTCAGACACAATGTGGCCCAAGACTATGCCCTCTTGAACCATGAAGTGGCTCTTTTCCCAACTAAGAACAAGGTTTGTTTCAATACATCTTGCAAGCACTTTCTTCAAATTTTCTAAGCAATTTTCAAATGACTCCCCAAACACAGAAAAATCATCCATAAAGATCTCCAAGAATTCTCCTACCATATCGGAGAAAATGGCCATCATGCACCTTTGAAAAGTGGCCGGTGCATTGCAAAGACCGAATGGCATTCTCCGAAAGGCAAATGTTCCATATGGGCAAGTGAATGTGGTCTTCTCTTGGTCTTCTGGATAAATGGCCACTTGATTGTACCCAGAATATCCATCTAGGAAACAAAAATATCTTTGGCCTGCCAATTTCTCCAGAATTTGGTCAATAAAGGGGAGTGGAAAATGGTCCTTTTTGGTCATGGCATTGAGTTTCCTATAATCAATGCACACTCTCCATCCCGTGGTGGGCCTAGTGGGCACATCTTCTCCTTGTTCATTTTTGACCACGGTGAGTCCCGATTTCTTAGGAACCACTTGAGTGGGACTCACCCATTGGCTATCCGATATAGGATAAATAATTCCCGCATCGAGCCATTTGAGAACCTCCTTCTTCACCACCTCCTTCATGTTTGGGTTCAACCTTCTTTGCATTTCCCGACTAGGTTTGGCATTGTCCTCTATGTAAATGTGATGCATGCAAATAGACGGACTTATCCCCTTAAGATCGGCCACTGTCCAACCTATGGCACCCTTGTGAGTCCTAAGGACTTCTAGGAGAAGTGTTTCTTGGGTAGGGGTTAGATTGGAAGCTAAGATAACAGGAAGGGTTTGATCGGGGCCTAGGAATGCATATTTGAGGGAGTCCGGAAGGGGCTTAAGCTCAAGTTTAGGAGGGCTTTCAAGTGATGGAAGGGCTGGTTCATCTTGCAAAGCTGGAAGTGGTTCAACCTTATGCCAAATGCTACTATGATGTGGGGAATCTTGAAGAGCATTGACCTCCCTTATTTGACCCATGCCCAGATCATCCTCAATAATTTCATCATAGATGTCTATGAAGTGACATTCTTCATCTAGGTCCAAATATTGGGAGGCTTTGAACACATTGAGAGAAACTTTTTGACCTCCGAATGAGATGTCCATCGTCCCCGTAGCACAATTAATGTTGGCTTTGGCAGTAGCAAGGAATGGGCGGCCTAGGATGATTGGTGTGTGACTTAACTCCGAGGAGGAGGCCATGTCAAGAATGAGAAAATCAACGGGGAAGTAGCAATCATGGACTTTCACAATCACATCCTCTATCAAACCTCGAGGAGTCTTGACTGAGCGATCGGCCAGTTGGAGAATGACGGGGGTTGGCTTGAGTTCTCCTATGTCAAATTGATCATAAACAGAGGTGGGTAAAAGGTTGACACTAGCTCCTAAGTCGAGGAGGGCTCGGTCAAAGGTTACACCACCTATATCACATGAGATGAGGGGAGCACCGGGATCCTTCAACTTTCTAGGGAGATTGTTCATCAAGACCGCACTAACATCCTCGGAGAGCCAAATTTTCTTTGGGGTCGACTTGGGCCCTCTTCTTGGAGTGCAAAGCTCTTTGAGGAATTTGGCGTAGGCTGGAACATGTTTTATGGCATCTAGGAGTGGAATATTGATGTGAACTTGTGAAAAGAGTTCCATGAATTCCTCATTTTGGGCCGGCCTAGTCTTAGTGGTCTTGGGCTCTAGGGCATTAGGAAAGGGGACCTTAGGTTGATAGAAATTTAGATCTTCATGGGCCTTTCCTTTCCCTTTAGGATCTCTCCCCAACTTATCTTGAGTGCAATCCTCCTTGCTTGCATCCTCATTATCTTGATTCTTTTCTATGGAATCTTTCAACTCCTTTCCATCCTTGTATGGGTCATCTAACACCTTCCCACTCCTCAAAGTTGAAATAGCCTTGACATTTTCAAATTGTGGGCCTTTAGGTTGGGCTTGTGGGATGGGTTGAGGTAGGAGGCCCGGTTGTGGAGGAAAACCCGGAGGTTGATTTCTTGGGTTGGCCACGGGTTGACTTGGAAGTTGGCCCACTTCTCTTCTCATTGTAACTTCCGCCAATTGTCCTATTTGACTTTCCAACTTGGAAATGGATTGTTGTTGATTCAAGATGATTTGTTGGAGTTGATTGAATTTATCTTCAAAGTTGGATTGAGGCGGAGGTTGGTAAGTGGGTTGACCTTGATTAGATTGAAAATGTGAATAGCCCATAGGAAGGAATTGAGCTTGTGGACCTCTACCAAATGGATTGAAGTTGTTGGGTTGGGTTTGAAATTGACTTTGCATGGGTTGCTTTTGGGCTTGATGAATAGAGGGGTTGGTTGCTTGTGGTAGAGATTGTTGGGATTTCCAAGAAAAGTTTGGGTGATTCCTCCAGCCCGGATTGTATGTGTTTGAAAATGGGTCATTATTGGGCTTAGAGAATCCTTGGGCTGCAAAGACTTGCTCCTGGATGGCAGGGGGTAATTGAGCCGCAGTTGGACACTCCGTGATGTGATGGGATGGGCTTGCACATAGAGTGCATGCCTCATGTGGAGTGATAGATTGACCCGAGAAGGAATGGGATGATGGTTGGCAAGAATGGTCTTTCAAAGTCAAGAGTTGGTCTAACTTTTGAGTCAGAGTCTCTACTTTATCCAACTTTTGAGTGATGAGACTTATGTCCAATCTTGGTTCAAAATCACCTCGGGCCTTGACCTCATATAATCCGGCCCGCTTGGAGGGCCCAATGGATCTCTCATAGGATGATAAAGAAGCATGATTGATAGAATTCTCACTCAGCATTTCAAACAAATCATACACCTCATCCTCGCTTTTGCTCATGAATGCCCCTCCACATGATGCATCTACCATTTGTCTAAATTGATCGGATAGACCCTCATAAAAAGCTTGGACTATTTGCCATTTGGACAACCCATGGTGAGGGCACTTCCTAAGCAATTCCTTGAGTCTTTCCCATGACTAATGCATTTGCTCCCCTGGAGTTTGGGTAAAACCCGTGATTGCCCTTCTTATGGTATTGGTGCGGCCTATAGGGTAGAACTTCTTCAAAAATTCTTGTTGCATCTCGGCCCAAGTTCTCATTAGCTTCCCTATAGTGCCTAACCAATATTTAGCCTTATCCTTAAGCGAGAATGGAAAGAGGGTCAATCTAAGGGCATCATCCGAGAAATTTTGGATTTTTACCGTGGAACAAATTTCCAAAAATTTATCAATGTGCTTGTAGGGGTCCTCATTGGTATTTCCATAAAATGAGGGGAGCATTTGAATTGTGCTTGACTTGATCTCATAATGGATGGCTTGATTTTGAGGAATGTAAATGCAAGATGGAGGTTGATATTGGTTGGGAATGAAGTAATCCTTCATTTGCTTTGGAGGATTGAGATTTCCGACCATGATATTTTGGTGGTGAGGTCCTTGATTTTCGGCCATAAGATCTTCTTGGAGATCGTCTCTTGGATACAAGACTCTCTCAATTTCCTGAATGGGTCCTAGTAGGTTTGGATGTTGAGATCTTCTACCTTGCATGAACTAGGACAAAGAGAGAGAGAGAGAGATGAAAGAGATTTTTTTTTTATAATGATTTTTGTTTTGTTTTTTTTTTAAATTTTATTTTTCTCTTTTTTTTTATTTTGATACAAACTAGGACGAAGAGAGAGAAGATGAGATTTTTTTGTTTTTGTTTTTTTGTTTTTGTTTTTGTTTTTGTTTTATGCAAACACAAACAAGTTATCACACAAATTACTTAATGCCCTAGATGTGACCTAGACCTACAAATTGGGTTTCACAAAATGGCTAAAGTGAAACTTAAGTTCACCCTCAATGTTTCCACCGGTCAGGTAAGGGGTGGGGTAGTGGGAGGTTCCCCCTACTTTCGTAGGGACCTAATTATGCCAAACCACTAGCCCGCTTAAGGCGTTTGCCGTCCGACCGTCTTACCTTAGGCACCGATTTTCACAAGAGGGTAAGCCTAAATAACACAAGAACCACAGTGTGAACCTAGGGCCAATGTCTACTGAATTTTATTTAAGGTCTAGGTCATGCAAAGATGCAAGGGAATTATGGTTTGTGGGCTAAGGAAGGGTGATGAAATCTCCACCTTATCTTGTTTATGGGTGTTGCCCTTAGAATATTTTAGAAATGATATGCAACAAACCAAGTTCAAACAAGGGGTTCTATGCAAGCATGGAAATGCATGAGCATGCTTTTGAAAAAATTAGAGTACTCACCTTGCCTCCCGCAATCTTCAATAATGCAATTAACAATAATTAAACAACAAGGAAAAACAAATTCTATCCTAAATGATGCATGACCTAAAACATGGAAGTGTGGGTTCTACTCTTGCAATGAATATTTTTATTGAAGTTCAAGTGATGCTTTTTGTTTGTTTTTATTTAATGAACCTATCTAACCACAAGATATGAAATGTAGAGAAATGAAATTGAAATGAAAGAGAAAAATTTTGGATACTTACTTGAAAAGTGTTCCCTCCTTCCTTTTTTTTTTTTTGAAATGAATGACTAAATCACAAAGATGAAAGAAAGAAAGGCAAACTTACCTCTAATTTTTTTGAGTTTTCAAGTTGCTTTTTCTCCCCTTTTTTTCCTCTTTTTTTTTCTGAATTTTTTTTTCACCTGTAAAAAAAAAGAAAAGAGAACTTTATTAGTACACTATATACACAAGGAAAACAAAGTTCTTAAATCAAAAATCATCATTCTTCCCCGGTAACGGCGCCAAAAATTGATTACGCGAAAGTTCGTCGTTTAAAATACGCGTATAACAATCTTAAAACTGCACTCGCACAAAATGATCAAAAGAGAATGTAGTATTAGGACAAGCACGGGTCGAATCCACAAGGAAGAAGAGATTTTTAGAGTTAAAAACTTTGGACTCCTTTGGAAAATATTTGTGATTTGATTGTTTGAAGAAAAGTGATGAAACAAAGAACGATTCTAACACTTAATTAAAAACACCTATGATTATGCGCCTATGCTATAGAAATTAATTGCATGAAGTGAAAAGAAGAGATAGAAGAAGGGGGTAGAGATGGAAGAAGATCAAAAACTAGATTAAAAGAACAACTCTCTTCATTAACTTAAAAGAAAACGTACATGAAGTGCAAGACAAGCTTACAACAAAGAGGTGACAAGATTACAATGAAGTAACATAACACAAAAGTAATGACAAAAAGAGGGGCATGAGATGTGAAGATAGTAGTAGCAATGGTGATGACGTCGTCGTCTACTCCTCGCCGAGCCTTGGATAGGATCGCTCCGCCTTGAAAGAGATCACCGTGTACACCGGGAGGAAGTCGCATTTGTCGTTGAAGTTGCCTTTGGAGGGTGAATGACTTTGAACCCAAGAGGAATTAGGGGATGCCCAAGAAGAAAACGTTGAAGAGGAGGGAGATAGGAAGAACTTTGATGAAGAACTCAGATAGAAAAGAAAAGTAAAAGAACTTCAAAATAGAGAAATAATAGAAACTAGCACCTCGGATGAACAGTGAAATCACAGGACAGCAAGTTGAAAAATGAGAAATAACTTCAAAACCAGAAGGAATTAGAAGTTGAGCAAGAAGAAGAAGTTGTAGAACACGTAAAAACAAAGAACTTTCATGAAGAAAGTAAGAGGAGAAAATGACTAGAAGGGTGAGAAATAAGGGGAAGAACAGAGAGAAACATTGGTTCACAGATGAACAGGACAGCACAGTGAAAAATACGAAATAGTTTGAAAACCAGAAGGAATTAGAAGTTGAGCAAGAAGAAGAAGTTGTAGAAGACGTAAAAACAAAGAACTTTTATGAAGAACACAAAAGGAGAAAACGAACTTACATGGGAGAAACCGGAGGGCTAAGGTTGGGAGAGAAAGAGGGAGAGTGAAAGATTGCTCAAAGAAAAGACTCCCCTTCTCCTCCTTGCCATGGGCTATTTATAGGGAAAGTTAGGTAGATGGAGGGTGGAGATTGTATCAAAAGGAGATGGATGGCTGAGATTTAAGTGGAATATGATGTATGGGGAAGAGAAAAAGTAGGTGGGCACCCCCTTTCTTGGACTTTAGGCACCCCATTTCCCAAGGCTCATCATGTCTCTCCTTTATTTCAAACTTTGAATGTCCTTTTCCTCCTTTCCAAACTTAAAGTTTGGATTCCTCCTTTTCAAACTTTGAATTCGAAATTTTGAACTTTCCTTTCCCTCCAACCAAAATAATTTGAATTCTTTATTTGACTTGGTCAAAATGGTGATGACCCTTTTGCCCCCGGCTTCTTTTGTAATTACCTTCGGTGTCCTACACACACATAATTATACTTTAGTCCATAAAAATTACCATAATGTGCACATAAATCTCAAATGCTCATGATTATGTAATGGAGAATTAATGCTCATGACCCTCAACTTTAATTTATTATTAAATAAGATAATTGAATTAATCAATTTACGTGAAAGCTCCAATTTAAATGCGGAGTTGAGGTTAACTATGAAATATGCATAATTGCCTAATTATATGCACATAAAATGGTGTTCATGCAATGAATTGTCATAAGAAATGGCCACTTATCAACCCCCCGTTGCCCCTTGACACCGGAGATATTAATGACGCTCATGCAAGTCTTGTTTCGATCGCGGGGGGTCCACCGCAGTATGGTCGCAGCTTGCTCTTGCACCGGGCTAACAGATTTACTGATTTTCGACCGCTCCAACCGAGGCTCAGCCGAACGTTTTCCGTTCTTCCGAACAATAAATTAGCCGTACCTCGGCATACATGCATTTTGATTTTCCCGCGACAATCACGATTTTCTCCAGCCGGACATTCGTTCGAACATTAAATGGTCAGGACACGACCGACATGACCGCGAATGGTTTTCTTCTCGCCCTCGCGCGAGGATCTCAATACCTCGTAATAGACCTTTCATGCAATTAATTTCCTGGCCATGAGGCCCTGAATCCTGGCGATTAATCAAGGGTGTTCCCTCGTATGGGGGATGTAAATGACGCTGTGACCTTTATGGCGCGGCGGGTTTTGGTCCCGACACGAACTACACAATCGTCTGACGAAGTCAGATCGATCGCACCATGGGCTCTTCGGAGCCCGAATAAATTGTCACTTAGTGACTGGCACGCCCACGCACTCAATAGACAAACCACCTGAACAAGCGAATTTTAGTGCGTCCACACCGTCCGAGCCCCGTTGACGGAACCAGTTCCTCGCGAGGGCTTCTTTCATGATTCTCATTCTGTCAATTGCTCTTGTTACTCTCATATTTCTTATAAAACCCCGCAAAGGCCAATGCCCAGTGGCGGTTCATGTTGTTCATACTACTGTCATCCCGTTCTATTAAGTGATATCCTGTTATAGTTAGTTTGCCTAGTTCATGTTGCTATTATCATTTCGTGATATTAACAGTTTGTTATAATGTGGTGTATCTTTATTTTGTGTATCACTCACTCCTGAATTTGTGGAAACGACTCCCGTCGGACCTTCTCCAGCTTTCGCTGTTAAGTTAGTACCCCTCACTCCTCATTCTTGCACCGCTCCCTTCATCATTACTATTGTTCGCATCAACACTTTGCATTTCGCTTGTTACCCAAAGTCACCTTACGTCATACCCTAATATTCGGTATCTCTAAAGCTACTCCCAAAGCAACGGGTTACGCATGTTGAAGAGGGAGTTAGTTTGCGCGAGAGGACCTTCGGGTCCCTATCTCCGCCCTGTACCATAAATTGGGGTAAGTTCAGATTTTACTGTGTCTCACTAGCAGGCTCCTTTTAGGACGGGTTTTCCATTACCCTTCCCTCACTTGTCATCACTACCCTCTCTTGCATTCGGAGTGGACGATCTCAACCGTTCACTTCTCACTTTTCTCTAGCCATTCATCACTATCCTCTCTTACCCCCCCCCCCCCCCCCCCGCCCCCCCGAGGGTGGACGATCTCCGCCGTCTACAAGGCTGACATCGGCACCAATTCTCATTTTGCCTAACAATGAGGATGACTTTGCTATCTATTCTGATGCATCGAAGGTTGGGCTAGGCAGTGTATTGATGCAAAATGGAAGGGTGGTCGCTTATGCTTCTCGTCAACTAAAGGAGCATGAGCGAAATTACCCGACTCATGATTTGGAATTGGCAGCAGTGGTTCATGCATTGAAGATCTGGCGTCATTATCTTTACGGCATCAAGTTCGAAGTGTTCACTGACCATAAGAGTCCGAAGTACCTATTCTCTTAGAAGGAGTTGGATCTAAGACAAAGAAGATGGGTCGAATTCTTGAAAGATTATGACTTCGAATTGCGATACCATCTAGGAAAGGCAAATGTAGTAGCCGATGCTCTCAGCAGGAAGAGAGTTATAATGCAGCAGGATTGGAAGATGATTGAAGATGCAGCGCAGCTTATGGCTGTGATCGAGCCTCAACTGTGTCAAGCATTTGTGTCTCAACTGACCATTAGGTCAACAGTGCTTGACAAGATAATAGAGGTGCAAAAAGATGATCCCCAGCTGCAAGGATTGATCGGGAAGACCTGCTTTACTCATGATGAAGATTGAGTGATTCGGTTTCAGCACCGGATCTGTGTACCTGATATAGCCGATTTAAGAAGGCAGATTCTGGAGGAAGCACACCGATCAATGTTCTCTATTCATCCAGGAGGTGGTAAAATGTACCAAGACTTGAAACGGTCTTTTTGGTGGCAAGGAATGAAGAAGGATGTAGCCGACTTTGTTGCTAGGTGTTTGGTTTGCCAACAGGTAAATGCAGAGTACCAAAGGCCATCAGGGCTAATGCAGAAAATGGAAATTCCTCAGTGGAAATGGGAAGCAATCACTATGGACTTTGTGACCGAGTTACCCAGATCGGTAAAAGGCAATGACTCTATATGGGTGATCGTGGACCGATTTTCAAAGTCTGCACATTTTCTTCCTATGAAGGTAAAGCAATCGGTGGAAAGCTTGACAAGACTATATGTTGATAATATTGTCAGACTTCACGGGATTCCAAAGTCTATTATCTCTGACAGGGATCCCCGGTTCACATCCAGACTGTGGCAAGGGTTGCATGAAGCTTTTGGTTCGCGGCTCAAGCTCAGTTCAGCTTTTCACCCGCAAACTGACGGTCAGTCTGAAAGGATGATTTAGACACTGGAGGATATGCTTCGGGCTTGTGTTCTTGATTGGAAGGGCGATTGGGAGCGACATCTACCTCTCGTGGAATTTTCTTATAATAATAGCTTCCACGCGAGTATAGGCATGGCTCCATTCGAGGCACTATATGGTAGACCTTGTAGGTCTCCGTTGTGCTGGGAGGAAAAAAGAGATAGGCAGTATGTGGGGCCCGAAGTTGTTCAAGAAACTATCGAAAAGATCAAGCTGATCCGACAGAGATTGATGACAGCACAAGACCGACAGAAGAGCTATGCTGATAATCGAAGGAAGGAGCTGTCATTCGAAATTGGTGATCACGTCTTCCTCAAGGTGTCTCCGTCAAAGGGAATCGTTCGGTTCGGAAAGCGTGAAAAATTAAATCCACGATTCGTCGGACCATTCAAAATTCTGGAGAGATTGGGAAATGTGGCATATCGGTTGGCTTTACCTCCGTCTCTGGAGGGAGTACATCCGGTGTTCCATGTGTCCATGCTGAGGATGTACGTGCATGATCCGGCGCACGTGATCAGTACTGAGCAGATGCAGTTCCAGCAGAACCTATCCTACGAGGAGCAACATGTTCGAATTCTTGACCGCAAAGAGCAAGTGCTGAGTACTAAAGTCATCCCACTAGTGAAGGTACTATGGAGGAACTTCTGGCATGAGGAGGCCACGTGGGAACCCGAGGGAGCGATGAAGAAGAAGTACCCTCATCTCTTCGGTATGTGATCTGAACTCCAACTTCGAGGACGAAGTTTTCTCTAAGGGGGAGAGGGTGTAATGCCCTGCTATTTTATAGCATTTTATTTGGTTGTATAAAAAAAGGAAGTTTAAAAGTTAAAGAAAGTGAAGAAAGGAAAGAATATAATAAATAAAGTTTAAAAACAAAATTATAGAAGGTTAATGGTTTTATAAAAAATTTTTTTAAGGGTTTGAAATAAAAAAAACAAAAGAAATGATGTAAAAATAAATAAAAAAGAAATAAGGTTAAAAATGAAAAAAAAATTAAAAAATTAAAAAAAAGCTGCGGGGGGGGGGGGGGGTGGGGGCGCCCCACGCGGCCGCCCGCGTGCGCGGGTGCGCCCGCAGGCGGGCGCCCCGCCGCCGCCCCCCCTTATGCCGCTTTGCGGCTTATTTTTATAAAAAAAAAAAATTTTTTTAGCTTTGTTTTTTAGTTAGTTTAATTATCTTCCTTCTTTAGTCAAAAGTACAAATGCTATATATAAAAAAATAGAAAAAAATGCAGGATAGTCAAAAGAAGTTAGGTGGATGGGTAGGTGGAGTTTGAATGCAAAAATTCAATAAAGTAATCTTTGAATAAATGCTTAAATCTACACCCTTGATTAAATGAAGGGTTAGGATGGATTAAGCCAAATACCCCTATAAATAGAGGGGAATAGGGGGCTCATTGCTCCTCTTGGAAGCTGAGTTCGTGAAGTGCAGCAGGGGGAGGTTTGAAGGTCATTAAGGAGTGTTTAAGCATTTTTAAGGTAAGAGATTAACAATTTATCTCCTAGATTAGCATGTATTAGCGTATTTAGAATGATTTATGTTATGTAATTAGCATCTATATAGGTAGTTAAGTCCATATATCGTAGTTTCAGAATCTGAAATCTTATCTTGGTCAGATTAGTACTAAATCATTAAGTTAAAGCATGTGATTAGTGGTATAATTAAGTGATTAATGTCTTAAAATTAGAAACGGTGTATGATAAATTGAGAGAGTTTCCAGAATCCTAAAATCTGATGCTATGAACTTTTTGTAAAAATTTCTATGTCTGATTTAATTTATTTTCACGTTTAAAGATATTTTAATATTATCCTAAAGGTGTTTAAATTATACTAAAATATCAAATGATGATATAAAATAACAATAAACTGTAGGAAGGTATCTTACTGTGAGAATCATGTGTAAAACGTTTTTCATAATTTTTAGATCATGATATTTATTTTTTAATGAATTTTCATACATGATAAAATATATAAATAATTGTATAGAAATTATGGAAATTAGAAATCATGTTTAAAATAGTCTTAGAATTTTATAGTGTGATCCTGACATTTAGTGTGTTATATTCTAAAAATATCAATAATTATTGATATCTGCAAGTAATATTAGATAATGTTTGAGAGTTTAATCGAAGTATAAAATCATGAGAAAAATAAAAACAATACACGAAAAATCTTGAAAATTTACCAGAAGACTTAAATGTTTGTTAGAACTAATTTATGAAAATATCATTGCATTAAGATATCAGAATCATCACGAGTATAATTATCAATGTTTAAACAAATAATTAGAGAATTTAGATAAATACAAATATTCTGTGAAAAATATAAACAAATCACAGAACTGATGTTTTGATCTCTGTAAATTAATTTTCAGTATAGTTTGGCCATTGTAAATATTCTGGATAATTTTCTCTAATTAAAAGTTAGTATTGCAAATTCTTATACATTTTAGAAACTGATATAAAAAAATAGAAAATAGACATGCTAAATGAAAAATGATGATAATGTTTATATATGATACCTCTGTCTGAAACAACATTTTGTAAATTTTTAGAAATTATCTGATCATTTTGGATATATTTAGTTGATTTATTCTTCATGATATGTTTTTCTTACTTAGTATGAAAAATAGCAATATAGTGTTAAAAATAGTAATGCAGTGTGACAAATAATGAAAAGTTTTAAGAATGATGTTTCTGTTAAGAATGATGGTTTGACAAATTATGATGACTTTTAAAGTGTTATGGATATATTTAGTTAATATTCCATATATTGGATAATTTAAATAATTCTGTGAAAATTTTAATTCCTGCATGAAAAATTATGAAATAAATTTATATGCATTGTTACAGATAATTTTAAGTTTCTGTAAAAGTTTAAGAGTCCTATAAATTTATTAGCTAAATTTAGTCAATTTATGATGCATGTTAGAATATAAGTAATTTCGGAAAAATTATAATTGCTGACTGAAAAATAATGAAAATTTTTTGTTATGGTCTTTCCTGTAAATTTATTAGATTTCTGAAATTACAAGGCATTCTAATATCAGTAAATAGATTTAGTAAATTTTGATATATAGATATGTCATTATATTTGAATAACTTGAAAATTTCAGAAAAAGAAAAATAATTTTCAATATTGGTATATTAATATTCACAGCATGAATATTGAGTGGCATGTGTCCATTTCATATAAGTCATATTTATATTTTTACTGTACCGTTAGTAATGCCAAATGGACACTGTCACCATAGGGGGAGAATGGAACCAAACTGTAGAAATATCTTTATAGGGAGATTCACACTGTACTTGCCCCGAGGGTAACGGGGATTGAAATCCTGGAGGTCGACAAGTACCACTGACTGTCTGTCCTTCTAATGGTGGTTTGGGCACTGTGTCTGGCTATTTATATCACTGTTACTGTTTATTGAACTGAACTTGAACAACTGTTACTGCCGACTGAATTGACACTGAACTACTATTACTGTTCACTGAGTCGTTATTAATACGACTATTACTGCTCACTGAATTGATACTAAAACTGTTATTATTGTTCATTGATTCATTACTGGAACTACTATTACTACTCAATGAAATTATATTGAACTGTCATTACATTTTACTGTTATCACTGTAAATGCTTACCGCTAATGAATCTCCAGTATATCGAATGGTGATTTGGAAAATGGCAGATTACGTCTGTCTGGATCCTTTCACTATGTGTGAGACTACTCCGCCTAGTACTGGAATCATTAGTTAATGTTTACAAATGATGAATCCTTATTTACTTTGGCATGGGTAGGATAAATTTTAATGTACATGCTTTCTTTGTCAAATGATAATAGAAGGACTTATGAAATAAATTACCGCAAATCACTTTGGATATGTTGATACATGTTTTGACTGGGGACTATGCTTAGTCTCTTACTAGATCTATTCGTAGACTCACCCCGTTGATCAATTTCAGGAGAAGCAGTGGAAGGAGGCGAGGATTCATCTCGCAGTGTTTGACCGCGGCTCGGATTTTACTACCAGTCTTTATCTTAGGTAGTTATGTTATGAGTCATGTCTTTTGAAAAAAAAAGTGTGTGAAATTTGGTTATGTAATAAAAGACGTGTGAAATTGGTATCGTTATTTCTATCTATGTGGATGTAGTCATTTGACTGTAAGCTGATGAATTGAGTATTTTCATTTCCGCTGCAATGATATCTCTGTGTTTATGTGTAATTCTCAATTGTAATTGTACCGGGTTGTTCCCACTGTGACGTTTCGATCGGGATCCGACATGAGTCTTTACGACTGGACCAAGTTTACGAGTCGGGGCGTCACAGACCGACATGGTGTGGACACACTTTTCGCTCGTTTATTATGCTCGTATATTCAGGAATGGTTGATTCGTCTATTAAGTGCGTGGGCGTGCCAATCACAAAGTGACAATTTATTCGGGTTCCGAAGAGCCCATTGTGCGCTCGATCTGACTCGGTCAGACGATTGTGTGGTTCGTGTCGGGACCAAAACCCGCCGCGCCATAAAGGTCACGGCGTCATTTACATCCCCCATACGAGGGAACACCCTTGATTAATCGCCGGGATTCAGGGCCTCATGGCCATGAAATCAATTGCATGGAAGGTCTATTACGAGGTATTGAAATCCTTGTGCGAGGGCGAGAAGAAAACCATTCGCGGTCATGTCAGTCGTGTACTGACCATTTAATGTTCGGACGAATGTCCGGCTCGAGAAGATCGCGGTTGTCGCGGGAAAACTGGAACGCATGTATGCCGAGGTTAGAGCGGAGAACGTTCGGCTGAGCCTCGGTTAGAGCGGTCAAAAATCAGTAAATCTGTTGGCCCGGTGCAAGAGCAAGCTGCGACCATACTGCTGTGGGCCCCCCGCGGTCGAAGCAAGACTTGCATGAGCGTCATTAATATTTCCGGTGCCAAGGGGCAATGAGGGAATATCCCTTGAATCGGCAGAAAAGCCCTATGTCTAGGGAAGAGGACGTTAGAAACGTGTCGGTCATTCGGGAGACCGTTTAATATTCGGACGGGTGTCCGGCTTGAGAATACCGTAATCGTCGCAGAAGGACCTAGAACATATGTGTGCCGGGACACGGCAAACATATTATTCTGAGACTCTGAAAACATTCGGTTAAATCTCGGTTAGTGTAGCAGGAAATCAATGAGTTTGTTGGCCCGGTGCAAGATCGAGTCAGGACCATGCCGGGGGCGCCTCCCGCGGTCCAAACGGGGCTTGCGTGGGCATCATTAATGTTCTCGGTGCCGGAGGGTAGCGGGGAAGAGTCCCGGGACTAGATTCCAAAACTGAAAACCTGTTCAAAGGGAGCGGGCTATAGGTCGAGGATATGGGTCAGACAGTGACCATAATCGGGATGGACCCGAGGTCCCAGCATAGCCCACGAAGGCCTTATTGATATTCCCATGTGTAGGGTCCAGGGATGACGGGAGTCGTCCTGTTCTATTCCGATTTCTGTCGGTCGCTTGCGGACCACTTGATATTCGGATAAGTGTCCATATTGAAGGTACGACGTAGATGGAAGCAACCCCCGTACAAACGTACGCCGAGTTCACGGTAACTTCAATGAAAGAGCGGGAACAAATCCCATTAGGATGAATCCGATTCGACAGGCTATTGGCCCAGAGCAATGCCGGGTTACGACCATGTCGGGATGGGAACCGTCGGCCATATCGGTCACGCATGGACCTTTTCATGTTCGGACACCGGTCCGTAATAGAAACGCGACGGAAATCGAGGTGAACCCGTTCAAATGTCTGCCAAACGTGCGGCAATTTTACTAGTGGCTCGGAAGGGATCCGGCTCGAGAAACGAGTCCGGTTTAATCGGAATATCAGCCCGAGGCGAGGTCGGGTCGTGGCTATTTTGGGATAATTCCCAAGACTAAGACCCAACCTGGAAAGGCGGCATGATTGTTCCTTCAGCATCGGGTCACGGGGAGAGAGGGGGGTTGCAACATAGATTTTACAATTTTCTTTATCTGGGCTTCAAATTATGTGCATATATATATTTTATTGCTTATTTCCCTTTTATGTATTTATTCTGGATGATTTCTCTATTTTGTTTATTATTATTACTATTATATTTTCCCTTTCCTTTTTCTTAGTATTATTATTATTATTTCACATTTTTTGTTTATTTCTCATATATGTATATTCAGGTTTATTTATTTATCATAATTTTTATTAATTTATTATCATTATTATCATTATCATTATCATGACATATTTATATATATTTATTTTGGAAGGAAAAGTGGGCCGTTGGGGGCAAAAAGGGGTGTACCGGCGAAGGCAGGGAGAGCGTGCCGGAGAGGGGCTGGGAGAGTGTACCGGGTAGGTTAGAGGGTGCCGGAGAAGTGCCAAGAGAGTGTGCCGGAGAGGGAGTTGGCGGGCATGCCGGGCTAACTCGAAGTCTGTACAACGTCTGCTAGCACACGCGCGGAGTCTGTACACTATCCGTTTGCTGCAACTCAAAGTCTATACAACGGCTGGTTGCTACAATATAAAGTCTGTACGTTCGTCAACTCAAAGTCTGTACATTCTCGGACCAAGCTTATGTGGCCCGTGTACTCCATGCATTCAAAGTCCGTACATTCCTATCTTTACCTACGTTCACTGGCTTAGCAAACCCACAAGTCCGTACATTGGTTGCATAGCTTGCCATGCATAGCCGGTGCACTCTTCATTTGCTACAAACTCAAAGTCTGTACATCGTCTACTAGCACACACGCAGAGTCTGTACATTTTCCATTTGCTGCAACTCAAAGTCTATACATTGGCTGGTTGCTGCAACACGAAGTCTGTACATTGGCTGGCTGCTGCAACACAAAGTCTGTACATTGGATGGCTGCCGCAACACAAAGTCTGTACATTGGCTGGTTGCTGCAACACGAAGTCTGTACATTGGCTGGTTGCTGCAACACAAAGTCTATACATTGGCTGGTTGCTACAACACAAAGTCTGTACATTGGATGGCTGCCGCAACACAAAGTATGTACATTAGCTGGTTGCTGCAACACGAAGTCTGTACATTGGCTGGTTGCTGCAACACAAAGTCTATACATTGGCTGGTTGCTGCAACACAAAGTCTGTACATTGGATGGCTGCCGCAACACAAAGTCTGTACATTGGCTGGTCGCTGCAACACGAAGTCTGTACATTGGCTGGTTGCTGCAGCACAGAGTCCGTACATTGGCTGGTTGCTGCAGCACAGAGTCCGTACATTGGCTGGTTGCTGCAGCACAAAGTCTGTACATTATTGTCACAAGCACATTAAGTCCATACATTCATTCACGGCTAGGGCTGTCAATGGGTCGGGCCGACCCGACTGGCCCGTGGACCTGGCCCGATTTTGGGCCTGGCCGCAAGGTCTTTTTCGGCTCGCGGACTTTTAGTCGGGCCTAAAAGCCCGGCCCGACTAGACCCGCGGGCCGGACTCGGGCTTTGAATTCGACCTGCGGGCCGGCCCGGCCCGTTCTATTTTTTCATTCTCAATTTTTTTTGACCTCTCAATTTATGTTTTGCCTTTGTCTTCCTGTTTATATAATTAAAAAATAGAAAAAAAAGAGGGAGGCCCTTCGTTTTCCCTCTTGTTTTTTTTTCCGTGTAGATGGTTGCTTTTGCAATGAGAAGACGCCTGATGGCTTCTTGAGGCCAGTACTCTACTAGCCATGGAGCATCTCTCTGTAGAAATGAGTAGATAACAGATCGTGGTTCATCACAGCCTTGGCCCTTGGCTCTCCAGCCTCTGTTAGATTCTTTTGGTTTCGTTGATGGAAGGCTCAGTCCCTTTCGGATGTACTTGCTCAGGGTGTACCTGGAGGAACATGTCCTCTTTAACGCTTATAGCTCTCAGCTTAATTTCTCCTCTGCTGGTTGTATACTTGTCCAAAATTTCAGCATCACATACTTCAACACCACTAGAACTATCTTCGCTCCCTGACCGACATACATCTTCTTCCTTCATTGAGAAATTGCGACTACATTGACGAGCTCCAGCAATTTCTTCATATTCAGCTGCATCCAATTCCCACAGGTGACGTGGGTGAAATAGCTTGGGAAGGACATGTTGTCTTATGATAATGAGCAGGAAGAATGGCACAGGGAATAAGATTCCCGCTATTGGGATCCATGTCACACCAAAGCACATCGTTAGGTATACAAATTGAAAGAAAATCTTTAGTTAAAATGATGTTATTTTACTTAATTAAAAATTTTAAAATTCTCTTTTCACACAAATTTTATAATTAATATCAAAATTTTAATTAATTTAGTGAGATTATAAATTTTATAGTATTAAATCTATTAATTTTTATTATATTTATTATTTTATTTAAATTATCGGGTCGGGCCGGGCCTTAGTCGGGCTTTGTATTTTTTACCTAATGTCGGGCCCGACCCGGCCCGGCCCAACATAGGTCGGGCCCGGGGCCGGGCTCGGGCCTTAATGTTGATAAGGCGGGCCCGGGCCGGGCCGACCTAAGCCCGGCCCGGGCCCGGCCCCGGCCCATTGACAGCTCTATTCATGGCATGTCTGAACATCCATTTCCAATGTACATACTTTACTATCTGCATTTGTGCACCCCTTCATGCAAAGTCCATACATTGCTAAAGAGACGGTGAGCATGAGAGAGATGGTGGGGAGAAGAGATGAGACGGTGGGAGCGTGCCGGGCTAGGAAGCACAGGGTATGCCCGGGGATGCTTCAAAGGGCTGTGCCGGTGGCGGCGGGGGCTTGGAGCGTGCCGGCGAAAGGAGAAAGGGAGCGTGCCGGCGAAGGGGGGGGGCACGAAGGGTGTGCCGGAAAAGGCGCGGATAGGGTGCACCGGTGAAGGGCGTAGCGAGGTGTGCCGGCGAAGGGCGTGCCGGCCAAGGGTGGCTAGAGAGTATACCGACGAGGGTGGCTGAAGGGGCGTACCGGCGAAGGGCATGGGGAGCCCACTCCTCCTCCGTTTCTTTTAAGGTTTTTCTTTTCTTCTATTCTGATTTTATTAAGTTTACGTGGGTTTCTTCTTTTCTTCTCTTGATCAATTTTCGTTCTTTCTCCCATGAGGATAAGTTGTTTAGTTGTCGTTCGATTTGGCTCTCTTTGAGTTGATTGCGGTTCCCTTGCCTCGGTTAAAGCGTTTTACCGTTGTTCTCTTTTTTATTTATCTGTTGCTTTCTTTTAGTCATTTTTAACGTGTGGTCGTTCCATTTGTTGGTTGCTTCCTTTTATCTTTTTAATATGTTATCGTTTCTAGCAAAAATTCGGCAGCATCTCCCCTTGACCCGAGCGTAAGGGAGATACAGGGAATGCGCCCACATGGAGTGGCGGAACCCGACAACTGGAGGTGGGCGCCCGAGAGCGGCAACACCTTTAATAAAACTTCTGGAAACTCGGAGGCAACGGTGAGTGGAAGACTATCCCAGGACTGGCTAAGGGGGATGCACCGGGCAAGAAGAAGGGGCAAGTGTGCCGGGCCAAGGAGGCCAAGGGCTGGAGAGGCGTACCGGGCTATGGGAGGCCAGGGGCGTGCTGGGCCGGCTGACCAGAGGGCGTGCCGGGCTAAGGAAGGCCAGGGGCGTGCCGGGCTGGCTGACCAGAGGGCTTGCCGGGCTGGGAGTGGCCAAGCTGTGCCGGGGAAGGAGAGGTGAGAGTGGGGGCACGGGTGTGCCGGGCAAGGAAGGCACGGGGTGTGCCAGGTAGCGAAGGCACGAGTGTGCCGGATAGGGGGTTAGAAGGGGCTATGCCGCCGAGGGGCGGCAGGAGCGTGCCGCTGGGGGGAGTGCCGCTGACGGACGCCGGAGGAGCGGGCCGTTGAGAGGCCAAAAGGGAGGTAACTTCCCACAGGCGAACGGGTGAGGGTGGTGATCAGAGGCCCTAAGAAGGAGCTACGCCAAAGGGGGAAAGAATCACTACCAGGAGGCACACCACCGGAAGGGAGGAAGAAGACGGCCAGGCACGCGTAACGGCCCAAAACAACGGAGGCAGTCAGAAAACCCAAAGAGGGGGGAATTTTTATTCATCCAGAGAAAAGGCCATAACCGGCCGCGTATACATCAAAACACCGGGGTGGAAAATACAACAATGAGGGAGGAAAGATGAAAAAGAAAAGCGTGAAGAGGAGGAAATGGGGAGTTAGGGTCGGGCAGAGGCGACGGCTCTCTGGCCTTCCCCACTCCCCTTGCTACATCTCTCTTTCTCTCTTACTCTCTCTTCTCTTACTCTCTATCGCTCGCCGGTGGTCGCCGGAGGGCCTTCATGTTCTTCTATTCTTCTTCTTCCCTTTCTCTTCGCGCCGACGACGGTGGACGGAGCAGTAGGGGGCGGGGGCAAAGCCTCCCATCCTCCTCTTCTCTTCTTCTCTTCTTCTCTTCCTCTTCTTCTCTTCTCTCTCTCCTGGAAGCACCACCGTCGCTCCCCTGTTCCTCTCTGTTCTCCCCTCTTTTTATACCCCTGGTCAGGCCGACGACTATCGAGGACGGGAGTAGGTGGGGCGAGGACAGCCCAGCAAGGTGCAGGTATGGGCCTGCCATGCCTTCGCTGCGCACCGAGGGATACGAGCGTTGACTGGCGTGGATGGGCTGAACGCTGTGCCGCTGGGGCTAAGGCAGGCATGCCACTGGAGGGCCTCGTAAGTGTGCCGCTGAAAGACCCAAGAAGTGTACCGCTGAAGGCTTGAAATGGTGTGCCGTTGAAGGCTTGAAATAGCGTGCCGTTGAAGGCCTGAGATAGTGTGCCGTTGAAGGCTTAAAATAGAGTGCCGTTGAAGACACATGGGGCGTGCCGTTGAAGGCACATGGGGTGTGCCGCTAAAGGGCCCAGGGGCGTACCGCTGAAGGGCCAAAGCGGGTACCGCTGAGGGGCCGAAGGGGTGTGCCGCTGAAGGGCCCAAAGGGCGTGCCGCTGAAGGCCTAAATGGGCAGTTATGTGCCCGTTGTGAGCGCGAGTTATGGCTTATTTGATTTTCTTTGAGGCCCATGGATTGTGGGGCTCTTGAGGGTTGAGTTCTCTTCACTGTCGTGACCCTAGAGATAGCTCCACGGTAGTGTATGTGCGTTCGGGGAGTCCGGACGGCCCCGCTTTTCCATAGCTTCTTCGGTTGAAGTTGTTGTTGGTGCTGGACTAGTTGGGATGTATGGGTGTGCAATTTTGCACGTCCACAAATGCCCCCCACCCACGGGTAGCGCAGGCGAAGGATGAGCCGGACGGTGCCCGTGGGTGTACTGGTCTCTTCTTCTCTTTGTTGGTGCCGACAGGGTGTTGGGAGCTGGCGTAGCATGTTGGTCTCTTCTTCTCTTCATCAGTGCCGACGGGGTGTCGAGGACTGACATGGCATGTTGGTCTCTTCTTCTCTTCGTCAGTGCCGACGGAGTGTCAGGGACTGACATGGTATGTCGGTCTCTTCTTCTCTTCGTCAGTGCCGACGGGGTGTCGGGGACGGACGTAACATGTTGGTCTCTTTGTCTCTTTATCAGTGCCGGTGGGGTGCCGGGGACTGAGGTGGCTTGTTGGTCCCTATGTCTCTTCATCAGTGCCGACGGGGTGCCGGGAACTGAAGCAGTACGTTGGTCTCTTCGTCTCTTCATCAGTGCCGACGGGGTGTCGGGAGCTGACCTGGTTTGTTGGTTTCTTCTTCTCTTCGTCAGTGCCGACGGGGTGTCGGGAGCTGACCTGGTTTGTTGTTCTCTTCTTCTCTTCGTCAGTGCCGACAGGGTGTTGGGAGCTGGCGTAGCATGTTGGCCTCTTCTTCTCTTCGTCAGTGCCGACGGGGTGTCGGGGACTGACATGGCATGTTGGTCTCTTCTTCTCTTCGCCAATGCCGACAGGGTGCCGGGAGCTGACATGGTCTGTTGATCACTTGGTCTCTTCGTCAGTGCCGACAGGGTGTCGGGAACTGAAGTAGTGTATTGGTCTCTTCATCAGTGCCGACGGGATGCCGGGAACTGAAGCAGCATGTTGGTCTCTTCATCAGTGCCGACGGGGTGTTGGGAACTGAAGCAGCATATTGGTCTCTTTGTCTCTTCATCAGTGCCGACGGGGTGTCGGGAACTAAAGCAGTATGTTGGTCTCTTCATCAGTGCCGACGGGGTGTCAGGAATTGAAGCAGTATGTTGGTCTCTTCATCAGTGCCGACGGGGTGGCTACTAGCGTGGATGCCAATGATATAAGAGCTGTCGACACAGCGGCCGATAATTGGAAGTTGTTGACATGGGAGCCAATAATTGTAAAGTTGTCGGCCCGAAGGCCGATGATTGAAAGCTGTCGGCTCAGGGGCCGATGATTGAAAGCTGTTGGCATGGGAGCCAATAATTGAAAAGCTGTCGACCCGAAGGCCGATGATTGAAAGCTGTCGGCTCAGGGGCCGATAATTGAAAGTTGTTGGCATGGGAGCCAATAATTGAAAAGCCGTCGACCCGAAGGCCGATGATTAAAAAGCTGTCGGCTCAGGGGCCGATGATTGAAAGCTGTTGGCATGTGAGCCAATAATTGAAAAGCTGTCGACCCGAAGGCCGATGATTAAAAAGCTGTCGGCTCAGGGGTCGATGATTGAAAAGTTGTCGGCTCAGGAGCCAATAATTGAAAAGTTGTCGACCCGAAGGTCGATGATTAAAAAGCTGTCGGCTCAGGGGCCGATGATTGAAAAGTTATCGGCTTAGGAGCCGATAAGGGAGGTCAAAACAGCCAAGGCTGGGAGCGGGCTTAAATAGCCGAAGTTGGGGATTAACGAGCCGCGAGGGCAAGAGGTAGGCCATGGGGTCCAAGATTGGGCTCTGCGAGCCGGAGCTACGAAAGTAGGCTTCGATGGCCGGCATTGAGTTTATTGCATACGCACATTATTATTATTTTATTATTATTATTTTTATGTTGTTTTTTTATCATTTTTTTCCTTCTTTTTCTTCTCTCTCTCTTTTTTTTAAAGCATACAAGCATTCATTAGCAGGCATAACATAAATATAAGTAAGGCAGCTCCCTCTATAGGGGATAGGATAGGGACGTCGCCCGTAATTCGTAGATGCGGTGCGGGCCGCGAGGCACAATTGAGGGGTGGTGCACCCGTCAAGAGGATATCGCATGTCTTGCATGCATAGCCTAAATTCACGCATTTCACCCGAAGCAATTCTCTGTGGCGTGGCAGTACAAATGTGTGAACAAAGAGCCCTAACTATAGGGATATGCAGGTTTTCTTGGTGACGCTCGAGGATCACTCTGGTGCCTACACATTAGTTCCAGGCTTTCGACTTTTGGTAGCTTCACACAGCCCCCATCTGTTTATTTTGGTAGCGGATTTCACCGTTCGACGCGAGTCTCCTCATGTGTCTCAATGGGGGTTCCCGGCTACTAAGATTCATCATCATTGTGATTTGCTTCACCATTTCGGGCGAGTCTCCTCATTTATTTCAGTGGGGATTCCCAGCTACTCGGATTAGTGTTTCTCTCTCTCTTCTTTTTCTATTTTTATTCCCTTTTTATTTCTTTTTTTTTACAGTGGGGGTAGGCAGCTTTTTCCTCACGATTACCTTTCACGCGAGTGTAGGAATTCAAGTTTCCGTAGAGTGCTAAGAAGAAATTTGGGCCATCCCTATAGTCGAAGGCTATTGAACACATTAAGTGCTAGGTGTGGGAGCGTTGCCTCAGGTTTATTTTGTGAGTTGGGCTTAGCGATTCCGCCATGACTCTTCCCGTTGACGTGTGCACCCGCCATAATTGGGTTCTCTTCGAGCGCGTGCCATGACGCCCGTTCATCCGGAATCGGGGCGATATTATTTAGCAAGGAAACACGGTCCTAGAAAATTCTAAGGAGGTGTATTATTCTATATTAAGCAACCATGCAAGCAGGGTAATCATGCATTCTCTTTTTTTTATTTTCTTTGTTTTGTGTTTGTTTTGTTTTGTTTTTTTTGCTTTGTCCTTTTTTGTTTTTGTTTTTTTTGTTTTGTTTTATTTTTTGCATAAGAAAATATTGTTGTTACGTATAAGTGTAGTGGTAGTAAAGGTATTAGGGAAGCAGACCATATTTTTATTCTCTGGCCGGGGAAGGATCCGAACCAAAGTGGAAGGTTTATTCTATTATATATATATATATATATATATATATATATATATTTAACTGGGAAACTGTCGGCTGGGGTGCCAATGATGAGGTAACTGTCGGCTAGGAGCCGATGATGAGGTAGCTATCGGCTCGGGGGCCGATGATGGGGTAACTGTCGGCTAGGAGCCGATGATGAGGTAGCTGTCGGCTCGGGGGCCGATGATGGGGTAGCTGTCGGCTAGGAGCCGATGATAGGGTAGCTGTCGGCTCGGGGGCCGATGATGGGGTAGCTGTCGGCTTGAAGCCCCGATGGCTGAAAGTTGGTCGGTTTAGCGCCCCGTCGGTGGAAGGTTTAGTCGGTTTAACGCCCCGTCGGCGGAAGGTCTAGTCGGTTTAATGCCCCGTCGACGAAAGATCTAGTCGGTTTAACGCCTAGTCGGCGAAAGGTCTAGTCGATTTAACGCCCCATCGGCGGAAGGTCTCATCATTTTAACGCCCCGTCGGTGGAAGGTCTAGTCGGTCTAACGCCCCGTCGGCGAAAGATCTAGTCTGTTTAACGCCCCGTCGGCGAAAGGTCTAGTCGGTTTAACGTCCCGTCGGCGGAAGGTCTCATTGGTTTAACACCCCGGTGGCGGAGGGTCTAGTCGGTTTAACGCCCCGTCGGCGGAAGGTCTGGTCGGTTTAACGCCCCGTCGGCGGAAGGTTTAGTCGGTTTAACGCCCCGTCGGCGGAAGGTCTAGTCGGTTTCTATTTGTTGGATGGCTGGAGGTCGGAGGTAAAAGTTTGCCTCGTGACTCTTCTTTCTCTTCTTCTCTTCTTCTTTTACGTGGAGAGGCGGGTGCAAAGACCATGTTTGCCTCATGTGTCTTTTCTTTCTTTTCTTCTCTTCTTCTTTTTGTGTGGAGAGGCGGGTTCAAGGACCATGTTCGCCTCGTGACTGCTCTTTCTCTTCTTCTCTTCTTCTTTTATGGAGAGGCAGGTGCAAAGACCATGTTCGCCTCGTGACTGTTCTTTCTCTTCTTCTCTTCTTCTTTTATGGAGAGGCAGGTGCAAAGACCATGTTTGCCTCATGACTCTTCTTTCTCTTCTTCTCTTCTTCTTTCATGTGGAGAGGCGGGTGCAAAGACCGCGTCTGCCTCGTGACTCTTTTTTCTTTTTTTTCTCTTCTTCTTTTGTGGAGAGGCAGGTGCCATGACCATGTTCGCCTCATGTCTCTTCTCTTCCTTTTCTTCTCTTCTTCTTTGTGTGAAGAGGCAGGTGCAAAGACCATGTTTGGCACATGTGTCTTTCCTTTCTTTTCTCCTCTTCTTTTTTGTGATGAGGCGGGCTCGGGGACCACGTCTGACTCATGTGTCTTTTCTTCCTTTCCTTCTCTTCTTCTTTGTGTGAAGAGGCGGGCTCGAAGACCACGTCTGTCTCATGTGTATTCTTTCTTTTCTTCTCTTCTTTTGTGTGATGAGACGGGCTCGAAGACCACGCCTGCCTCATGCGTGTCTTTTTCTTTATTCTGCTCCTCTTTTCTCATTAATGCTTCCACGCTGGAGTGTATTTCTCCTAATGTGCCCCCAGGTTGGGGTGTAGCTTTATTTGGTATGCATCCCCCTGAGAGGTGTGTTTTGCCTCTGTGCCCCCAGGCGGGGCGTATTTTTCAAGGCTTCTATGCCCCCAGACCAGGGTGTTTTTTTTTTCTTTCAAATGCCCCCAAGGCGGGGTGTAGCTTCTTCAAATGCCCCCAAGCCGGGGTATACTCTTCACGGCTTCTATGCCCCTAGGTGGGGTATGTTTCTGCCCCTTTGAATGCCCCCGGTACGGGGCGTGTCTTTTGCTTGTTATTCCCCCCCATGGCGGGGGGGAATTCTACTTTTTTTTTCTACCCCCGAAGGTGGAGGAGTGCTTCTCTTCATATGTCCCCGGCACGAGGGTGTATCTTTTGCTTCTTACGCCCCCCTGAGGCGGGGGTGTATCTCTTTACGACTTTTGTGCCCCCGAAGTAGGGTATGTTGTTTCTTCAAATGCCGCTTGGGCGGAGTATATCTTTCTTCTTATGCTCCCAGATCGGGATGTATGTCTCTTCGTTTCTGTGCCCCGGGTCGGGGTAGATGCTTCTGCTTCTTATGCGCCAAGGGCGGAGTGTGTCTCTTTCTATGCCCCCAGGCTGGGGTACATTCTTCATGTTTATTATACCCTTTTCGCAGGGCGTATTCTCTTGCTTCTTATGTCCTTGGATCGGGGCGTATGTTTCTTCTTCTGACGCCCCTAGGTAGGATATATTCTTTCTTCATGTACTCCCAGGTCGGGATATATGTTTCTTTGCTTCTTTACGCCCCCGGATCGGGGTAAATGCTTCTGCTTCTTATGCGCCAAGGGCGGAGTGTACCTCTTTGTGCCCCCTGAGCGGGGTGGATGCTCTGCATGTGTCCCCGGGTCGGGGTGTAACTTTGTCTCCCATGGAGGGGGTGTGTTGTTTTGAAATATCCCGGACCTTTCGGATCCTTCTTTTTGGGTACCGGATCTGATTTTTGGAGTGTCTGACTCTGTTGTGTCTGAAATTTCGTTTCGGACATCTTTCGTGTTCGGATCGGCGCGATCCGGAGTTGTTTCGAAGGCCCGGAGGCGTTCCGCGGCTTTTCCGCGTGTGTTTTCCGATTTCCGGTGTGTGTTTCGGCTTTTTCTTCGGAAGCTCGCTGCGGGTGGATCGGGTAGTTCACCTAGGCACGAGTGGTACCGTTGCGACCGGTGCGTTTCGAGGATTCCGGAAACGTATTTTTCTATTTTTTGATATTTTTCCAAAAAATCGGATTTTCTATATATTCCCATTTCTTTTTCTTTTTCTTTTTCCCTATCTCTTTCTTCTTCTTCTTCCTCCCTTCTCTCCCGTGAGCGCTTCCACCGTTACCGGCCCCCCTCCTCCGGTGCTAGCCCCGGCGCCATCCCCTTCGGCTGCGGACGCGGCAAGGCGACGGCGTCGTGGCATAGGCGGCGGCGTGGTGATCGTGGCGGCGTTCGGTGCTCGGTGAGGCCGTGGGGAGTTCGTGAAGTTTCAAGCGATTCTTGAGGATCGGCGGCGATTCGCCACGTTTCGGACAACCCCGAGGTAGGGTGACGATCCTCTATCTCCGTGCTTTCCTTTCCCGTGATTTCTAGGCCGGCGGGGAGCCGAGAGGGGTTCGTTTGAGCTCGGGATGGGAAATGCATGCTTTGGGGGTTTGAGTGCCGATCTAGAGTTTTACCGCGCCATTTGGAGTTTTAGGGGCATCATTCGGTACTCTAGGGCGTGGGGACGAGTTCCCCCTTTGTTTCCCCATCACCCGGGGGTGATTGGGGCGTGGAATGGTGTTTTCGGCCGTTTCCCGCCGTTCTCGGTTTTTCGAGGTGATCGCGGTCCACCAGTGACCGTTTTCACTGGTCGCAGTCAGGCGGGGACCGCTTTCATCAGGTTTTGAACTGTTGGGGCTTTAGAGTGCCGGTGGGCGGACGCGGTCTTGCGACAGACCGCGACTGTTGGTAGCGGTCTGGTGGCGACCGCGTTCACCATGGGGATCGGCACGGACCCCGAGATGTTTGACCGTTGTTTTGACTGTTGCACGCCATTCGCGGTCTCCAGGAGACCGCTACTGTGTGAACACGGTCACGAGGTGACCGCGTTCATCTTTTCGTGCTGGGATGGTCGCGGTCCCAGGAAAACCGCGACCGTGTGGTTGCGGTCCTGAGCAGACCGCGACTACAGGAGGCGGTCCTCAGGTGACCGCGTCTCCCATCCCTTGCCGATTCGAGTCCCGGATGAGCGAGTCTCGATCCCTGTGCTGACCCGTGGTCTGACTGATGCTGGGCATCATATGGGGGCCACACGTGAGGGTGCCGTGGGGTCCCGGGAGGTGGTAATTTCGGCTTGTGTCGTCGTGCGTCAGTGTTGGTACAAGGAGCGTTCCGCGTACCTGCGATTGTGACGTTGTTTTCCGTTGACTTGAGAGTCTACTCCTTCAGTGACCCTCCACTAGTCGTAGCCCACCAGTACGAGGTGCTGGTCTCACCTGGGAGTGGTGTACGGGCACTCACCCTTTGAGACGGTTTGTGGATCGGTTACCGTCGGGCCCCTCGTCGTTAGCCAGAGTCCGGCTGTGGGGGAAAATCGGTCAGAGGGCCAGACCTAGGACGCATGGTCTGTGTGTGCACACATGGTTGGGGGCGGTTGGACCCACGTCGACGGGCGTGAGCCCAGCTAGTCACTTGTTTGTGGTTACTTGTACGGTGTTCGCGCCTATGGTAGGAGCTACGACGTCAGGCGGTTCACCTGCGGTGCGGTGCAAGACGTCAGGGGACGCTACCGGCTGTACTTCTGGTGGATGGTACTCCTGTCGAGTACGGAGTGACAGACTGTCAGTCGTGTGTTTCCGACCTTCGGGTTTTACCGGGTCGACCGTTGAGCTTCGGTCTTCTCACCGTGGCACGTGTGTCCGTTTACGTGCCGTAGGGCCTTTGTTTTATAGAGCATGACTTTCCTTTCTGAGGTACCTACCTACCGCTAGCGTAGTGGTTTCCCGTTTTGCGAGATACGGTTCGAGTGATCCCTACTGAGTCTTGCTCCGAGACTCATTTCCTGCGTGTGTTGATATTTATTTGTCTATCTTCTATCTTTCTTTTGAGGTTTGAAGAGTGATATGGTAAGATAACAAACAAGCAATCAAAGATCTACTCAAACCTATGAACATGTGATCATGAACCTAGGCAATCATAGCTAGCTCTAGCATGGGCATGCTATCTCAATCAAACTACGCTAAGGAAAAGGAAAACACACGCCGGGGCGTGGAGCAAGGAATAAATAAAAACACACCGTGAAGGTGGAACAAGCAAGGAAAATAGAAAGATATGATGAAGAAGATAGCTAATGCCCAATACCAAGGAAAGATGTGATCGCCACCAAAGTAAAAACAAGTCAAAAAATCTGAATATATCTTGGAAATAGGTGGATGAAACACCCGCCCACGGGAGAGAAAACCAGAGAAAGCCTGCAGATCAACTTAGAAGTAACGGCCAGAACCCCGTGCGTCGCTTGGAAGTGACGGCCACATGATAGACCGCAGGAAGAGAGTGACGCGCTTGCACAAGGCCGTCAGATAACCTGCAGTAACAAAGCTTGAATTCTTTTAACTCCAACTCTTCCAGCCGGCTAGAAGACCTGGGCCTCGTGTCAATGAACCTGTAAACCTGCCAAAGATGTAGAAAGACCAAACACAATAACCTCAATTAGTCCTTTTCACAAGCATAGTATCAATTCTCAAAGGACTTAACATCATCAAAAGGAGAGTGGATTACCGAGGAGTTTTTGGTTTTTTAACCCCTCTGGGTGTTTTAAAAGTTTGGGAAGATGTTTATATGCTTAGAGCACAGTGAAAAACGTGGAGAAAGAGGAGGGATAATGCTTTGATTGAGGAAAAACCAGGGAAGAACTCAAGCATGCAATGATGAACTTGAAAGACCAAAATCAAAGTACTCCCTTGATTATGAGATGGATAGACGTGGGAAGCAGTTCCTCTTGGATGAAGATGGCTCCTGAGTTTGGCAGCACTTCGTCGTGAATTCCAAATTTTTCTCCCCCGGGCCATGAAGTCAAGGGCTCTATTTATAGACCCTCAAACTCTCAGGTCGAGCAGAGGATAATTCAGCAAGATAAAGGGATAACTCTTTAGTAAATCCTCGAAGATAATATCACCAAGAGTCCATAGAATTGAACGGAAGGTCCTGAGGATCAGATTTGAAAGAGATATCGTCAATCCAAACCCTTATCTCGACCACGGAGTAGCAGAGAAAAGACCTGAACTGCCAGAACTCTCTGAAGGAAGTAACGGCTGCATGACAGACCGCCACTTGGAAGTAACGCATCAAGAACCATCCGTTACTCTCAACCCTATCCCAAAGGATAAGATCGACGGGAAGAAGACTTAATCAATTGGACTCTGCAAAGAAGCGACGGCCAAGACATAGGGCGTCAGAATGAAACAACGGCTGCTCGATAGACAGTTATTACCAATGTGTAAGACAAATGATAAGCACTGAAAATGAGGCCTTAAGCCTTAGGACTCTTCAAAGAGTAACGGTCCAGGCCCCATGCGTTATAATGAAACAACGCGCCTGGTTCGGACCGTTATTACCATTGAGTTTCAAGAATAGCAATAAAGGGCTGCTAAGCTGTTGCCAACGAAATGCTACCAGAAGCCAATTCTTAATCCAGGAATTAAGACCCAAGAAACAGGCCTCAACTGATCAAGAGACTCAATGAAGAGTGAATAACTCAGAGCATCATATAGAATGAAATAAGGAGATGACCCGACTTATTGGGTATAAAACGGGTGTCAACAGATGCCCCTCCTTAACGTCCTCTTTGCAGGGGAGCGAGCGGAGGTGAAGCGAAAGTGAAAATGGAACATGAAAGATGAAGCGGAAATGAAGCGGAGTGTATCAAAAAGAGGGCGTTAAGGTAAACGACACCAGTTCTTTACCGACAAGCGATAGGAATTTTCTGGAAAACTTCGAATTGATCACAAGGAAATAGCCAGCCAAAGGGATGCGAGTCTGGAGGAACTAATTAACTAAGGAAAGGAAACACGGCTAGCCGCCGGAGGCAATGGAAAGGAAAGAGACTAAACTCCAGACAGGAATCTTCAGCGAACCAGATCAAGCGAGCAGATCGAAGGAAACCTTCTAATTCAGAGTGGAATGATTCTCCTCATCCAGAATCAAGAACACAGCTGTTCACCATCATCGAGACCTTGAACAAATGAAGCTTCACGAATGCTCAAAGAATGCGTATGATGCATGCTGGGCTAAAGGAAAACAAAATCTTCAAAACAAATGCGAAGAAAAATAAAATACTAAAATACTCGAGAATAATATTGCTAGATCGGAGAAATCAGAGTCAGGACACCATCTGCAACCACGGCGTGCAAGATAGAACCATCGTCCCCAAATTTTCCAATCTAACGGCCTATCCAACGATTAAACATGTGAACTTAGATCATCATCATTTTTGTTTAAGGGGAACATCAAATCCCAGGACACATGAATGACCAGCCGGTTCTCGAGGTAATATATCATAAGTAACATATAGTAATGCATTAAGGGAGTGAGGGAACGAGATACAATACCTGACTTACCTGCCTGACGGACGATAAAGCATGACTTCACTCATAATTCCTTCATGAAAGATAGGTTAGCCAACAATAAATATGATCATGAATCAAGGCATAACCATTGTACGTGCAAGGAACATCAATAAGGAACATTAATACATAACATGGGATCATTTTGACATCAATTAGACTTTTTAGTTCATCAAGGAACTTGCAAGCATATAACGGTCTAATGAAAGGGCGTCATACCAAGCAACGGATGACCCCTGGTCCGTCATAAGTTAGGCGGTTCACATTCTTCAATAAAACAGTCCAACACATGTAACGGTTACCTCAAGGCGCGTCAGAATGATGTAACGGTCCGTCGATAGACCGTCACATTTCTTGAGTTTTCAAAAAAACAACCGAACGGTCACTGCCCATTCACTCCAAACCCAACGCCCCAAAAAAAACCAACACCGAGAGAGATCCGGCGACTCCAACCCCCACCACCGCAATGGCCGGCGACGAGGCACCCCAACCGCCACCACAGAAGAGGGGGAGAGGGAAGAAGATGGCCATACGGCGGTTCCACCGCCGGCTCGAACGGGAAGTGATCCCGCCGGCCATGGAAGAAGAACCGGCGAGGAGAAGCCCAATAGAAGAAGAAGAAGTCCCCACGACCGAGGAGGACCAAGGAGAAGCCTCATTGGGCGCAGAGGAGCCCAAGGAACCAGAGAAGAAGAAGAAGAGAGGCATGGACCGTGAGGTAGGCCCCCTTGCCTTAATTCCAAATTTTGATTTTTGTTTTTTTTTGTTTATGAATGCATGTGGGGAATAGGGGTAGAAATGGGTCCATGAACCCACTAGGAACAATTGTAGGCCATTTGGCCATTGTGGGAGACCACGGGGATGCAAGGGAAAAAATTCCCAAATGCAGACAATGTGACGGTCCTGCCAGCGACTGTCACTCGTCTGACGCACCATGCCGAGTCCGTCAGAGTCAAACGACGCCCTACCCCAGGGCCGTCACTCATGCCAGGGACTTAAGCTATTTTTTAGGGTTTTTAATTTTCAAATTTTTGTTTTGTTTTCAAGTATGAATGTTTATACAATGATTATATGATGCAAGTTGGACTAATTAATGATCTAACATGCAATGTGTTGGACTTTTGTGACTTCCCTAGTGTTTTGATGATGAGCATCACTATGTTAAATATTGTTATTTTTAATCAGATATCATGAGTAATGTTATGCATTCGAACCTTCCATGATTAACAAGAAAAACTGCTATGAGATAATACCCTGCATGTCCGTACTGTTCCTTTCATACTTCGTGTTGGTTGTGTTCACTTCACTTCGTGTTGTCTCTTTCAACATCGTGTTGTTCCATCTATGTTTGTTGGTTGTCTTCGTGTCGTGTTTTGTTCCAGCGCGTGCTGAACACTGCAGCACCTCGTGCTGCTCTCTGTACCACCTCGTGTCGCTCCTTCTGTGTCACCCCTTCTTCTTCGAGTCTTTTGTTCTGGCCAAGTCTATACAGCCTCATCTTTACATTCGTTCCAAGCCAAAGTCTACACATTGGCTTAGCGTCATGCATCAGTATTCAAAGTCCATACAATGCACTGTAGCATGTTCGAAGCTAAGTCCATACATTGGTTTAAGCTTCCAAGTCTGTACGTTGGCCTTCAAGCATTCCAAGTCTATTCATTGGCAGCTGAACTTTGAAGTCTATACATTGGTCTTCACTTCAAGTATGTACAACCATTGTCTTGCCAAAGTATATACGTTGTGAACCCTCAAGTCTGTACAGACTTTGCCTTGTTCAAGTCTATACATCCTGTTGAACGCAAAGTCTTCACTTCGCCTCGTGCCGTTTTCACCTCGTGCCGTTCTCTTTGCTGTTTGTTATGTCGTGTTGTTTTTGTATTCGTGTCTTCTTGTTGCTTTTGTATTCGTGTCTTCGTGTTGCTTTTGTATTCGTGTCTTCGTGTTATTCTTGTGTTTTTGTCCTCGTGTTGTTCTTTCTATCTTCGTCTAGGTTCCCTCTGATCGCGTGTTTGTCTACCTTTTCACTCCGTGAGACTTCCTTCTCACCTCGTGCTGTTCTCATTTGTCTTCGTGTCGTTTTCATTGTAGTGTTAGCTTTATTATTGTGTATCTCGTGTCGTTCTCTTCGTAGTGTTTGTTTTGTTACAGTGATACTTCGTGTCGTTCTCTTTGCAGTGTTAGCCTTATTATTATGTATCTCATGTCGTTCTCTTCGTAGTGTTTGTTTTGTTACAGTGATACTTCGTATCGTTCTCTTTGTAGTGTTAGCCTTATTATTATGTATCTCGTGTCGTTCTCTTTTTACCTCGTGTTGTTTTCATCTGACCTCGTGTCATTCTCTCCTTGTCTCGTACTGTAATAATCTTGTGTGTCTCGTGTCGTTCTCAGTAAAGTGCATCTCGTATTGCTATCACATACCTCATGCAGTTTTAGTTCTTGTGGCCCTCAGTGTTAATGGTTTTTATCTCCTTGCAGGTCCGAGGAAGAACATTCACCGGTGTCTGGGCTGCACGTGATCCGATACTAAAGGAACCAATGCTATAAGGGCACGTGGCAAGAAGGTTCTGGATGAAGCGTGGGAGGCACACGCATTCTGCACCTTACCCACCTGCTGCTGCTGCTATATATTGTAGCCTTCGTCCACAGATGAAGATTGATCGAAAGGAAAAAAAAACAAAAAGGGAGAAGTGCAGAGAGTTCGATCCAGAAGAAAAGAAAGAGAAGAAGAGCAGAAGGAAAAGAAGAGAAAGAGAGAGTTAGAGAGCTCGTGAGGGTTAAGAGAAAAAGAAAGTGAGAGAGAAGAGAAGAGGAAGAGAAGCTTACCTGAAGATCTGTCTACTGGACCGTGGATCAGATCCAGGCCAGTCAGCTCCGTTGAGAGCCACATTGTGCATTTCGTTTTTCAGTGTTCTGTTTGCTGAAGTTATTTTCATTTCGTATTTTTGTTTTTCCCCTTCTTATTTGGTTATCCTTGTTCTTCCGATTAGTAGTGAGGTCGGGTTCCTCCTGTGGATCAGGAGAAGGGAGATCTGATCTCCGGTTGCAAGTAGCTGGGAGCTACTTGTGGGTTTCCTCCTGTGGACTCAGGAGAAGGGAGATCTGATCTCCGGTTCTGGGCTTGTGGGTTGCAAGTCCAGGGGTCCCTCCTGGTCTGGAGGAAGAGAGGTCTTCGACCTCTGGTTTGCTGGTGACTGGAAGTCACTGGTGGGTTCCCTCCTGATCTGGAGGAAGAGAGACTTCGGTCTCTGGTTTCCAAGTGGCTGGGAGTCACTTGGGGTGTCCCTCCGGTTGGGAGGAAGAGGGGAGGTTGTTCCCCTGGTCAAGCTGTGTGGCAACAACTGTTTGCAGACTGAGTCTGCTTATCTAGCATTGGCTAGTAAAGCCTCACTACGGTTGGGAGTGAGGGGTGGATGTAGGTCTGGAGGACCGAACCACCTAAAAAGTCTATTGAGCAATGGTTTGCTTTGTGTGCTTGCTTCCGCTAGATGCTTGGATAGGCGCGCTCCTTGTGTTTGCTCATAAGTTTAATTGAATTCGTTTCATTCTGTGATTGCGTCTAGCATCTGAGTTTTTAATTGGCCATTATTCATAGAAGGATACATTCACCCCCCTCTGTATCCGGGCCTTGCACACTAACACTTGGTATCAGAGCGGGTATTTCCCAATATGTGGTCCAACGGCCAGGGAAACGGATCCGCTGGTCCTCGCAGCTACATTGCTGAAGGGCAATCAATCACCCGTTCCCCTTTCTTCGATGGTACTAACTATTTTTTCTAGAAGAACAGGATGGAAGTCTTTATCAGGGCCCAAAGCCACAAGCTCTGGAGAGTAATTACAGATGGTCCGTACCAACTTCCACCGAACGAAGACATATGGACAGAGGAACAAGTACAACTCTTTGCACTGAATTGGACAGCTCTTAGCATCATACAGTGCGCCGTCCACCCTGAAGAGTACTTGAGGATTTCAGCGTGCAAGACTGCAAAGAAAATGTGGGATGAATTACAGTTAATTTATGAGGGTACATCTCAAGTGAAAGCTACCAAGATCAATATGCTTACAACTCAGTATGAGTTGTTTAAGATGAAGCCAGAAGAGTCGATCACAGAAATGTATGCTAGATTGTCTGTGATCATCAATAGTCTGAGAGGATTTGGAAAGGAGATTCAGCAAGAAGATATTGTCAGGAAGATCCTTATGTCCCTAACTCCCATCTGGGATACTAAGGTGACCGTCATAGAGGAATCAAGAGATTTATCCACCATGTCAGTAACCCAGCTGATTGGGTCTCTCATGACCCACGAAATGAACTTCAGACAAGGGAATGATGGACATGACAGAAAGGGAAAGAATGTTGCTCTGAAGGTCTCACGACATACTAAGAAGAGCAGCAGCAGCAGCAACAGTGGTGGTAGCAGCGAAGACTCTGACGGATTCTCAGACCTGGACAAGAGCGAGCAGGCCATGCTCACCAGGCAATTCAGAAAGTTCCTGAGGACTAAAGGGAAATTCTACAGGAGAAAGAGATTCAATGCTGCAAGGAAGTCTCCTGAACGAGAACTTAAGAAGAACCGATTTGTTAAGAAGGTTACATGCTACCATTGTCAGAAACCTGGTCACATGAAAAGTGAATGTCCAGAGCTGCAAGCTAAGGCTCCCGGATACCATAAGAAGATGGTGCACAAGAAGAAGAAAGCCATGCTGTGCACATGGAGCGACGAGGAGGAGGATCCAGAAGCCACCTCGTCCAGTGAAGATGAAGAGAAGACTTGCCTCATGGCCAACCATGAGGAAGAAGTAACGAACTTATTTGAGAATTTTACTTTGGATGATTGGGAGGACGCTTATGGCGACCTGTTAGCTAAATATAATTTTCTAACCAAGGAGCACAGAATGCTTAAACGAAAGTTTCACTCTGTTTCTGAGGAACACTCTATTGCTGTTACGGACAACATGAAAACCAAGGAGATGGCCATTGAGCTAGATCAGGCTAGAAGTGAGATCGAGAAGTTTAGAATGGAAAGAGAGGAAAATCTAGCTAGGATGAATGAGTTGAAGAGTAAAACTGAAGGGAGTAAAAAGGAGTTTAGACTGATTGCAGAAAAATATGAGGCGGTTAGAAAAGTTAATCAGGAACTCCTGGACCAATGTAATGAACTTCAGAAGGAGATTGAGGACAAAGGAAAAATACTAAAAAAAAATTACAGAGGGGAGAAACAATCTGGATGCCCTTCTGGGGTCGAGGGTAAACTTCAATAGGGAGGGATTAGGATACAATCCCACTAGTAAAAAACCCTTTGAATTCAAAACTGTCACGTTCTGCCCCGCCAAGGGCAAAGAAAAACTGGAAACCCCATCCAGCTCCAAATCTATCTCTACATTGAAGGTTTCGACCAGCAAATCTATTCAATCCACTGGTCAGCAGACTAAGTCAGGAAATCTTGAGACTAGAACTGTTCCTGTGCAACAGGTGTGTAACAAGGGTTTTCACACGACCATTCCTATTGATGTCACTAGAAAGGTGAACAGATTCGCTAAGAAAATTCAGCATGATAGTTATCAAGGAAAGCATGCGAACATGCATCACCTTCAGCACAATTTTCATTTGAATAAAAATGGCTATATGAATTATGCTCAGCACACACGTGTTTCCTCTCAGAGGCCAAACAACAATTTCTCTGCTCGGAAACCGCATAATTTTAATAGGAATAGGCTCATTCAACACCCACTGAGAATGCCAAGAAGGAAGAATCAATCTACATGAAATCTCTGAAAAGAACAGTAAAACAAATGTGGGTTCCTAAGTGTGATTTGGATAAATTGAAAACTGTCTTTGGACCCAATTTGAATTGGGTCCCACATCACTTTGTCTGAACTTTCAAAGGTTAGCCTGACAGCCGAGCATAACAAGTGGTATCTTGACAGCGGCTGTAGCAGGCACATGACAGGAGACCGGTCCAAATTTAGCAAACTGAAAATGAAGTTTTGGGGGCTTGGTCAAATTCGGTGGAAATAACAGAGGAAGAATAATTGGAATTGGTACAATTGGTAAGTCCTCTACTAACTCCATTGAAGATGTGTATCTTGTAGAAGGACTTCAACACAACTTGATAAGTATAAGTCAACTCTGCGACAAAGGACACAAGGTACTCTTTGACCACAATTCCTGTACTGTTTTTGAGCTGAATTCTGATAACGTCATGTTCAAAGGTCATAGAGTAAACAATGTATACATCGTAGACCTGGATGATAATCCTGAAACTCACTTGTGTATGTCTGCTAATTCTGAACAGGTTACGTTTGACTGGCATAGGCGTCTAGGCCATGCTAGGTTGTCTACAATGAATAAACTGTCTAAGCATAACCTAGTTAGAGGTTTGCCCCGAATAAGATTTCAGTTAGGGTCCAAGCTATGTGATGCTTGTGCACTAGGTAAACAGACTCGTGCGTTTTTTGAGAACTGAGAGTCTTTCATCTAAACCGCTGCAGCACTTACACATGGATCTCTTTGGTCCTACTCGCATACAAAGTTTGTCAGGTAAGAGATATGGATTAGTCATAGTGGATGACTACACTAGATTTTCTTGGTTGTTTTGTTTAGCAAATAAAAATGATGCTTTTGTTCACTTTGAAGAACTTTTCAATAAAATCAAACTGCAAGGTGAACATAATATCATTACTATTCAGTCTGACCACGGAGGAGAGTTTGAGAACTCTTCATTTTCTGAATTTTGCTCAAAAGAGGGAGTGACTCATAGATTCTCTTCACCCAGGACACCGGAGCAGAACGGAATTGTTGAGAGAAGAAACAGGTCAATAATTGAAATGGCCAGGACTATGCTGATTGAGAGTGGACTTCCAAGGAGATTTTGGGCTGAAGCTGCGAATACTGCATGCTACATTCTAAACTGAGTCTTGGTAAGACCTACTCATAGGAAAACTCCGTATGAACTTCTCAAGGGTAAGCAGCCAAACATTTCTTACTTTAAAGTTTTTGGTTCCAAATGTTTTATCCACAATAATGGTAAGAATGGTTTGGACAAATTTGAAGCTAGGAGCTCTCCTGGAATTTTTCTCGAATATTCAGAAACTTCAAGGGCTTACAGAGTTTTCAATAAAGCTGACCAAAATGTTGAAGAAACACCGCATGTAGTGTTTGATGAAAATGATTTCTCTAACAAAGTGATGGATGATGACAGGGAGCCATCTAATGAGGGAGATTTCTTGGAGAGAATTGAAGAAGAAGAAATGCAGCCAGCTGCTCAACCAGAAAACTCACAGCAAGAAGGAGCAGCTGAGGTAGGTGAACCCTCAGGTGAGATAATATTTCACAAAGACCACCCTAGTGAAAATGTCATAGGAAATTTGCATGATCCTCCTAGGACTAGGTCTCATTTTAGAATTATCCAAGAACAGGACTTAGCTGCATTGGTATCTCAAGTGGAACCCAAATCTGTGGAAGAAGCCTTAAAACATGATTCTTGGGTATCCGCCATGTGTGAGGAATTAAATCAATTTGAGAAAAATATTGTATGGGAACTAGTTCCCAGACCTGATAACACTCATGTCATTGGCACTAAATGGATTTTCAAGAATAAAGTTGATGAGAATGGAGCTATCTCTAGAAACAAAGCAAGACTTGTAGCTCAAGGCTACAGTCAGGAATTTGGTGTGGATTTTGATGAATCCTATGCCCCAGTGGCTAGGATGGAAGCTATACGAATTCTGCTTGCATTTGCATGCTCTAGGAACATTCAGCTGCAACAGATGGATGTCAAAAGCGCATTCTTAAATGGGGTATTGAAGGAAGAGGTATATGTTGAACAACCTCCAGGTTTTAATTTCTCTGTTCAGCCTAACATGGTTTTTAGGTTGAATAAAGCTCTCTATGGATTGAAGCAGGCTCCCTGAGCCTGGTATGAGAGACTTTCTGAATTCCTCTTGAGCAAGGGCTACACTCGAGGTAAGGTTGACCAAACCCTCTTCACCAAAAATCTCGGAAAGGATTTAATAGTGATCCAGGTATATGTTGATGATATCATCTTCGGATCTAACAATTCAACATTGTGTAAAGAATTTTCTGAATCTATGTCTCATGAATTTGAAATGAGTTTAGTTGGCGAACTAAAGTATTTTCTTGGGCTGCAGGTCAAACAGATGGAGGATGGTTGTTTCATAAATCAAACCAAGTATACTCTGGAGATGCTGAAAAGGTTTGGAATGACCAACCTCAAGACTATCTCAACACCCATGGGCACCAACTCCTCACTGGATTCAGACGAAAAAGGTAAAGAGGTGGATGCTAAATTATATAGAGGTATGATCAGTTCACTCCTCTACTTAACAGCATCCAGGCCTGACATTCAATTTAGTGTAGGGATGTGTGTCAGATACCAGTCTAGGCCTACTGAATTATATTTGGCAGCTGTAAAAAGAATCTTTAGATACTTATCTGCTATCCATGATCTAGGTCTTTGGTATCCTGCATCATGTAGTTTAGATTTCATTGCATATACAGATGCAGATTATGCAGGATGTAAATTGGACAGGAAAAGTACTAGTGGTCACTGCGAATTTTTAGGAGGGTGCCTAGTCTCTTGGGGATCCAAGAAGCAACACTCTGTGGCTCTTTCTACTGCTGAAGCTGAGTATGTGGCAGCAAGGAGCTGTGGCACACAGGTTATATGGATAAAACATCAGCTTCTAGATTACTCAGTTGAGCTAGGTTGCACTTCCATCTTTTATGACAATACTAGTGCAATAAACATTGCAAAGAATCCTGTACTTCATTCTCGAACTAAACACATCGAAATCAGGCATCATTTTATTCGTGATGAAGTAGCTAGGAAGACCTTTGAATTGATCCATGTTGGCACTAACTCACAAATTGCAGATATTTTCACTAAGCCACTGGATACTGAAAATTTTAGCACATTGCGCAGAGAATTAGGTATTTACAGAATTTCATGATTGAATAATTGATCTCTAAATAATCTGTCATGTGCTCTTATGTTTATCTTCTCTCATTATTTGTTGCTGAAAATAACCTCATTATGGGTGTTTGCTGATTCACTCGTACTGATTGATACCACTTTATTTTCTTTGAGGTGTTTTGAGGTTTGTCTTGGTTAAGTCTGAGTTGGAGTCAAGGTCTCAGGGGGAGCTAGATTAATAATTGGTGTCATGCTCTTTTGGCCAAATTTGGACATACTTTGAACGGACTTTTGCTGACCTTATGAGAGAATCAGTTTGAGTAAGTGGATAAAAGAAATTTTTGAATGTTTTATCCGTTAAGACTGTTCATCTAATTTCTTGTTGGAATTTCGGCTGTTAGTCCCACTGAGATCAAAATCTGAATTCAAGACTATCTTCCTACACTATAACTGACGTCTGATCTAGCCAGTACAGCATACCTACTTAGTCTAAGTTGAGTCCGAAATGAGGTATATAGTGTTTTTGTCTGAAAAACTTTGGAGCTGGTGTATTGTTCTCAAACTGAATCGAGATTAATTTACAAGGCTTCAAGTGCAGTTTAATGAAATTCATGAAAGAAGTTTTACAAATCTTGTTATCTGTTCATTGAGAAACTGGGACTTTCATCAATGAAGTGAAAGAATTCCATGTCATGAGATGGCAGTAAATCTGGCTTAAATAGCTGTCTTGATCATACAGAGCTATGGTATATATCTGGTTAGTAACTGGGGTGTCTGGCCTCTGGTAAAGGTGTCACCTTAATGTCAACACAAGTTAGAATAATATCTCTGTCCTCTTGTCAGAAGGGGTAATGTGGTCTTGCCACCAAGTAAATGGGGATTCCTGCCTCTAAACAAGGTGTCTCCCTAATGTCAAAGGTGTACTTGACAGATTCATCTTTGATCTTGACCTTCTTTGAAAAATTTTCTCCCTCTTGGTATCAAGATCCTGCTCACTTAGCATTTCGGTCTTGGTTTGTTTGTTATCAATACCACAGGTCTTTGTTTTCCTGACTTCCTTGCTTTATACACGCTGAGTAAAGACTTACTCTGACCATACTGGTATCTTGTACCTTACTTGCTTAGAATCTGGTTCTGTGTATGGAGCAAATCTTCATTCACCATTTTGCAAGTAGTCTGACTAACTGATCCTCAAAATCCTCACATGAAATTAATGGCTTTCTTAATTGCTTAAACATCTCAATAACTCTCCTTTATCAGCCATACTCTCTATTGTTTTCTCTCCACTGTCAGCAATTTTCTTTTCATGATATATTCAGACCTGCCCCTAGTTTTTGATGATGTCAAAGGGGGAGAGTGTCTTGCTTGTGCTTTTGTGCTTTGCTGAGGGGGAGCGAAAGATAAGTGCCCTGAGTTATCTAGTCAGAGGTAAGTAGATGTTGTGTTCAGGGGGAGCTCTTGGGAGTCGTCAGAGGAGGCGAGTGTGTTGTGTGTCTGCATTGCTTATTTTCACAGCTTATCTTCATGCACTTCATCTCTGTTATTTAATATAGTGTTGCCATCATCAAAAAGGGGGAGATTGTTGGACTTTTGTGACTTCCCTAGTGTTTTGATGATGAGCATCACTATGTTAAATATTGTTATTTTTAATCAGATATCATGAGTAATGTTATGCATTCGAACCTTCCATGATTAACAAGAAAAACTGCTATGAGATAATACCCTGCATGTCCGTACTGTTCCTTTCATACTTCGTGTTGGTTGTGTTCACTTCACTTCGTGTTGTCTCTTTCAACATCGTGTTGTTCCATTTATGTTTGTTGGTTGTCTTCGTGTCGTGTTTTGTTCCAGCGTGTGCTGAACACTGCAGCACCTCGTGCTGCTCTCTGTAGCACCTCGTGTCGCTCCTTCTGTGTCACCCCTTCTTCTTCGAGTTATTTGTTCTGGCCAAGTCTATACAGCCTCATCTTTACATTCGTTCCAAGCCAAAGTCTACACATTGGCTTAGCGTCATGCATCAGTATTCAAAGTCCATACAATGCACTGTAGCATGTTCGAAGCTAAGTCCATACATTGGTTTAAGCTTCCAAGTCTGTATGTTGGCCTTCAAGCATTCCAAGTCTATTCATTGGCAGCTGAACTTTGAAGTCTATACATTGGTCTTCACTTCAAGTATGTACAACCATTGTCTTGCCAAAGTATATACGTTGTGAACCCTCAAGTCTGTACAGACTTTGCCTTGTTCAAGTCTATACATCCTGTTGAACGCAAAGTCTTCACTTCACCTCGTGCCGTTTTCACCTAGTGCCGTTCTCTTTGCTGTTTGTTATGTCGTGTTGTTTTTGTATTCGTGTCTTCGTGTTGTTTTTGTATTCGTGTCTTCGTGTTGCTTTTGTATTCGTGTCTTCGTGTTATTCTTGTGTTTTTGTCCTCGTGTTGTTCTTTCTATCTTCGTCTAGGTTCCCTCTGATCGCGTGTTTGTCTACCTTTTCACTCCGTGAGACTTCCTTCTCACCTCGTGCTGTTCTCATTTGTCTTCGTGTCGTTTTCATTGTAGTGTTAGCTTTATTATTGTGTATCTCGTGTCGTTCTCTTCGTAGTGTTTGTTTTGTTACAGTGATACTTCGTGTCGTTCTCTTTGCAGTGTTAGCCTTATTATTATGTATCTCATGTCGTTCTCTTCATAGTGTTTGTTTTGTTACAGTGATACTTCGTGTCGTTCTCTTTGTAGTGTTAGCCTTATTATTATGTACCTCGTGTCGTTCTCTTTTTACCTCGTGCTGTTTTCATCTGACCTCGTGTCATTCTCTCCTTGTCTCGTACTGTAATAATCTTGTGTGTCTCGTGTCGTTCTCAGTAAAGTGCATCTCGTATTGCTATCACATACCTCATGTAGTTTTAGTTCTTGTGGCCCTCAGTGTTAATGGTTTTATCTCCTTGCAGGTCCGAGGAAGAACATTCACCGGTGTCTGGGCTGCACGTGATCCGATACTAAAGGAACCAATGCTATAAGGGCACGTGGCAAGAAGGTTCTGGATGAAGCGTGGGAGGCACACGCATTCTGCACCTTACCCACCTGCTGCTGCTGCTATATATTGTAGCCTTCGTCCACAGATGAAGATTGATCGAAAGGAAAAAAAAAACAAAAAGGGAGAAGTGCAGAGAGTTCGATCCAGAAGAAAAGAAAGAGAAGAAGAGCAGAAGGAAAAGAAGAGAAAGAGAGAGTTAGAGAGCTCGTGAGGGTTAAGAGAAAAAGAAAGTGAGAGAGAAGAGAAGAGGAAGAGAAGCTTACCTGAAGATCTGTCTACTGGACCGTGGATCAGATCTAGGCCAGTCAGCTCCGTTGAGAGCCACATTGTGCATTTCATTTTTCAGCGTTCTGTTTGCTGAAGTTATTTTCATTTCGTGTTTTTGTTTTTCCCCTTCTTATTTGGTTATCCTTGTTCTTCCGATTCTCAGTAGTGAGGTCGGGTTCCTCCTGTGGATCAGGAGAAGGGAGATCTGATCTCCGGTTGCAAGTAGCTGGGAGCTACTTGTGGGTTTCCTCCTGTGGACTCAGGAGAAGGGAGATCTGATCTCCGGTTCTGGGCTTGTGGGTTGTAAGTCCAGGGGTCCCTCCTGGTCTGGAGGAAGAGAGGTCTTCGACCTCTGGTTTGCTGGTGACTGGAAGTCACTGGTGGGTTCCCTCCTGGTCTGGAGGAAGAGAGACTTCGGTCTCTGGTTTCCAAGTGGCTGGGAGTCACTTGGGGTGTCCCTCCGGTTGGGAGGAAGAGGGGAGGCTGTTCCCCTGGTCAAGCTGTGTGGCAGCAACTGTTTGCAGACTGAGTCTGCTTGTCTAGCATTGGCTAGTGAAGCCTCACTACGGTTGGGAGTGAGGGATGGATGTAGGTCTGGATGACCGAACCACCTAAAAAGTCTATTGAGCAATAGTTTGCTTTGTGTGCTTGCTTCCGCTAGATGCTTGGATAGGCGCGCTCCTTGTGTTTGCTCATAAGTTTAATTGAATTCGTTTCATTCTGTGATTGCGTCTAGCATCTGAGTTTTTAATTGGCCATTATTCATAGAAGGATACATTCACCCCCCTCTGTATCCAGGCCTTGCACACTAACACAATGCAGGGGAAGAGACGATCGCGGATCTCCTGGCTACAGATCCGGGCAGTGTACCAGGCATTGCCCGACTACCAGAGAGAGAGATTAGCCGGCATGGTATTTGCCGAGGTGCTCAGCATCGAGGTGATCCGGATGGACACGCCGCTACTGTACGCCTTGCACGAGAGATGGGACCCGATCAGCAGAGCTTTCATCTTCCCGTGGGGCCACATGATCCCCACGCTAGAAGACATAGCGAGGATTACCGGTTTGAGAGTCCACGGAGCCGCGGTGACAGGGTGGACATACGGCGACTACCGAGAGATGGCGCAGCAGCTGCTCGGGCTAGATTTGATCAGACCGGGACAGTCCTCCTCTCAGCTTTCGAGATCAGTGCTGTAGGAGAGCTTGGGACTGAGAGGAGCGGCGATCGCCGTGGGAGAGCTACCTGAGGAGCATCTGGGCAGAGTGATAGACCAGGTGCGCCCTCGCGTGGCGACAGAGGCTGGACCAGAGGGAGATAGAGTGCTCAGACGATTCCTGATGCTGCTATTCGGGAAGCTACTCTTCGCGACTCGGGCAGATGTCATCAGCTGCAGACTGCTGCCGATGATAGAGGATTTGGGCAGAGTTAGGAGATACGCCTGGGGAGCAGCAGTGCTCGCATTCTTGTTCGAGTCCCTCAGCACCACGGACCGGCAGACAATGCTGGGCGGCTTCTCGCCTTTCCTACAGGTAAATGCACTTCATATGCTTTCTATTATGCCATGAATATTTATGCCATGATTTATGCAATGCTATGCGACTGACTTGATTTCTAAATGCAGATCTGGAGCTATATGTACCTCCCGGGCATCGGGAGAGGCGCATTACTCCATCCCGGCCGCATACCGATCGCGAGGCGATGGTCGGTGGCGAGGGACACAAGGTCGATCATTAGACTGACCCGGATGATCCAGGACGACTTAGACTCCTTCCCACATACGTCGGTGAGTCCAGAACCCAAAATGATTTCTATATGCTTCTAAATGCTTTCTAAATGCTTTTGCCTTTAATGCTTTTATATGCTAATGCTGATGAATGGACTAAAAATGCTTTCAGGTGAGATGGACCCCATACCGCGACGAGGGTTATACGGAGCCATGGGTGGAGGCGGCTTTATCGTACCGGGGGCGAGACATATGGTTGCATTGCATCCATATCATCGAGCCTCTGCACTACATGCTGATCCTGCGGACCCGGGGACTACATCAGCCCGAGGTGACCTTTCCACGCCACAGCGATGACCACCCCGGCAAGTCAGCGAGGGGCATCAGCGGCAATGTGGATTGGTGTGCCCGGAAGGCGAAGTACGTCCATGACTGGAATAGGCGGGGCCGAGCGGTGAAGGAATGAGACGAGAGCGACGAGGCATATCTGAAGGCCTTTGCTCGACTCTACAGAGACCGGGTGTACCGAGGTACCCGACGATCGGTATGCAATTCTAAATCTAAAAGCCCCTTTCTACATGCAAAATGCAAGGTGACAGATGCTGACTCATGCTTTCTAAAATGCAGCTAGATCCTGAGGGACGGATAGCCGAGCTGGAGGGATTACTCCATTCCACCATCCAGCAGCGGGACGGGTACCGGACCGCTCTGGAGCTCCTGGTGAGACCTAAAATGCTTTATGATTATGCTTAATGGAATATCATGATGCAAATGCTGATTAACCATGACTTTTAACCATGATTTCTAAATGCAGCGGGCCGAGGGAGCCCAACGAGCTGGACCGGACGCCCCATCGTCTTCCTCACAGCCTGCGGGAGGCAGGGCTGAGCAGGAGGCCGATTTTGCTCAAGCAGTTGCCCGGGCCGAGGAGGCGGAGGCCACCCTCGCGGAGCGGGTAAGATGCTAAAAAAAATGCTCATGCTTATGATTATGCCTAAAAAATGCCTTATGATTAATGATATGATGCAATCTACAGGTGAGGGAACTAGCAGCAGCAGTGGTCGAGACCAGTCAGGCGAGGGCAGAGGCAGAGAGAAGCCGGGCTGAGACCGATCGAGCCCGAGCGGAGACAGAGCTTGTACGGGCAGAGCTGGCTCGGCTGAGAGCGGAGACCCCTCGACGCTCAGATGATGCAGAGATGGAGCAACTACGGACAGAGTTAGCGCGAGCACAGGCTGAGGTGGAGCAGCTCCGTATCGGGACGGCGGACCTGGATCGCTACCGGACCGAGGCACGGGAGACGCGGCGTCAGATCTTTACGCTGAAGATCGAGCTGCGGACGCTGGAGCGGACGGTCAGGATGATGGGCCGGGGACCAGAGCGGAGTGCCTCCCAGAGTGGGGCACGGAGGAGTGCTGCTCCGATCGGCTCGGTAGGGGATTTTCTTGTCAGCTCCTCCGGCCAACGGAGGAATGAGAGGGCGGAGCAGGGACAGCAGGAGGAGAGTGCTTCCATAGCGCCGCCACCTGCGAGGAGACCCGAGGATGGAGAGGATGAGGGTGGTCCGGCGGATAAGCCGACCGAATGATGTATATATATATATATTTTTGTTTTTCTTTGTATATAACTTATGGTAGATGGAATGAGATCTTTTTTATTTTGTGCAAGTGTGAAATGAAGGGACGTGTGCAGGAATGTGGATGAGATGTGAATGAATGTGTGTATGAGACATACGCAGGAACGCATGTGTGTGGGAAAAAACTGTGGAGGGAATGAGGTGTATAATGTGAAAGACTGCCAGGTCTAGGCAAGGGCAGAGGGAATAGCCTGAAATCAGCAGCAGAGAAAGTAACGGTCTAGGCTCAGACCGTCTTAATCAAATGACGCGCCGGTGAAAGGCCGTTAATCATAACAGGGGCCCATCCTGGTAGTAGGACTTCAGGAGAAACGACGGCCAACGGCAGGTGCGTCAAAGACAAATAACGGCCAAAGACTAGACCGTTGATCATGGCAGAACGATGGTTGTCAGGACAACTAGCAGAAAATGCGACGGCCTGAGGGAGATGCGTCAGAGTGAAGCAACGGCCATAACCAGGGCCGTCAGGAAGTGCTTAGCCTAGAAGAGAAAAGGACTGAGTGGATGAGAGTATAACGGCTCAGGATTCGCACGTTACAAGAAACGACGGTCAGCCCTTAGACCGTTAATCTTCACAGAACATGATCGGGGAATTAAACTCACAGGAAAATGCGACGGCCTAAGGTTGGCGCGTTGGAGTGAAATAACGGCCACACGATAGACCGTTAGATTCTGGGTTGTATTCCGAGACGGATTGAGCCGTGAGAACTTAAACCCGATGTTTAGCCATCTAATCCCTTACTGGAACTTATCCTGATTGAAGATAAAGTTTTCTAGTCTGAATCCTATCCTTCCAAAAGCCAGAATCAAGCTTTTAAGACTCGGAAACTCAATCAAAATCGTAGCTTTGCTAAAAACCTCTGTTCTAGGGCTGAAGAACTCTCCCAAAGGGCAGCAACTATGATGAAGAGGAGCTTTGAGGCGATGATCATGGAAGGGAAGGTCTATACCGGCCCCAAAGCTATAAGGAAAGAGCATGGAGAGCTCCAGCGGCTGACATCAATTCCCAAGCACCTAAGCTTCAATGTTCAAAGGGTGGTAAGTTCCCATGACTCATCCAAAGTTCAGAATTTCGCTGCACTTCAATCCTTTTCATGACTTCTTTCTTCTCCCTTTCTCAAGCCCTTTCCTGGCCCAAGGTGCTATTCCAACCTGAAGTGGGTGGCTCCCATGGTAAAGGCACTCCCCATAGAGGTCACATCAATCCTTAAAGCATGGCACCTTCAACCACTCTTGGTTTTAGGCAAAAATTTCCAAAAATTGTCCTTAGATTGGCCAAGCCTTTCAGCACTTGCGGAACTATGGCATCCGCAAACTCATACTTTCATCTTCCCTTCCTTTGAAGCAACCGTC
>JAHNEJ010001722.1:0-205588 GCA_022559845.1 Amorphophallus konjac | reverse complement strand
CGGAAGGTCTAGTCGGTTTAACGCCCCGTCGGCGGAAGGTCTAGTCGGTTTAACGCCCCGTCGGCGGAAGGTTTTGTCGGTTTAACGCCCCGTGGGCGGAAGGTTTTGTCGGTTTAACGCCCCGTCGGCGGAAGGTCTAGTCGATTTAACGTCCCGTCGGCGGAAGGTTTTGTCGGTTTAACGCCCCGACGGCGGAAGGTGTTGTCGGTTTAACGCCCCGTCGACGGAAGGTCTAGTCGGTTTAACGCCCCGTCGGTGGAAGGTTTTGTCGGTTTAACGCCCCGTCGGCGGACGATTTTGTCGGTTTGACGCCCCGTCGGTGGAAGGTCTTGTCGGTTTAACGCCCCGTCGGCGGAAGGTCTAGTCGGTTTAACGCCCCGTCGACGGAATGCTGATTGATTTCTATTTGTTTGATGGTTGGAGGTCGGAGGTAGAAATTTACCTTATAAGGATTTTTTTGAAGAGGCGGGTACAAAGACCATGTTTGCCTCGCTGCTGTTCTTTCTCTTCTTCTCTTCTTTTGTGTGGAGAGGCGGGTACAAAGACCGTGTTCGCCTCATAATTGCTCTTTTTTCTTCTTCTTTTCTTCTGTGTAAAGAGGCGAGTTCAGTGACCACGTCTACCTCATGTGTCTTTTTTTCTTCTTCTTTTGTGGAGAGGCGGGTGCAAGGACCATGTCTGCTTCATATGTCTTTTCTTTCTTTTCTTCTCTTCTTTTGTAGAGAGGCAGGTGTAGAGACCATGTTCACCTCATGTCTTTTTTTTTCTTCTAGTCTTCTTTTGTAGAGAGGCAGGTGCAGAGACCATGTTTACCTCATGATTGCTCTTTCTCTTCTTCTCTTCTTTTTTTATGGAGAGGCAGGTGCAAGGACCATGTTTGCCTCGTGATCATTTCTTTCTTTTCTTCTCTTCTTTTGTAGAGAGGCAGGTGCAGAGACCATGTTCGCCTCATGTCCTTTTTTTTCTTCTATTCTTCTTTTGTAGAGAGGGAGGTGCAGAGACCATATTTGCCTCATGATTGCTCTTTCTCTTATTCTCTTCTTCTTTTATGGAGAGGCAGGTGCAAGGACCATGTTTGCCTCGTGATCATTTCTTTCTTTTCTTCTCTTCTTCTTTTGTGTAGAGAGGCGGGTGCGAAGACCGCGTCTGCCTCGTGACTCTTCTTCTATTCTTCTTTTATGGAGAGGCAGGTGCAGGGACCATGTTCACCTCATATCTCTTTTTTTCTCTTCTATTCTTCTTTTGTAGAGAGGCAGGTGCAGAGACCATGTTTGCCTCATGATTGCTCTTTCTCCTCTTCTCTTCCTTTTTTATGGAGAGGCAGGTGCAAGGACCATGTTTACCTCGTGATCATTTCTTTCTTTTCTTCTCTTCTTCTTTTGTGTAGAGAGGGGGGTGCAGGGACCATGTTTGCCTCGTATCTTTTTTTTTTCTCTTCTATTCTTCTCTTCTTCTTTTGTGTAGAGAGGCGAGTGCAGGGACCATGTTTGCCTCATGTCTTTTTTTTTTCTTCTTCTCTTCTTCTTTTATGTAATGAGGCGGGCTCGAGGACCACGTCTGCCTCATGTGTCTTCTTTTCCTTTTCTTCTCTTCTTTTGTGTGATGAGACGGGCTCGGGGACCACGTCTGCCTCATATCTTTTTTTCTTTTTCTTCTTTTCTTTTGTGGGGAGGCAGGTGCAAGGATCATGTTTACCTCATGTCTCTTTTTTTTATGTGATGAGGCGGGCTCGAGGACCACGGCTGCCTCATGTCTTTTCTTTCTTTATTCTGCTCTTCTCTTCTCATTGATGCTTTCGCGCTGGAGTGTATTTCTCTTAATGTGCCCCCATATTGGGGTGTAGCTTCATTTGGTGTGCATCCCCCCTGAGGGGTGTGTTTTGCCTTTTTACTTCTGTGCCCCCAGGCGGGGTGTAATTTTGGCTCCTATGTCCCTGGAACAGGGTGTGTTTTTTTTTAAAGCCACGAGGCGGGGTGTAGCTCTCTTCAAATGCCCCCATGGCGGGGTGCATTTTTTTGTTTATTTTTTATTTTTTTTTATGCCCCCGAGGAAGGGTGTAGCTCTCTTCAAATGCCCCCAAGCCGGGGTATACTCTTCACGGCTTCTATGCCCCCAGACGGGGTATGTTCCTTCTTTATGTGCCCCTGAGCCGGGGCGTGTCTTTTGTTTCTTATACCCCCCCCCCATGGCGGGGTGTATGTTTCTTCTTTTGACGCCCCTAAGCCAGGGTGTACTCTTTCTTCATATGCTCCCAGGTCGGGATGTATGTCTCTTTGCTTCTGTGCCCCCGGGTTGGGGTGAATGCCTCCGCTTCTTATGCGCCAAGGGCGGAGTGTATCTCTTTGTGCCCCCTGAGCGGGGTGGATGTTCTGCATGTGTCCCCGGGTCGGGGTGTAGCTTTGTCTCCCATGGAGGGGGTGTGTTGTTTCTTCAAAAGTCCCCAGACCAGGGTGTATTCTTCTCTTTTTTATACTCCCGAGGCGGGAGGGGTTCTCTTCATGTGCCCCCGTGGCGGGATGTGCTTCTTTCTTCAAATGTACCCAGATCGGGGTGAATTCTTTTCTTCTGCCCGAGCACACCGGGGGGATGTTTGCTTCTTGTGCTCCCAAGGTGGGGTGTATTGTTGCTCTTGATGCTCCCAAGGTGGGGCATATTACTGCTTCTGATGCCCCAGAGCGGGGTATCCTTCTCTTCACATGCCCCCGGCACGGGGTATATTCTGCTTCTAGTGCCCCCAAAGTGGGGTGTATTTCCGCCCCTGAGGCGGGGTGTAGTTCTTGCTCTCTTTTTTTTTATGCACCCGAGGCGGGGTGAGTTCTTCTTCTTCGTTTACGTGCCCCCATATCAGGGTGTATTCCTTCCTTCAGATGCCCCTCCTAAGCTGGGGGATGTTGTTCGTTCTGGTTCAGATGTCCCCCGGGGGCGGTGCATGTTGCTTCATGGACCACGAGCTTGGGGTATACTCCTTCAAATGCACTTAAGCCAGGGTGGATACTCTTTTCTTATTATGCTCCCAAGGCGGGATGTAACTTCTTCAAATACCCCTAAGCCGGAGCGTATTCTTTATGGCTTTTATGCCCCCAGGCGGGGTATGCCTCTTCTTCATATGCCCCTGAGCCGGGGTGTATTCTTTGCTCTTTACGCCCCCGGATCGGGGTGGATTCTTCGTCAAATGCCCCGGAGCCGGGGTGCATTCTCTTCACGCGCCCTCGGGCGGGGTTTGTCTTTCATGGCTTCTATGCCCCCGGACGGGGTGTGGCTTCTGCTTTTTATGCCCCGAAGCGGGGTATGTTTTTTTTTGCTTCTTGTGCCCCCAAGGGGAGGTGTCTTCCTCTTCATAAGCCCCGGGCACGGGGTGTATCTTTGCTTTTTGTGCCCCTGAGGCGGGGGGAATTCTTCTTCTTCTGCCCCGACACGATGGGGGGCGTTTGCTTCCTGTGCACCCACAGTGGGGTGCGTTCTTGGTGGCTTGTGCGCCCCTGTGGCGGGGTGTATGTTTCTTCATCCAAATTCCCCTAAGCCGGGGTGTATTTCTTTGCCTTATGTGCCCCCAAGTTGGGGTGGATTCTCTTCATGTGCCCCCATGGCGGGGTGTATTCTCTTCATGTGCCCCCTGGAGCGGGGTGCGGTTTGCTTCTTGTGCCCCACAGTCGGGGTGTAGCTTTGTTGTCTGTCGTGCCCCCAAAGTGGGATAGAATCTCTTCATATGCCCCTAGATCAGGGTATATATATATATATATATATTGCCTTTTATGCTCCTATGGCGGGGTATATCTCATCTTTTTATCCCCCATGGTGGGGTATGTGCATGCTCTCTTAGAGAGTGGCGGCCGTGCTTGGCCTCATTGCTATAAAGCATTCCCCACAGCGAGCAGCCATTCACCAAGCTACAATTATGGGTTGTTAGATCTTCTAACAGCCACTCGAGGGGCCGTCTTGTGCCGGATAGAGGCAGTAGGAAGGAGGAACGGGCGGGGTCATTGCACTGCAGACTCGGAGCCTCCTAGAGTCGGGCGGGATGCCGGGTTTCTTCTTGCTCTTCTGGTCGGCGATGCTGGCCGACTTTTCTTCTTTTCTTCTTTCTCTTTTCTTCTCTTTTTTTTTCTTTTTTTTTCTTTTCTTCTCTCTCTCTTCTTTTTTCTTCTTCTCTTCTCTTCTTCTTTGTATGATTGACCAGGGTGGGGGTGCAGGAGAGCGCTCACCCCCTTAGGGAGGAGATGAGTGGTTCGCTCCACCGCATCAACCCCACAGTGGTAATCTTTGTTCAGCACGGGTTTCAACGGACGTGGCCGTACAGTCCTCTCTTGCCGACTCTTTCTCTTCTTCCTTTTTTTTGCTTCTTTCCTTTCTACTTTTCTTCTTCCCTTTTTTTTCTTTTTTTCTTTTCTTCTTTTCTTCTTCTCTTCTCACCTTTTTTTTTATAAAACAGCCCCCACGGTTCCTAGCAGTTGCATACGCTTCGAAGCAGCGTCCTCGAGGCCACGAAGGCAGCTGCACCGAGTCCGGCTTTTCTCCCCATAGGGCTAGTGAAGACAGCACCTGCCATTCATCAAAACATGCAAACATGGTTAATTAGGGGGCCGTGAGGCCCTAAATCTCGGCGAAGAGATGAAGGGTGGTTTCCGTCCCACCGGGCGTGCCTGACTTGTGGACGCACTTTTCGTTCGCTTGTTCAGGTGGTGCATCTATTGAGTGCGTGGGCGTGCCAGTCACAGAAGTGACGATTTATTCGGACCCCGAAGAGCCCATGGTGCGCTCGACCTGACTTCGTCAGACGATTGTGTGGTTCGTGTCGGGACCAAAACCCGCCGTGCCATAAAGGTCACGACGTCATTTACATCCCCCATACGAGGGAACACCCTTGATTAATCGCCGAGATTCAGGACCTCATGGCCAAGAGATTAATTGCATGAAAAGTCTATTACGATGTATTGAGATCCTCACGCGAGGGCGAGAAGAAAATCATTCGAGGTCATGTCGGTCATGTGCTGACCATTTGATGTTCGGACGAGTGTCCATCTCGGGGAAAGCACGATCGTCGCTGGAAGACCGGAGCATATGTATGCCAGGATATGGCAATTTACTGTTCAGAAGAACGGAAAACGTTTGGATAAACCTCGGTTAGAGCGGTCGGAAACCGGTAAATCTGTTGGCCCGGTGCAAGAGCAAGCTGCGACCATACTGCGGTGGGGCCCCCCCACGGTCGAAACAAGACTTGTATGAGCATCATTAATATTTCCGGTGCCAAGGGGGCGACGATGGAATATCCCTTGGATCGACTGAAAAGCCCTGTGTCCGGAGAAGCGGGCATTCGAAACATGTCGGTCATTCGGGAGACCATTTAATATTCGGATGGGAGTCCGGCTTGAGAATATTATAATCGTCACGGGAGGACCTGGAACATATGCATGCCGGGATACGACAAGTTTATTATTCCGAGACACTGAAAATATTCGGTTGAATCTCGGCTAGTGTAGCAGGAAGCTAGTGGATTTATTAGCCCAGTGCGAGATTGAGTCAGGACCATGCCGGGGGCGCCTCCCGTGGTCCGAACGAGGCTTGCGCGGGCATCATTAATATTTCCGGTGCTGGAGGGCAACGGGGGAGAGTCCCGGGACTAGACCCCAGAACCGAAAACGTGTTTGAAAGGAGCGGGCTGTAGACCGAGGATATGAGCCAGACGATGACCATGATCGGGTCAGGCCCGAGGTCTAACCCCGGAGGCCTTATTGATATTCCCATGGAAGGAGTCGAGGGGTGGCGGGAGCCGTCTCGTTCTATTCCGATTCTGTCGGTCGCTTGCGGACCTTTTCATGTTCGGGCAAGGGCCCATATTGAAAGTGCGACGTTGATGGAAACGACCCCGTACGAATGTATGCCGAGTTTACGGCAGTTTCAATGAAAGGACGAGAACGAATCCCATTAGAATGAATCTGATTTAACGGGCTATCGACCCGGAGCAACGCCGGCTCACGACCATGTTGGGGAGGGAGCCGTCGGTCATATTGGTTGCTCACTGGTCTTTTCATATTCAGACACATGTCCATAATAGAAATGTGGCGAAAACCGAGGTGAACCCGTTCAAATGTCTGCCGAGCGTGCGGCAATTTTAGTAGCGGCTCGGAAGGGATCCGGCCGGAGAAATGAATCCGATTTAATCGGAATGTCAGCCCGAGGTGAGGTCGGGTCACGGCCAGTTCGGGATGATTCCCGAGACTCAGGCCCAACCTGGAAGGGCGACATTGTTGTTCCTTCGGCACAGGGTCACGAAAGAGACGGGGCTGCAAAGTGGATCTCATTGTTTTGTTATCATTTGAAATTTTATCATTATTATTCGTTAATTTATACATATCTTTGAGTGAATTCTTTATTACTATTTATTCATTTTTTTCCTTGTGATTTATTCATTTACTATTGTTATTATTAGGTTTGTTATTATTTTTGTTCGTTTTATTATCATTCATTTACTTGTCATTTTTTGTTAAGTTTGTTATTATTATTTATCCTGGGTTATCATTTATTTATTTATCATTCTTGGTGAGTTTGTTATTATTATTCATTCATCTTTGTTATCATTCATTTGTCTAATTATTATTATCGTTATTTTTTTAAGCTTATTATTACTATTACTTATTCCTTTATTATTCTTATTTATTTATTCATTTTTAATTTATTATTATTATTTATTATTATTATTATTACTCATATTTTCTGGAGAGAGAATGGGCCATTAGAGGGCTAAGAGAAAGACGTACCGCTGAAGGGCTGGGAGTATGCCGCTGAAGAGCCTGGGGGTTGTGCCGCTGAAGGGCCGAGGAGTGTGCCGCTGAAGGGCCTGGGGACTGTGCCGCTGAAGGGCTGAGGAGGTGTGCCGGCGAAGGGTATGGCCGAGTGTGCCGGGGAAGGCCCTTAGGGGCGTGCCGGCGAAGGGCAGGACTAGGTGCACCGGTGAAGGCCCACTCTCCCTCTAGTTCTTTTAAGGCTTTTCTTTTCTTCCTCTCTGATTTTATTAAGTGTACAGATGTTTCTTCTTTTCTTCTCTTGATCAGTTTCTATTCTTTATCCCACGAGGATGAATGTTCAAGTTGTTTAGTTATCGTTCGATTTGGCTCTCTTTGAATTGATTGCATTGTTCTTTGCATTGGTTGAAGCATTTTACCGTTGTTCTTTTCGTTTGTTTGTTGCTTTCTTTTAGTCCTTCTTAACGTGTGATCGCTCATTTGTTAGTTGTTTCTCTTTATCTTTTCAACATGTTGTCGTTTCTAACAAAAATTCGGCAGCATCTCCCCTTGACCCGAGCGTAAGGGAGATACAGGGAGCGCGCCAACAAGGAGTGGCGGAACCCGACAACTGGAGGTGGGCGCCCGAGAGCGGCAACACCTTTAATAAAACTCGAAAACTCGGAGGGAACAGCGAATGGAAGCCTACTCTAGGACTCGCTGAGGGGGGAATGCATCAGGCAAGAAGGAAGGGCAGGTGTGCCGGGCAAGGACGGCACGAGAGGGCATGCCGGCGCAGGAGATGGAAAGTGTGCCGCTGAGGGCCAAATGGAGTGTGCCGCTGAGGGCGGCTGAAGGTGTGCCGTTGAGGGCCAAAGGGTGTGTCGTTGAACGCTGCTAAAGCGTGCCGTGGGAGGCCCACAGAAGTGTACTGTTAGAAGCCCCTGGGGGCGTGCCGCTGAGGGCCTAAAGGGCTGTGCCGCTGGGTAGGGCGGAGGGTGTGCCGCTGAGGGCCTATGATCGCGTGCCGCTGAAGCCCCCCAAGGGGGTGTACCGCTGAACAGCTCGAGGGAGTACCGCTGAGGCCCATTGGGGTGTGCCGCTGAGGGCCTGCGAGGGGCGTGCCGCTGAAGCCTCCTGAGGGCGTGCCGCTGGAGACCCCCCTCGGGGTGTACCGCTGAAGACCCCTCCAGGGGGTGTGTGTCGTTGAAGCCCCCCCTGGGGTGTGCCGCTGAAGCCCCCAGGGGGTGTGCCGCTGAAGACCCCCCAAGGGGGGGTGTGCCGCTGAAGACCCCCCCAAGGGGGGTGTGCCGCTGGAGCCCGATGGGGGCGTGCCGCTGAAGACCCCCAAGGGGGGTGTGCCGCTGAAGACCCCCCAAGGGGGGTGTGCCGCTGAAGACCCCCCCAAGGGGGGTATTAAGTGGGCAGTTTTAAGCCCGTTGCGAGCACGAGTCATGGCCCGTTTGATTTTCTTCGAGGCCCATGGATCGTGGGGCCCCCGGGGGTTGGCTTCTCTTCGCCGTCGTGATTCGGAGACGGCTTCACCGCAGCGTGCATATTTGGGGAGTCCGGATGACCAGTCTTACCGGGGCTTCTTCACTCGGTGCCGTTGTCAGTGCTGGGTCGAGTGGGATACCTGGTTGTGCAATTTTCGGTGTCCACAAATGGCGAAGACGAGCTCACTTGGAATCGCACGCAACACCGGCCAGCCTCCATGGTGATCTCCCCCTATCTGGTTCCTTCCTATCAACCCGTCTCGCGAGAGCTGTGTCCCTTGGATTTGCTCTCTGTTAAAACTTAACAGTGATGTTGTTGATGCTGGCACCAGAAGGGATGGCGGTGACAGCAGACGTGCTGCTGGAGGGAGAGGCTCGAAGGAGGCGACGACTTGAGCGCTTGCTTGGCTGGGTGGAGTTGTTGGGCAGAGGAGGGAAGAAGGGAGAAGGAAGTGGGAGGCACAGTCCTCATGCATGGATTGACGCAAGTCGATCTATCAAACATGTTTTTATAAAGATTAAAAGATACGACGTGTTTGCCAAACAAGTGGTTATTCGTTTTCATCGATTTTAAAATTTAAGTTAAAATTAGACATAATATAATTTTTTAAGAAGAAAGAGTAAAAAAAACTATTCTCGAACACCTTATAAAGCAAAATCTGATATATGTAATTTTTTGACAGGTTTAAATCTGGAAATCTGAATCTTGTAGGTGTTAGTGTTGGTGTGCTACATGTCAATTTAGAGTCGGGTAGACTCGATATATGTACGATCTTGTTTACTATTAATAAAGTGGTATTTGAGCGTAAATATGCGATTGTGTCACTTTACGTTGTCCCTAAGATATGTGGTTGTAAAGTCAACTCGAGATGGGATCTCGATTATGAGACTGACTTTATATGAACACATACCTTAAACTGTTCCTGGTTGGAGGGTAATCACTCGGGGACTTTGATTACCTATTAAACTAGTACACATGATGTGTCAGTGACCAGTCTCATGGTTATTGGTGCGGGGCACCAACACATATGTGTAGGTGTATGTCCTTGGAGAATGTACACTGAACTGATCCGCTATTGGATCTTCATATGGTTGATTATACCTAATGTCAACTGAAGATCCAACTGTCTCAGTAGCATCGTTGGTCCTTTGACCTGAGACATTGATCGGATCTTACACGAGGACTGGAATGATTTAATTACTTAGCTAAGTGACTTTAACTATAAGTCATGAGTTGCCGAGTCATTAACCACTCCAGGATACGTGTGAAGATCATCAATGGTCAAGAGGGGATCGCTCACTGTCGGGTATATATCAGACAGTTAATGGGTCATGACATTGACGCTCCGTTAAATCCCTGGCCAGGGTCATGTGAGTTTGTTTAAAACGGACGTCATACACTTTAAGGAGGTCATAGTCAAATGGCACGATCATGGGGTTTGACAGAAACCATACCCTCGATCGTACCAGACTCATAGAAGGAGCGATGGATTATATCGATGTGGTAACTGTGGACTGACAGGTACCAGACAGGCTGGTTTAAACCCGGCGTCCTCTAGGATCACGCGGATTTACTTGACCCAACGTGATCGAAGGTTCGGAATAAATTAAACTATTATTCGACTCTAGTAGAAGCGAAGAATACGCTTAATTTACTTCTAATTGGGAATTAGAAGTTAATGGGCCTTAAACTAGAGTGACTATGGGCCTAGAGGATCACACACAATTGATTCTTGGGTGACGGATTATTATTATACAAATGTATATATTATTTCCTTTTTTGTTCCTTTTAGAAAGGAGTGTAAATGGGGCTTAATACATATGTATAATATAAGATAGGATATATATACAGTTTCGGTCTTTTGGAGCCCTTTTCAAAAAGGACCAAACTCTATATATATAGCACCTATGTGAGCTCATTCGAACCTCTCTTTGGCTAATCAAGCACTAAGCTTAAGAGAGGAGGATTAGCCCCTCCCCTCTTCCTCCCTTTTGCTCTCTCTCTCTCCAGAAGGTGATAGAGTCGGGGAAGGTCGTGCCGGGGGGTACCGTCGCTACGCAAGGGTCCGTGTGGATCTGCTCTAGAGGTCGTACATCTGTGCGGCTCGGTATTCTGCATCGGGCTTTGCGGACAACGTCGTTCCGTGCAACGTATAAATATGCAACCCGTAGTTAGGGGTTGGGGCATCGAAACAATGATTAGAGCACAGATCTAGGATTCTATTGCACCGAGATCAGGCAAAATAAATTTTTGTAATCCGCTGTGTTGCCCGATGGTGCTGTGCGAAAACTTACAGTTGTATCAGAGCCAGGTTGGCGCTCTAATCGGTGTTTTATCGTCGTATAGAACCATGTTTTAGGGGTAATTAAAATCTTCAATTGTTATTGCTAGAAGGGGATGTTGGGCATCTCCATTCTTCCAGGATGCTGGGCATCACTGGAGCAAATATTTTTTTAAAAAAAAAATTTATTGACCCAGTTTGGCCGCATTGCGCCCTGGGCGGCGCACGCGGCGCCCGCGGGCGCGGACCCAGGTGGCGGGCGCCACCCGCGGCGCCCGCAACGCGGGGCAACGCGGACGCCCCGCGTTGCGGGCGCCCACCCACAGGTGGGTCAACGCCCGCGCGGGCGGGGCGGGCCCGCGCCCAATTTTTTTTATTATTAAAAAAAATTTGCTTTTTTTAAATTTATTTGTGCTTGATATTGATATATATATAAGATATATATATATATATACATAGTAAATTAAATTATATTTTATCTCATAGATTAATTGTGTTATTTCAATAGTAAATGTCAAATGTTAAGTGTTATTTAACCCTTTTTGCATTTACTAAGGTGAGATAATTACTATTTACCTTGAGATAAAATGGTAATAATTGAAGTTACTTCAATAAAATTTAATTTTTAAATTTTTTATTATTAGATAATTAGTAATTTTAAATTTTAAATTTTATTGAAGTTAAGTGTAAAAATTTCAAATATTCAAATATTAATTATTAGATAATTATTAAATTCAAATTTTAAATTTTAGAATATTATTAATTGAGGATAATTACATTAATTTAAATTTACTTTCAAACAAAATTATTGGATAATTAGTTTGAATTTAAATTTAAATTATTGACATGTTTAAATTTTGAATTTAAATTTGATTATTAGATAATTAAATTTGAATTTGAATTTAAATAATTATCTCAAATACATGCCCCTGTGAAAAATGATGGTTCTTTACGTGATTTACTTTATTTACCTTGTAATGACTTGCTTGTGTGTTTAATTTTAGTTAATCCTGCTTTGATTTTTCAAATTAAACAAAACTAGCCTGTTTTTATTTGCACATCCCATTTTTAAATTCAAAAGTAAGAATTCTTTTCAGAAAATAACCCTTGATTGATTTTATTTGAATGGGTTGGCAAGTGATCATGGACTTGGATTAATGTAATTAATTGGGGTCTGCGAACCTCCTTTCTCTCTCTGTTAAAATTCTAATATACTTATATCTTCCTCCATTGTTGTACTCGCCCTAAGGGCTTCTGGAATTTTATTGATATGTAATTTACATTTTTCCGGCCTGCGTGCTGTGTAAAAGTTGTAATTACTGCGACGTCAGAGTTTGAAAGCGCGGAGCACACCCGACGAGGACGATCCAACTGCTTCGGAAGCGGGCCGGATGCCTTAGTTACATTAGGGTTAAAGTCTATGATCACTTGCATTTTAATTTTACATTGGATGCATTTATTTTGTACAAACTACTAGGTACGGTAAATATATTTGATATATTTATATTACCACCTAGGGTGAGATCAAGATAAAATTAAATTCCCTCGCGATTAAATTTTAGATCTGGTAAGCGTGGCTCTAAGAGTCGTCGTGGCCCTCCATCATTATGGAGTGAATGGACGTCTTCATTTCATGGATTTGTTGTGCTTTCCACAAAGTCTATGAGTTTGGGGGCGGGATTAAACTCCAAGGCTCGGCCTCAATAGGGTGAGGAATTGAACTCGGCCTTGTTGTGCTTTCCACAAGGGTCGGGTCATGAACTCATTGCTATGTAGTAATGATGGTTAGATCTAACCGAGAATATCCTTTGTTGTGCTTTCCACAAGGGGATGGTTCCTCGGGGGCCGAATATCGGATACTGCATTAGATGCAAGTGCCTGTTGACTGCCCTTGAGATGGTGTATGGCTTGTTGTGCTTTCCACAAGGTCGTACATCAGTCTCGTTGAGATTCCGACCCACTATGTTGATCTCGCTGATCTCCCGTTTTATATACTGAGGGTTATATAGTCCGATCGAAAAATAGTGGGACTAACTAAGATAGAAAACCACATCTAAGTTAGATTTTGAACACATGCTAAGTTATCTTTTATTTCTTATCCAGATTACAATGTCGTCGTCCAACCCCCTCTGCGGCATCTTGGATGCAAATAGATTAATTGGACTGAACTACTCGGATTGGCTGCGTAATCTACGCATAGTCCTTACCGCCGAAAAGATATCGTACGTGTTGGACACGGTTCATTCTGAGCCAGCTCCTGATACCGACGAGGGTGAGTTACTGGCTTATGCCAAATGGTCTGAAGACTCCTCCCTTGCCCAATGTTACATGTTGGCCTCTATGGCTCCCGAGCTGTAGAGGTAATTTGAAAAGACTGATTGTAGAAGCATACTTCTCAATCTACGCCAGCTCTTCGGGGAGCAGGGTAGGATTGAGAGATATGATATCTCCAAAAGGCTTTTTAGGACACGGATGTCAGAGGGTTCTTCAGTACAGGCCCGTGTACTGAAAATGATGGAGTGGATTGAAAGACTCAATGCATTGGGGTTCAAGTTGGATCTTGAACTATGCATTGATCTTATACTCCAGTCATTGCCCGATTCCTTTTCTTCCTTCATCGTGAACTTTAACATGAACAGGATTGAAGCAACTCTCCCAGAGTTCTCAACATGTTAAAGAGTGCTGAAGGAACCATGCAGAAAGATAAACCATCTTCGTCTGTAATGATTGTTGGCCGGGCCAACAAGAAAAGGAAGGCCACCCAAATATCCACCTCCAGTAACAAAGAGTAGGGAAAGAAGAAGGCCATGGGTAAACAACTCGCCAAGGTTGACAAAGGGAAGGGCAAGAAGAATGAAAAAGAGGACAAATATTTTCGATGCGGGGAAACTGGACATTGGAAAAGGAATTGCAAGGTAATTCTAAATGAAGGTATTTTTGTCATAGACCTTAAGTTGTCATATATGGAATCCACATCATGGGTATTGGATACTGGATGTGCATCTCATATCTGCAATTCTGTGCAGGTGCTGGCAAATAGAAGGCGGCTGGGCAAAAAGGAGATTAAACTGAGGATGGGCAATGAAACTTTAGTTTTTGCCAAAGCTGTCGGGATGCACGCCTCAGTTTATCTTCAGGAGTCATTCTGGAGTTGAATGACTGTTATTATGTTCCTAATATTATTAAGAACATTATTTTAATCTCTGGTTTGTATAACATTGGATATACATTGGCTTTTAATAGCACTGGGTGCTCTATAATGAATAATGGTTTGGTTATAGCTAATGGTTCATTAGTCAATGGTCTTTATGTATTAGATACACGTTCTAATGTTATGCAAGTTTCCAATGCTGATGAAGTGAATTCTACATATCTATGGCATTACAGACTTGGTCATGTAGATGAGAAAAGAGTCTCTCACTTACACTCAAATGGGTATTTGAATTCGTTCGAATACAAGCCATTTGATACCTGTGAGTCATGTCTCATGGGGAAAATGACCAAGGCTCCCTTTAGTGGACATGGTGAGAGGGCTGTTGACATTCTCGAGCTCATACACTCGGATGTGTGTGGACCCATGTCCATGGAGGTAAAAGGGGGTCACCTCTATTTCATTTCTTTTATTGATGACTTCTCTAGATATGGCTATGTGTATTTAATGAGACATAAGTCACAAGCCTTTGAGAAGTTTAAGGAATATAAGAATGAAGTAGAGAAACAGACTGGCAAAAGTATTAAGGCTCTTCGATCAGATCGATGAGGTGAATACTTGAGCCATGAATTCACTTCTTATCTTAAAGACAATGGAATAGTTTCTCAGTGGACTCCACCGTATACACCACAGCACAATGGTGTATCCGAAAGGAGAAACATGACCTTATTAGACATGATCCGATCCATGATGTCTATGTCAGGACTACCCTTGTCTCTCTGTGACTATGCATTAGAGACTGCAGCTTATTTATTGAATAGGATCTCAAGTAAATCAGTTCCTTCTATACCATATGAGATATAGAAAGGCAGAAAACCAAACTTTAATCACATTAAAATTTGGGGGTGTCCTGCTCATGTAAAGAAGAACGACAGTGATAAGCTTGAGTCGAGAACCGATAAGTGTAGGTTTGTGGGATATCCAAAGGAGACGTTTGGATATTATTTCTATCACCCTTCTGAGCAAAGGGTCTTAATGGCTAAGAGAGCTGTATTTCTGGAAAGAGAATATCTACTCCAGAAAAATAGTGGAAGCCAGATAGATTTGGACGAGGTCCAAGAACCACAACTCGTAGACACAAACTCATTAGATGAGACTGTATCGGTTGATCCTATTCAGAGTGAAACACTGACACTACGGAGATCTGGTAGACTACCGAGAGAACCTGAGAGATATGCTGGACATGTCTCAGAGGGGTCCTCTAAGGTATGTATCGATGAGGATGATGATCCTCAATCGTACCAGGATGCAATCCGTAGTGCGGACTCTGAGAAATGGCAAGAGACGATGGATTCAGAGATCCAGTCCATGTACACCAACAAAGTTTGGAACTTAGTTGATGTACCCGAAGGGAAGGTCCCTATCGACTGCAAATGGATTTTTAAAAGGAAAATCGATGCAGATGGACAGGTTGACACATACAAGGCTAGACTAGTGGCGAAAGGATATCGTCAAAGGCAAGGCATTGACTATGACGAGACTTTTTCGTCGGTAGCCATGGTTAAGTCAATCAGAATTCTCCTTGCCATTGCTGCATACCTGGATTATGAGATCTGGCAAATGGATATGAAGACAGCTTTTCTTAATGGAAATCTGTCAGAAGAGGTGTACATGGTACAGCCTGAAGGATTTACCTCCAAGCTACATCCTAATAAGGTATGCAAGCTTCAAAGGTCTATTTATGGATTAAAGCAGGCATCTAGAAGCTGGAACTTAAGATTTGACGAGGCTGTTAAATCTTTCAACTTCATTCGGAATGAAGATGAACCCTGTGTTTACGAGAAGGTCAGTGGGAGCTCTGTGACCTTCTTGGTCCTTTATGTTGATGACATCTTACTCATTGGGAATGATGTAGGGATGTTGACATCAACTAAGTCTTGGTTATCCAAGACCTTCTCCATGAAGGATTTGGGAGAAGCATCCTATGTGCTGGGCATAAGGATCTATCGAGATAGATGTAAAAGGATGCTAGGATTATCCCAATCCATGTACATAGACACTATCCTCAAAAGGTTTAGGATGAAAAATTCCAAGAGAGGTCTTATTCCCATGAGACATAGAGTTTGCCTATCCAAGGGGATGAGTCCTAAAACTTCTGAGGAAGTAGCACACATGAATAAGGTACCCTATGCTTCGGCAATAGGGTCAATAATGTATGGAATGCTATGTACACGGCCTGATGTTGTCAATGCTTTAAGCATTGTCAGTAGATATCAGGTAAATCCAGGCGAAGAGCACTGGAAGGTAATAAAGGGCATCCTTAAGTACTTGCGAATGGCTAAGGATCTTTTTCTGCTTTATGGAGGAGAGGACCTACAGCTTAGAGCTTACACAGACTCTAGTTTCCACTCAGATCCAGATGACTGTAAATCCATGTCTGGGTTTGTATTCATGTTGAATGGAGGGACATTCAGTTGGAGAAGCTCCAAGCAAGATACGACTGCAGACTCGACGACTGAGGCAGAATATATTGCTACAGCTGAAGCTGCTAAGGAAGCCGTCTGGATAAAGAAATTCATCTTGGAACTTGGCGTAGTTCATGAGATATCAGCTCTCATCCCATTATTTTGTGATAATAATGGGGCCATCGCCCAGGCGAAGGAACCGAGATCTCACCAAAAGTCGAAGCATATTCTCAGGCGCTTCCACCTTATTCGGGAGATTGTTGATCGTGGAGATGTGGCGGTAGAGCGTGTACCGTCAGAAGATAACATAGCAGATCCACTGACTAAGCCTTTGACACAGACTGTATTTGAGCGTCATCGGGATAAGATGGGTCTCAAAGTTGTGGGTAATTGGCTGTAGTTCAAGTGGGAGATTGTTAGTGTTGGTGTGCTACAGGTCAATTTAGGGTCGGGTAAATCCGATATATGTACGATCTTGTTCATTATTAATAAAGTGGTATTTGAGCGTAAATATGCGATTGTGTCAGTTTACGTTGTCCCTAGGATATGTGGTTGTAAAGTCAACTCGAGATGAGATCTCGATTATGAGACTGACTTTACATGAACACATACCTTAAACTGTTCCTGGTTGGAGGGTAATCACTCGGGGACTTTGATTACCTATTAAACCAGTACACATGATGTGTCAGTGACCAGTCTCATGGTCATTGGTGCGGGACACCAACACATATGTGTAGGTGTATGTCCTTGGAGGATGTACACTGAACTGATCCGCTATTAGATCTTCAGATGGTTGATTATACCTAATGTCAACTGAAGATCCAACTGTCTCAGTAGCATCGTTGGTCCTTTGACCTGAGACATTGATCAGATCTTATACGAGGACTGAAATGATTTAATTACTTAGCTAAGTGACTTTAACCATAAGTCATGAGTTGCCGAGTCATTAATCACTCCAGGATACGTGTGAAGATCATCAATGGTCAAGAGGGGATCGCTCACTGTCGGGTATATATCAGACAGTTAATGGGTCATGACATTGACGCTCCGTTAAATCCCTGGCCAGGGTCATGTGACTTCGTTTAAAACGGACGTCATACACTTTAAGGAGGTCATAGTCAAATGGCACGATCATGGAGTTTGACAGAAATCATACCCTCGGTCGTACCAGACTCATAGAAGGAGCGAGGGATTATATCGATGTGGTTACTGTGGACTGACAGGTACCAGACATGCTGGTTTAAACCCGACGTCCTCTAGGATCACGCGGATTTGCTTGACCCAACGTGATCGAAGGTTCGGAATAAATTAAACTATTATTCGGCTCTAGTAGAAGCGAAGAATACGTTTAATTTACTTTTAATTGGGAATTAGAAGTTAATGGGTCTTAAACTAGAGTAACTATAGGCCTAGAGGATCACACACAATGGATTCTTGGGTGACGGATTATTATTATACAAATGTATGTATTATTTCCTTTTTGGTTTCTTTTGGAAAGGGGTGTAAATGGGGCTTAATACATATGTATAATATAAGATATGATATATATACAATTTCGGTCTTTTAGAGCCCTTTTCAAAAAGGACCAAACTCTATATATATAGCACCTACGTGAGCTCATTCGAACCTCTCTTTGGCTAATCCAGCACTAAGCTTAAGAGAGGAGGATTAGCTCCTCCCCTCTTCCTCCCTTTTGCTCTCTCTCTCTCTCCAGAAGGTGATAGAGTCGGGGAAGGTCGTGTCGAGGGGTGCCGTCGCTGCGTAAGGGTCTGTGTGGATCTGCTCTAGAGGCCGTACATCTGTGCGGCTCGGTATTCTGCATCGGGCTTTGCGGACAACGTCGTTCTGCGCAAGGTATAAATACGCAACCCGTAGTTAGGGGTTGGGACATCGAAACACCGATTAGAGAACAGATCTAGGATTCCATTGTACCGGGATCGAGTAAAATAAATTTTTTTATCCGCTGTGTTACCCGATGGTGCTGTGCAAAAACTTACAATAGGACCTTTAAAAACTCTTACGGGAGTGCAGTGATGCCCCCCCCCCCCACCTTCACCACCTCTCCCTATAGAGAAAGGCTCATTGCACACCCCGGTGTGCTTCACACATGGGCTGTGTAATATCTTTAATTTTTTTAAAAAAATTAAAGTGACTTTTAATATATTTTAACATAAAGTGCAAGACATGACATCATTGAATTATCTGGAAAGAAATAAAAAAATTAAAATGAATGGATAGTATTGGACACATTAATCTTTTAAATTTTTAATATAATTGAATGGTGAAGTGATTTACCGTCTAACTTAGACTAACTTAAGGGTCACTTATTTTTTTTTGAAAAAATAAAAAATTTAAAGAAGCTGCACTAAGCTGTGCAGCAAGACTTTCTCGTACTTATAAGGGGGTCACTCCCCCCCACCATACGGGCCAGCTATTATTGCCCGGCTAAATGGATTGGTCTATTAGTAGACCCATGTGTCCATGATCCCCATGGGATCACCCTCTGGCCTTTTATTTAGGGGGTGTCAATGGATAATTAGGATCCGCAAACTCGATCTGAATATAAATTTTTTTTTAGATTCAGATCGAAGTTTTTCTCTCGAAAAGTCATATTGGGGCGGATTCGAGGCGAGCCATTTTTATCCGAAATTTTGGATTTCTAATCGCAGTTTCGGAGCGCCATAAAAGATACCTCATTTCGGGGCGAGATGTTCCCGATCGCGATCCCTCTGCTGGGTTTTGGCCCCTTCTTCTAGGAATGACCCCGCTCTATTTAGGATTTCTCCAACGGCGGGCAGAGAGCAATAGAGGGGGAGAGGGAGAGCGTCATTCTTCCTTTCCGAGAGGGAGAGATGTCGGTAGGGAAGCAGACGAGGGCGCAGCGGGTATGCTGGTGATGCCGCCGCCCTTCATCCACCTCAGTATGTCGGCATGGTTCGCGAGCCCGAGGGAGTCGGTGGTGCTAGTTGCCTTGGCCGGCAAGCTGCTCCCGGTTCGGTCCCGTGGCTCTGCATGTTCGGGGCTCCGGAGCAAGTTTCAAGATCATCATTACTCGGGATGGCAATGGAGGGGGGAGGGAAGGACTAAGGAGGTTAATGCTCACCGCTGAGGATGACCGGGTACTGATGACACGCCAGCCCGCGCCACCACCGCCACCGCCGAAGAGAAGCTTGGCGTCCTCCATCCGGGCCGTACGTTAGCGCGTTGAGGAAGGAGAGCCCGCTGGGCCACTTGAGCTCCTCGTTGTAATGGGCGGCGTCGGAGGAGCGGGGGAGGAGGAAGCCCAGGTGGGGTCTTCCAGCCCAACCAGGGCAGGCTCCACGCCAAAACCCAGAAGACGCAGTGGCCACAGTGGTGCCATGAGCTTCCATGTTGAAACCCTCGGCGTCAACCTGTTGCTCCCCCAAGCTGTCGGCTCACATGGCGCTCTGATCGGGGACCCAATCGAAGAGGCACACTCGGATCGGAGGCAGGTCAGAGAGGACCGGCGTCATCTTATATTTATAGAGATGTCAAGGTGCATATAAGTTTCCTCTTCTTCATCTTATCTTTTCAGCGTTCTGGTCCTCTGGATAATTGCTTCTTTCCCCAAATAGGGCATGTTTCCATCATCTTTTCGCGTGGGGTTACCTCTCGAGGTCTGTAGTTCATTAATTACACAAAAAAGTTGGGGCCTTTCGGTGCTTCTTTGCTTGCTTAATTGTTGGTGTTAATGGGCCGTGTGCCCATTGGGCCCCGCCACGGGGGCACTGTCGTGGGCGCGGGAGATGCGCGGGGGCACGTACCCGCGCCCGCCCGCGAGCGCGCACATGCTCTGTGTGGCGGCTCGTGGGGGCGCCACCGGGGAACCCCCCCTCCGGCTTCTTATCCTCCCGCGCACGACGCCTCTTCTCTCTCCCTTATCATCTCACCTCCTCTCCCGCGAACCTCCTCATCCTCTCGCCCTCTCTTTCCCCCTATATATACCCCCTAAAGGGGTTGTTTAAAGGGTGTGAAGAGGTGTGAAAAAGCAGTGAATATTATGTGTGGTGGAGAGAGGAACACTATGTGTGTCAAGAGGAGATGGCACTATGTGTGCCGACGTGTCGGTGGACAACGTCACTATGACGTGTTGGTGGACGATGTCACTCTAATGCGTCGGTGGACGACGTCACGATGTCCGAGTTAGTACGTTAAGTACGAGGACGTCGGGAGATGTACCATGGTAGGAGTTCGTCTCCATTAGCCAAGGTATGTTTGTGAAGTGACGGATAAGTGTATAAGAGAGAGGATGTGTACATATGTGTATAGAGAGAGAACTCAAGAGCATAGCGCCCGTGATGGCTACGGCAGCCATGTCTCTCGATTTTCTCTGTTTATTTTCCTTCTCTCTCCTCGTCTTCTCATCTATATGTTAGATGGAATAGTGACGAGGGTAGTGCGTCGGTGTGCCGACTGCGCGATATTAGTCGCGAGTTAGTCCTGTGACGAGTATGGTCTGCATCTCTGAGGAAATCATCACCATAGTCCCTGGATTTGGAGTGTGGACCCTTGGAGTCGACTTTAGTAGCCCTCTGTGACTCCGCGACGATTCACGGGTAGGGGTCGACTCTGGTAGCCGATATTGTACCCGGATTCTACATGTACACACCTGTTTCTATTTCGGCATCTGTTGTTACGTGTGTACGTCTCGTTTTTGCTGCGAGGTACGTCCTCCCAATCTGAACTCGTTTGGTTACATATATTTGTTATATATATCCCCGTGAGATTTTTCCAACAGTGGTATCATGTTTAATTTATTATTTATTCTGGGTTCGTCCTAGATATGTCGGCTCCACTTATTTGGTTATTTATTTGTTGTAAAGGACTGTATGTGATGGCGGCTCCGTCATTTCCTCCCCCTTATGATGATGTTCTTATCGATTACTCCGAGGAGTCATCCCCGGAGCGTGGCTCTCTCCCTTCTTTCCCTCCTGCGAGGGCTTTGGCACCACGACAGGCAGCGTTGGGCATACCCGCAGGCCCTTTGGTGCAGCCCGCGCAGATGGAAAGAGAGATGGAGCCATCATCATCATCGTTCAGAGAGAATGATGTTGAGCCGGGTCCCTCTATGAGAGCTCCTGCGAAGGAGCTGCCTCCTCGACGGCGTCTCCTTACCGCCCGTGAGTACCGACAGAGCTTTTACAGTGCTCTTCGAGGATCGTCCCTGGAGACTATAGCGAGCGCGACTGCTGCACCACCTGTACGAGTACGACGAGGGCAGAGGTGTAGCGAAGGTGGACATGCAGATGGCACGAGAGTGGTCGCGCAGCATCGGCCAAGCACTCTCCCTTTATCGGCAAGAGATCGAGCGCCTAGACCACCTACGACCGCGACTTCTGCCAGAGTAAGGAGAGTTGTAGCAGGCAGCTGGCAGGCCACTGCCCAGTTACTAGTTAGAGAGCTTCCCTCGTGTCCACAGACGCCACGGCAGCTTTCGGAGCCCGCTCAGGCCGAGTGGGAGCCTTGGCCACCTAGTCGGCGTGGGTAGGCACCAGTTGAGTCTCTGGAAGTACCACCTCCACCACAGTTTAATCCTACTATTTCTTTTGTGGCCCCGGATGGGGAGCTGGTAATACTTCATAGATATGTACAGTTTCTATGAGTTACCTTATATACAGTTCCTTTCTGCAGTATCATTTTGTTCTGTATTTTGCGCGTGTGCGTGTACACGCTTGCAGCGGATCATGTGCATATTATACTAACATGTTTATAAAATAATATTTTTAGTCTATTTTTGGTAACATGTTATCTGCACCTTTATTTCCTCATATTGTGTAATTTATTTTGCATATGAATACAAATTTGTTTTGCCTATATGGTACTGTTTTTATATTATGCAAATTTGTTTTGCATAAATATGAGCAAATTCGTTTTGCATATAAAAAAGTGTGAATTTGTTTTGCATATAAAATATGCAAATTTATTTTGCATATCTGATATAAATGAATTTGCTCGAAGTCATTCTAAGGTTATTAAATGATCTTATGTGAGTGGGAAATGATTGTAGTAGTCTGACTCTGCTTTCGATTTCACCATATAAGAAAGTCTAATATAATTAGTTTGGACTTCTGTTAGCAAATTGAGACGATGTGTAAATTGATGTCGCTTACTTTTTCTATTTATGTAGTGGTTGATAGCTATGGCCGCCAAGCACGTTATTACGGATCTCACTAGGGGTGAAAATTTAAATGGCACAAACTATGATATGTGGCACCGTAAGATCCAATATCTGTTAGATGAGCAAGAGTTGCTCGACCATCTTACTATTACCATGTTACCGCCCGAAGAGGGCAACACTACCCAACATCGCCAAGACCAAGAAACATATAAGACTTAGTTTAAGAGAGATGCAGTGTGCGCTTCACTATGCTTAGCTCGATGGAGGATGATCTCATTGTCGAGTTTTAGGGTTTTGGTACTGCCAAGAAAATGTGGGACCAGTTGAGATTTATCTTTTGGAGGACGTCTGTGACCCGGTTGAGGGCTCTTGTTTTGAAATTTGAAACCTACCGGAAAGACTCGCGCCACACGATGACTGAGCACATGAGAGTCATAGCTCACATGATTCGTGATTTGATGGCGGCGGGACATGATCTCACAGACGAGCAACAAGTGCAGGCTGTGATAAGATCTCTGCCTGACTCGTGATTTCAAATGAAACAAATTCTAACACATAACGAGAATGTCAAGGACTTTTCGGATATTTCTCGTCATATAGAGTTAGAAGTTGAGCGCGAAATTTTGCATCACGTCACTGCTAATGTCGATCAGAGTAGTCACCGATATAGTAGGAAGGGACCACAGAGGAGATTGCAGGGGAGAGATGTCGCACCAGGCCTCAAAGGAAACCAGTCCTTTAAGCACCGCCGTGGAAGACGTGGCAGGAAGAAAAAGAAAGACAAAAGCCGTGTAAGATGCTTCAACTGTAGGAAGAGAGGCCACTTCGCTCATGAGTGTCCTGAGCCGAAGAAGGTAATTTATGTACCTAGCTCTCCATATGATTATGTTTGTACACATGTTTTAACTGCTCATCATAATCCTGTGTGGATTGTGGATTCAGGAGCGACCAAACATATAACTATGGATCGAGTTGGCTTCGTGGAATATCATAGGATCCCTGTAGGCAGGCACATAATTTTTATGGGAAATGGAACCAGCGAACAAGTCCTCGGAGTTGCTTCGTACCAACTCCGTTTTCCGAATTGACGTACGCTGATTCTGTATAATGTGCTCTATGCACCTGGGATCCATTATAACCTCCTGTCAGTTTCTAGCTCGTTATCTCTAGGCTTTTGTTTGACCTTTTCTGGCAGTAGTGTAAATATTGCTTTGGACGATATTATGTATGGGCATGGTAAGATGGATGATGGTTTCTTTATATTGGATCTTGCTATAGATAATATCTTTTATTCTTCTTCTCTTTCAACAAGTGTGTTGAATAATAAAGACTTAGATTTTACGACATGGCATACTCGTTTAGGCCACATAGGGCAAGATAGAATAGCTAGATTAGTTCGAGAAGGCCTTTTGGGGTCACTCACTATGGTCAACTTGCCGGTATGTGAGCCGTGTCTTGCTGGGAAAGCATGCCGGAAGCCTTTTGGAAAGACTGTAAGGGCATCAACACTTTTGGAGTTAGTCCACTCCGACATCTACGGACCAATGAGTGTGAGGGCACGACACGGTTATACCTATTTCCTCACATTTATAGATGACTATTCGCGATACGGATATGTCTATTTGATCGCTCACCGCTATGAAGCGCTGGATTGTTTTAAGCACTTCCTAGCCGAGGTTGAGAATCAAAAGGAGAAGAGTATTAAAGCTCTTTGGACATATCGTGGACGCGAATACTTGTCGGATCAGTTCCGAACATTCTGTGAAGAAAAAGGTATTCGGCGACAACTCACTATTCCTTACACGCCACAACAAAATGGTGTTACTGAGCGAAGGAATAGAACGTTGCTAGATATGGCTCGATCAATGATGGCGCATGCGACCTTCCTATCTCCTTTTGGGGAGATGCTTTGTTAACTACTGTCTATATCTTGAACCGTGTGCCTTCACAGTCAGTTCCTTCCACCCCATATGAGTTGTGGCATGGCCACAAGCCCAATTTAGATAATTTACGGCCACGGGGATAAACGGGATATGTCCATGACATGTCAAGTAAGTTTGGGAAACTTGGCCCCAGAGCTCAAAAGCTTATCTTCATTAGATATCCAGAGAGCTCTGTGGGTTATGTCATGTATGGACAACGTCCAGAAGGAGGACTAACAGAGTGAGAGGTCCGAGATGTTATTTTCTTAGAAAAAGAATTTCCTGGCATTGGCGACAGTGGAAAGAGTCATGATCTCCAAGAGTTGGAAGAACCGTCTGATCTCCCACCATCTTCAAACGCAGGAAGGGAACACGTTCCCAAACCTGTGTCTGCTAAAGATAGTAGGGATGATCAGCCTAGTGGGAGTGCGTCCAGTGGGAGTGCACCAAAAGAACCATTACAATGTCAAGACTCATTACGTTGCAGCAAGCGTGGGCTAGTGCCCCGTCGATTCTTCGAAATTGAAGATGATGTCGTTATTTGTGAGCCCATGGATGATGAAGAGCCCCGATCTGTTCAGGAAGCTCTTGCATCCTTATCTAGGAAAGAGTGGAAAGCTGCCATGCAAGATTAAATTAAGTCTATGGCGCAGAATGAAGTCTGGGAGTTGATGGAACTCCCGCTTGGGCGCAAAGCTGTTGGAAATAAGTGGATTTTCAAACTTAAGTGCAAGGTTGATGGGGATATAGAAAAATATAAAGCACGATTGGTGGCAAAGGGATATACCCAAAAGGAGGGTATAAACTATGATGAAACATTCTCACCGGTCGTGAGATTTTCATACATTCGCCTAGTTCTGGCTATTGTCGCGCATCTTGATTTGGAATTATTCCAAATGGATGTAAAGACTGCATTTCTCAATGGAGAACTAGACGAGGAGATTTATATGCTCCAGCCAGAAGGCTTTGAGGTTAAAGGTGAAGAGTAAAAAGTTTGCCGCCTCAAACGCTTGATATATGGCTTGAAACAGTCGTCTAGACAGTGGTATTAAAATTTCATAAGGCAATCCTCTCATATGATTTTGAGATGATTGAAGAGGACCACTGTGTGTATGTCAAGCGAGTGGGAGAGAGCTTCCTCATTTTGTCATTATATGTTAATGATATTTTAATAGCCAGAAATAATATAGAGTTAATCAATGCTATCAAGGGATGGCTATCTTTTGTCTTTGAGATGAAAGATATGGGTGAAGCGAGCTATGTGCTCGGCGTGAAAATTATCCGAAATCCCAGGGAGAGGTTATTGAGTTTGTCTCAAGAAACCTATATCAATAAAATCCTGGAGCATTTTCGAATGCACAATTCGAAACCCATTGATACTCCACTTGAAAAAGGATGTGTCCTGAGTGCTAGCCAATACCCCAAGAATGAAGAAGAAATGTCTAGAATGTCCTATGCTGCTACGATTGGAAGTCTAATGTATGCCATGTTGTGTACTCGACCGGACATTAGCTTCGCAGTGGGTTTAGTTAGCCGTTATCAAAGTAACCCCGATCCCGCGCACTAGAAGGCAGTTAAACGCATTTTTCGTTACTTGCGAGGGACATCGGACTATGTCTTACGTTACCGTGGAGGTGACCTAAAGCTAGTGGGATATAGTGACGCGGATTGGGCTGGTGACCATGATGAGCGCAAGTCCACTTCAGGCTTTGCGTTCCTGTTAGCTGGTGGAGTTATCTCGTGGTGTAGCAAGAAGCATTCTTGCATTGCCCTATCCACTATGGAGGCGGAATGTGTGGCTTGTTCTACGGCGAGTCAAGAAGCAGTATGGTTGCGGAATTTGATGTAGCACTTGGCGCTTACACCTCATGGAGATGAGGATGTGTTGCTATATATAGATAGCACTTCCGCACTTACTTTCGCCAAGGATCCTAAATATCACGGCGGAACAAAGCACATTGATATTCGTTACCACTACATAAGAGATTTGATTGTAAGAGGGTTAGTGGTGTTGAGACATATTAGTTCTTGTCGTATGGTAGTTGATCCACTAACGAAGCAAATAGCTAGAGAAAGTTTTATTGGCCATTGTAAATCTATGGGCCTTTGTAAATTGTAATTGTTACAATTTTCGACATCATTAAAGTTTTCTCATTATGTTATGTACATTATGGGAATGCTTTACACATCGTTAGAGTGTCACCAGGCTAAGAATCGACTCACTCACACGGGTGATTCGCCTTTGGCGCTTATCGAAAGCGACATAGATGAGGCATTTGATATTCCAGGCACCCTGGAGGTCGGAGAGTAAGGGGAATATCTCGAACAAATTATATATGGCACCTTAGCTGAGGACTAAGATGAGATCTGATGCAGATCGACCATGGGGATTTCGCAGTAATCCCATGGAGCCTTTAAATTCCAGATACGTGAGTCGCAAGAAGGCATTGAGCGACTGGTTTGCGTGACTCGGGTTGATGGCGTAAGTCGCAACTAGACCGGTATCCGTGCGGTGTTTAATAATCATATTAATGACACGTCCATGAAAATGGAAGAACACCGCGGCATCTCCGTACCGCCCGTGAGTACCAGCAGACCTTTTACAGTGCTCTTCGGGGATCGTCCCTAGAGACTGTAGCGAGCGCGACCACTGCACCACCAGTACGAGTACAACGAGGGCAGAGGTGTAGCGAGGGTGGACATGCAGATGGCACGAGAGTGGTCGCGTAGCACCGGACGAGCTCTCTCCCTTTACCGGCGAGAGATCGAGCGCCTAGACCACCTACAGCCGCGACTTCGGCCAGAGCAGGGAGAGTTGTAGCAGGCAGCTGGCAGGCCACTGCCCAGTTACTAGCTAGACAGGTTCCCTCGCGTCCACAGACGCCACAGCAGCTTCCGGAGCCGGCTCAGGCCGAGTGGGAGCCTTGGCCTCCTTGTTGGTGTGGGTCGCCGCCGGTTGAGCCTCCGGAAGCACCACCTCCACCACAGTTTATTCCTACTATTCCTTTTATGACCCCGGATGGGGAGCTGGTAATCTTTCCTGGACATATACAGTTGCTGTGAGTTACCTTATATATAGTTCCTTTCTGCAATATCAACTGGTCCCACATTTCCTTGGCAGTACTAAAACCCTCAAACTCGCAAATGAGATCGTCCTCCATCGCGCTAAGCATAGTGAAACGCGCACTGCGATCTCTCTTAAACCAAGTCTTATAGGTTTCTTGGCCTTGGCGATGTTGGGCGGTGCTGCCCTCTTCTGGTGGTACCATGGTAATGGTAAGATGGTCGAGCAACTCTTGCTCATCTAGCAGATATTGGATCTTACGATGCCACATATCATAGTTTGTACCGTTTAATTTTTCACCCCTAGTGAGATCCGCGATAACGTGCTTGGCGGCCATAGCTATCAACCACTACATAAATAGAGAAAGTAAGTGACATCAATTGACACAGTGTCTCAATTTGCTAACAGAAGTCCAAACTAATTATATTGAACTTTCTTATATGGTGAAATCGAAAGCAGAGTCAGACTACTACAATCATCTCCTACTCACAAAAGATCATTTAATAACCTTAGAATGACTTCGAGCAAATTCATAATTTATATCAGATATGCAAAATAAATTCACATATTTTATATGCAAAACAAATTCACATTTTTCATATGCAAAACGAATTTGTACATATTTATGCAAAATAAATTTGCATAATATATAAATAGTACCACATATACAAAATAAATTTGCATAATCTAATAATAGTACCACATGTGCAAAACAAATTTGCATAATGTGAGGAATAAAGGTGCAGTTAACATGTTACTAAAAATAGACTAAAAACACTATTTTATAAATATGTCATTGTAATATGCATACAATCCGCTGTAAGCGTGTACAGAAACACGCGTAAAATGCGAAACAAAAAGATATTGCAGAAAGGAACTATATATAAGGTAACTCACAGCAACTGTACATATCTAGGAAAGATTACCAGCTCCCCATCCGGCGTCATAAAAGGAATAGTCGGAATAAACTTTGGTGGAGGTGGTACTTCCAGAGGCTCAACCGGTGGCGACCCACGCCGACTAGGAGGCCAAGGCTCCCACTCGGCCTGAGCCGGCTCCGAAAGCTGCTGTGGCGTCTGTGGACGTGAGGGAACCTGTCTAGTTAGTAACTGGGCAGTGGCCTGCCAGCTGCCTGCTACAACTCTCCCTGCTCTGGCAGAAGTCGTGGCAGTAGGTGGTCTAGGCGCTCGATCTCTCGCCGGTAAAGGGAGAGAGCTCGTCCGGTGCTACGTGACCACTCTCGTGCCATCTGCATGTCCACCCTCGCTACACCTCTACCCTCGTTGTACTCGTACAGGTGGTGCAGTGGTCGCGCTCGTTACAGTCTCCAGGGACGATCCCCGAAGAGCACTGTAAAAGCTCTATCGGTACTCACGGGCGGTAAGGAGACGCCGTCGAGGGGGCAGCTCCTCCGCAGGAGTGCTCACAGAGGGACCCGGCTCAACATCATTCTCTCCGAACGATGACGATGATGGCTCCATCTCTCTTTCCATCTGTGCGGGCTGCACCAAAGGGCCTGCGGGTATGCCCAACGCTGCCCGTCGTGGTACCAAAGCCCTCGCAGGAGGGAAAGAAGGGAGAGAGCCAAGCTCCGGGGACGACTCCTCGAAGTAATCGGTAAGAACATCGTCATAGGTGGGAGGAAATGAGGGAGCCGCCGTCACATACAGTCCTTTACAACAAATAAATAGCCAAATGAGTATAATGAACTGTAAATAGAATAATGCCGACATATCTAGAACAAACCTAGAATAAATAAAGAAATTAAACAGGCTGCATCTGGCTTGAAATAAAATTATACGGAACTAATCTGACATGTCTAGAACAAATCTAGAATATATAAAAATTAAACAGGCAGCATGCGGCTTAAAATAAAATTATGTGGAACTAATCCAACATCCTCGAGACAAACCCAGAACAATAGAAAAAATTTGGGCAGCATGTCGACATGAAATAAGATTATTCGGGACTAACCCGATAAGAAATAAAAAAAGAGAGGAATAACATGGCTCTGATACCAGTGTTAGATTGACCCCAGAATGTAATAAACAAAAATGAACATGACTTTATGCATAAGGACATACCTGTTCAGCACAGCGGAAATATGTATTTATTAAGTCTTTAACTCGCAGAGTCAAAAGGAGGCTACAAGAGTCACCTTCAAAGGTCCACACTCCAAGTCCAAGGCTCTGGGTGACGTCCTCCGGAGCTTGGTTTACTGTTTAAACCCTCACAAGAGAGCCTCTGGCTAGCAGCGCACGGACGCACGCGGAGGGCCGCTGCCGCTGCTCCCCTCTCTCCGTTCGCAGCAACCCCACACGTACAGGGTGCTGCTGCTGTCTCCGTTTCCCTTTCACCTTTTCAGGTTTCACCTTTTACTGCCCACTCCACTATTTACTTCCCACGGTATCTCTGAAGCTCACCTGTTGGCATCCTTTTATATTAGTTAAGTGCCCATGGGAAAATATATGTCGGTGGGATAAGAACGGAGGAAGAGGAGGTGGAGGGGGCACCGCAGGGTGCCACATGGGGTGGGCCATGCGGCTCCCCAAGGGGCACCCCCCGGCGTTCTGCGTGGTCGGCCCCCCCAAGGGGCACCCATGGCGTCGCGTCTCACGTAACAAGCTCCCACTTGCACCTCAGGGCCGACAGTGCAGATTCAGACATACTGAATGCATCTAAGCTCAACGGTCATACAGGAAATGGATTGTGCGACCTCTGCGAGATTCTTCGAACAGTAGAAGGGTGTTCCGTTAAGTTGTCACCTAACTAACGGAGCACACAAAAAATATCTCGGTGTGTATCTTAGACATTTTAATATTCAGTTGATTTGACACTCCGGATCTCTCAAAAATAGGAAGTGTCAAACCCCCAAATGCTAAGTGCCCATGACTTTATTATCACACAGACAATAAAGCCTCCCGGGATATGAGCAACTAAGCATGGTGAAATTTAAAATGCCTTCCCTATGCTGCATATGTCAATCCAATTCATCTTGATCGCTTTCCTAGACATGTTCCGCTGGATGGTATTAATCATCGCCCTAAGAGACATGCTAAAGTAGCGACATCAAGCGTCCTTTTCATGACACAGCGTTGCAGGTCACCAGGGATACACTAGGAATCACACAATTGTGATCCATGAGCTCACACAATGATAAAGAGGGATCCATTCATCATTCTCATATGCAGTCGCATAGTGCACATGCGGTATGATACGCATGCTGCGGTGTTCTTCCATTTTCATGGACGTATCGTTAATATGATTATTAAACACTGCACGGATACCAGTCCAGTTGCGACTTACGCAGTCAACCCGAGTCACGCAAACTAGTCGCTCCCACTCGGCGCCTTCTTGTGACTCACGTATCCGGAATTTAAAGGCTCCATGGGATTACTGCGAAATCCTCATGGTCGATCTGCATCAGATCTCATCTTAGTCCTCAGCTAAGGCGCCATATATAATTTGTTCGAGATATTCCCCTTACTCCCCGACCTCTAGGGTGTCAGGAATATCAAATGCCTCATCTATGTTGCTTTCGATAAGCGCCAAAGGCGAATCACCCGTGTGAGTGAGTCGATTCTTAGCATGGTGACACTCTGACGATGTGTAAAGCATTCCCATAATGTACATAACATAATGAGCAAACTTTAATGATGTCGAAAATTGTCACAATGACAATTTACAAAGGCCCATAGATTTACAATGGCCAACAAAACTTTCTCTAGCTATTTACTTCGTTAGTGGATCAACTACCATACGACCAGAACTAATCTGTCGCAACACCACTAACCCTCTTACAAGCAAATCTCTTATATAGTGATAACGAATATCAATGTGCTTTGTTCCGCTGTGATATTTAGGATCCTTGGCGAAAGTAAGTGCAGAAGTGCTATCTATATATAGAAACACACCCTCATCTCTATGAGGTGTAAGCGCCAAGCGCTGCATCAAATTCTGCAATCATACTGCTTCTTAACTCACCGCAGAACAAGCCACACATTCCGCCTCCATAGTGGATAGGGCAATGCAAGAATGCTTCTTGCTACACCACGAGATAGCTCCACCAGCTAACAGGAACACAAAGCCTGAAGTGGACTTGCGCTCATCATGGTCACCAGCCCAATCCGCGTCACTATATCCCACTAGTTTTATGTCACCTCCACGGTAACGTAAGACATAGTCCGATGTCCCTCGCAAGTAACGAAAAATGTGTTTAACTGCCTTCTAGTGCGCAGGACCGGGGTTACTTTGATAACGGCTAACCAAACCCACTGCGAAGCTAATGTCCGGTCGAGTACACAACATGGCATACATTAGACTTCCAATCGCAGCAGCATAGGACACTATATGTAATGACCCGAGAATCCGATTACCGGGAAGGCCCGATAACCCGAGACTCGCACCGCCACCCACGAGCCCGAAGACTCGGAAGGGTTAAAAGGATGGTGTGGAGATTACACAAGCATCACAGATAATTGCAGAAATTAAACAGTTATAATATTAAGCAGGAAATAAATTAACAATTTACATGGTCCACAATAGAAATTAACAACAATAACAATAGTCCACGACTAGTACAGTGACAAGAAAGGAAAGTACAGCTACACGGGGCATCCCCCTGCTCTGACCTCTGGCACTACCTCTGGACACCAGCACCACGCTGCACTCCTGACGCGCTCCCCGAAGGTGGCGCCTCACCTGAAACACGGTGAAAACACGCAGGGAATGAGTCTCGGAACAAGACTCAGTAGGAATCACTCGAACCCTACCTCGTAAAACGAGAAACCACTACACTAGCGGTAGGAGAGTACCTCGGAAAGGAAAGCCCTGTACTCTACAAGACAAGACCCTACGGCATGCAAACCGACACACGTGCCACGGTAAGAAGACCGAAACTCAACGGCCAAACCGACAAAACCCGAAGGTCGGAAACACACGACTGACAGTCTGACACTCCGTACTCGACAGGAGTACCACCCACTAGAAGCACAGCCGGTAGCGTCCCCTGACGTCTTACACCGCACCGCAGGTGAACCGCCTGACGTGGTAGGTCCTACCCGAGGCGCAGACACCCGTACAAGTAACCACAAACAAGTAACTAGCTGGGGTCACGCCCGTCGACGTGGGTCCAACCGCCCCCAACCACGTGTGCACACACAGACCCTGCGTCACTAGGTCTGGTCCTCTGACCGGTTTTCCCCCGTAGCCGGACTCTGGCTACCGACGAAGGGCCTACGGTAACCGGTCCACAAACCGTCTCGAAAGGTGGGTGTTCGTACACCACTCCCAGGTGAGACCAGCACCTCGTACTGGTGGGCTACGACTAGTGGAGGGTCACTGAAGGAGTAGACTCTCAAGTCAACGGAAAACGACGTCCGAGTCCGACAACGTGTGGGAATCACCCCACGCACTAGCTCCGTCAAATGGGGGCCACGGTCGGAGAAAAATGGACGCACCGCCCACGGCCAAACTCATGACCAAGGCAAACGGAACCTCCGGACACCAAAGACACGGTCACGGAACTCCACGGGGTGTCCAGGACACACACACGGCCCAAGAGGAACACCCGACAACAGGACAGAACGCGCTAGGACTCCCTAGCGCCACAAGGAAGATCGCGCTAGGGCCTCCTAGCGCGACAGGGAACATCGCGCTAGGATCCCCTAGCGCGACAAGACAGGTCGCGCTAGGGCCTCCTAGCGCGAAACAAGGCAGGTCGCGCTAGGACCCCATAGCGCGACAGGAACCGCCTCCTGTTCATCTTCTCCGATGAACGCAATCCATCGGGGCAGCGCGACGAACAAGAACGCGCTACTGGAGTATAGCGCGTTCTCAGTCCGCGGCAGAAAACGGTAAAAACTCCAAAAAAAAATCAACCACGCCCCCATGCCTCCACAGGAGAGGGGAAAAACAAAGGGGAAGACCCCTGGGGACCCCTAGCATGATCCTAAGCCATCAAAACACGAAATCATGCATCAAATCCATAGATCGGGCGAGCTCTCCCCAAATCATGGAAAAACTCCCAAAAGCTCAAACACGCCCCTCTCGGCCTCCCGGCGGCCTACAAATCACGGGAATGAACGGCAAGAGGCTAAGGAACGTCACCCTACCTCAATGGAGCGAATGCTCCGTCGAATCGTCCGCGAACGCAAGAAATCGCTTTGGAAAACTCTCGTTCCTCAAGCTTCCCACGAGCACCGCACGTCCCCACGATCGCCTCACCGCCGCCCACGTCGCCGCGCCGTCGCCCCGCCGCTGTCAACAGCCGGAGAGGAGCTAGCCGCGCTCGAACGGGAGGAAGAGAGGGAGAGAGGGAGGTCACGGTTGGGGAAGGAAGGAGGAAGAAGAAGAAGAAGAAAGAGAAGGTGGAAAAGAAAAAGAAAAGAAATAGGGTTAAATAGAAAATATGATTTTTCAAAAAAATATCAAAAAATAGAAAAAATATATTTTCGGAATCCTCGGAACGCACCGATCGCAACGGTACCACTCGTGCCCGGGTGAACCGCCCTGTTCGCCCGCAGCGAGCTTCCGAAGGAAAAGCCGAAACACACACCGAAAATCGGAAAACACACGCGGAAAAGCCGCGGAACGCCTCCGGGCCTCCGAAATGACTCCAGATCGCGCCGATCCGAACACGAAAGATGTCCGAAACGAAATTTCAGATACAACAGAGCTGGACGCTCCGAAAACCAGATCCGGGACCCACGAAGAAGGATCCGAAAGGTCCGGGATATTACACTATAGACATTTCTTCTTCATTCTTGGGGTATTGGCTAGCACTCAGGACACATCCTTTTTCAAGTGGAGTATCAATGGGTTTCGAATTGTGCATTCGAAAACGCTCCAGGATTTTATTGATATAGGTTTCTTGAGACAAACTCAATAACATCTCCAAGTGATTTCGGATAATTTTCACGCCGAGCACATAGCTCGCTTCACCCATATCTTTCATCTCAAAGATAGAAGATAGCCATCCCTTGATAGCATTGATTAACTCTATATTATTTCTGGCTATTAAAATATCATTAACATATAATGACAAAATGAGGAAGCTCTCTCCCACTCGCTTGACATACACACAGTGGTTCTCTTCAATCATCTCAAAATCATATGAGAGGATTGCCTTATGAAATTTTAATACCACTGTCTAGACGACTGTTTCAAGCCATATATCGAGCGTTTGAGGCGGCAAACTTTTTGCTCTTCACCTTTAACCTCAAAGCCTTCTGGCTGGAGCATATAAATCTCCTCGTCTAGTTCTCCATTGAGAAATGCAGTCTTTACATCCATTTGGAACAATTCCAAATCAAGATGCGCGACAATAGCCAGAACTAGGCGAATGGATGAAAATCTCACGACTGGTGAGACTGTTTCATCGTAGTCTATACCCTCCTTTTGTCTATAGCAAGATCCAATATAAAGATACCATCATCCATCTTACCATGCCCATACACAATATCGTCCAAAGCAATATTTACACTACTGCCAGAAAAGGTCAAACAAAAGCCTAGAGATAACAAGCTAGAAACTGACCGGATGTTATAATGGATCCCAGGCGCATAGAGCACATTATACATAATCAGCGTACGTCCATTCGGAAAATGGAGTTGGTACGAACCGACTCCGAGGACTTCTTCGCTGGTTCCATTTCCCATAAAAACTTTGTGCTTGCCTATAGGGATCCTATGATATTCCACGAAGCCAGCTCGATCCATAGTTGTATGTTTGGTCACTCATGAATTCACAATCCACACAGGATTAGGATGAGCAATTAAAACATGTGTACAAACATAAACATATAGAGAGCTAGGTACATAAATTACCTTCTTCGGCTCAGGACACTCATGGGCGAAGTGGCCTCTCTTCCTACAGTTGAAGCATCTTACACGGCTATTGTCTTTCGTTTTCTTCCCGTCACGTCTTCCACGGTTTCCTTTGGGGCCTGGTGCGACATCTCTCCCCTGCAATTTCCTCTGTGGTCCCTTCCTACTATATCGGTGACTACTCTGACCGACATTAGCAGTGGCACGATGTAAAATTTCGCGCTCAACTTCTAACTCTACATGACGAGAAATATTCGAAAAGTCCTTGACATTCTCGTTATGTGTTAGAATTTGTTTCATTTTAAACCACGAGTCAGGCAAATATCTTCTCATAGCCTGCACCTGTTGCTCGTCTGTGAGATTTTTCCCGCCGCCTTCAAATCACGAATCATATGAGCCATTACCCTCAGGTGCTTAGTCATCGTGTGGCGCGAGTTCTTTCGGTAGGTCTCAAATTTTAAAACAAGAGTCCTCAACCGGGTCACAGACATTTCCCGCAAAGGTTAATCTCAACTAGTCCCACATTTGCTTGGCAGTACTAAAACCCTCGAACTCGCCAATGAGATCATCCTCCGTCGCGCTAAGCATAGTGAAGCGCGCACTGCGATCTCTCTTAAACCAAGTCTTATAGGTTTCTTGGTCTTGGCGATGTTGGGCGGTGTTGCCCTCTTCGGGCGGTACCATGGTAATGGTAAGATGGTCGAGCAACTCTTGCTCATCTAGCAGATATTGGATCTTACGGTGCCACATATCATAGTTTGTGCCGTTTAATTTTTCACCCCTAGTGAGATCCGCGATAATGTGCTTTGTGGCCATAGTTATCAACCACTACATAAATAGAGAAAGTAAGTGACATCAATTGACACATCGTCTCAATTTGCTAACAGAAGTCTAAACTAATTATATTAAAGTTTCTTATATGGTGAAATCGAAAACAGAGTCAGACTACTACAATCATCTCTCACTCACATAAGATCATTTAATAACCTTAGAATGACTTCGAGCAAATTCATAATTTATATTAGATATGCAAAACAAATTCGCCTATTTTATATGCAAAACAAATTCATATTTTTCATATGTAAAACGAATTTGCACATATTTATGCAAAACAAATTTGCACAATATATAAACAGTACCACACATGCAAAATAAATTTGCATAATCTAAAAATAGTACCACATGTGCAAAACAAATTTGCATAATGTGAGGAATAAAGGTGTGTAGTTAACATGTTACTAAAAATAGACTAAAAACACTATTTTATAAACATGTCAGTGTAATATGCATACAATCCCCTGCAAGCGTGTACAGATACACGCGCAAAATGCGGAACAAAAAGATATTGCAGAAAGGAACATCATATAAGGTAACTCACAGCAACTGTACATATCCAGGAAAGATTACCAGCTCCCCATCCGGGGTCATAAAAGGAATAGACGGAATAAACTGTGGTAGAGGTGGTACTTCCGGAGGCTCAACCGGTGGCGACCCACGCCGACTAGGAGGCCAATGCTCCCACTCGGCCTAAGCCGGCTCCGGAAGCTGCTGTGGCGTCTGTGGACGCGAGGGAACCTGTCTATCTAGTAACTGGGCAGTGGCCTGCCAGTTGCCTGCTACAACTCTCCCTGCTCTGGCAGAAGTCGCGGCCGTAGGTGGTCTAGGCACTCGATCTCTCACTGGTAAAGGGAGAGAGCTCGTCCGGTTCTACGCGACCACTCTCGTGCCATCTGCATGTCCACCCTCGCTACACCTCTGCCCTCGTTGTACTCGTACAGGTGGTGCAACGGTCGCACTCGCTACAGTCTCCAGGGACGATCCCCGAATAGCACTGTAAAAGCTCTGCCGGTACTCACGGGCGGTAAGGAGACGCCGTCGAGGGGGCAACTCCTCCGCAGGAGCGCTCACAGAGGGACCCGGCTCAACATCATTCTCTCCGAACGATGACGATGATGGCTCCATCTCTCTTTCCATCTGCGCGGGCTGCACCAAAGGGCCTGCGGGTATGCCCAACACTGCCTGTCGTGGTGCCAAAGCCCTCGCAGGAGGGAAAGAAGGGAGAGAACCACGCTCTGGGGACGACTCCTCGGAGTAATTGGTAAGAACATCGCCATAGGGGGGAGAAAATGACGGAGCCGCCATCACATACAGTGCTTTACAACAAATAAATAGCCAAATGAGTATAATGAACTGCAAATAGAATAATGCCGACATATCTAGGACGAACCTAGAATAAATAAAGAAATTAAACATGCGGCATCTGGCTTGAAATAAAATTATACGGAACTAATCTGACATGTCTATAACAAATCTAGAATATATAAAAATTAAACAGGCAGCATGTGGCTTAAAATAAAATTATGTGGGACTAATCGAACATTCCTAGGACAAACTCAGAACAAGAGAAAAAATTTGGGCAACATGTCAGCATGAAATAAGATTATTCGGGACTAACCCGATAAGAAATAAAAATAGAGAGGAATAACCTGGCTCTGATACCAGTGTTAGATTGACCCCGGAATGTAATAAACAAAAATGAACATGACTTTATGCATAAGGACATACCTGTTCAGCACTGCGGAAATATGTATTTATTAAGTCTTTAACTCGCAGAGTCAAAAGGCGGCTACTAGAGTCACCTTCAAAGGTCCACACTCCAAGTCCAAGGCTCGGGGTGACGTCCTCCGGAGCTTGGTTTACTGTTTAAACCCTCACAAGAGAGCCTCTGGCTAGCAGCGCACGGACGCACACGGAGGGACGCTGCTGCTGCTCCCCTCTCTCCCTTCGCAGCAACCCCACACGTACATGGTGCTGCTGATGTCTCCGTTTCCCTTTCACCTTTCAGGTTTCACCTTTTACTGCCCACTCCACTATTTACTTCCCACGGTATCTCTGAAGCTCACCTGTTGGCATCCTTTTATATTAGTTAAGTGCCCATGGGAAAATATATGTCGGTGGGATAAGAACGGATGAAGAGGAGGTGGAGGGGGCACCGCTGGGTGCCACATGGCGTGGGCCCTGCGGCTCCCCAAGGCCCCCCCCCAGCCCTCATAGGAGAGCCTCTGGCTAGCAGTGCACGGACACTCGCGGAGGGCCGCTGCCGCTACTCCCCTCTCTCCGTTCGCAGCAACCCCACACGTACAGGGTGCTACTGCTGTCTCCGTTTCCCTTTCACCTTTTACTGCCCACTCCACTATTTACTTCCCACAGTATCTCTGAAGCTCACATGTTGGCATCCTTTTATATTAGTTAAGTGCCCATGGGAAAATATCTGTCGGTGGGATAAGAACGGAGGAAGAGAGAAGTGAGCTCATGAAGGACCCTTGGAGTCGACTCTAGTAGTCGACTATGTGACTCCGCGACGATTCATGGGTAGGGGTCGACTCTGGTTGCCGATCTTGTACCCGGATTCTACAGGTACACACGTGTTTCTATTTCCGCATCTGTTGTTACGTGTGTACGTCTCGTTTCCGCTGCGAGGTACGTCCTCCCACTCTGAACTCGTTTGGTTATATATATTTGTTGTATATATCCCCGTGAGGTTTTTCCAACAGCGGTATCAGAGCTCGGAGTTTTGTCACGGTTTATTTTACGATGTATTTGTCAGCGGGCTTAGTATCTTCTCTTCCTTGGGCTAACACGAGCATATATGTATTGCGACGTTTATCCCTTGGACTGATAGATAAAGAGGAACTGACCTAAGAGTGGCTATTTGTTGCCCTTTTCGGTGGTAGTGACCACGGCAACGGCAAATAGAGCTGTTGAAACGACCCGGCTGACATCCTTTGAATCGTATCTCGGATGGGTTTCGATAATTCCAGTACACTGTTTTGTACAACTATACGATGTTTGTGGAATATGTTGATCCACTATGCACCACTGCCATACCTTGTTCTGGAAATCTTCAAGGGAATGAGAGTGGTGGTTTACTGCTATATCTGACTTTTTGCTTTTGGAGAATTTAGACCATGCTCAAGGTGTACTTTTAATATGTTTGAATTTACACTCTTGTAAACATGGAATCAGATTTAGATTTCAGTTTTGAATATGTTTCATGATAATATATAATATATACATTTATATATGTGCAAATTCGTTTTGCATATGAATAATGCAAATTTGTTTTGCATATGTGGTATTTTTTTAAAAAAGTGTGCAAATTTATTTTGCATATATGTGCAAATTTGTTTTGCATTTATATTTACAATCATGCATAGATGAGCATGTTTATTTAGCGCCACGTGGTTGAGTACTATTGCGATGTGATCGCATTTATTTGCAGCTTATTTATATGAGAATGCGTGTTTCTCTCTCAATAGAAAATTTACTCGAAGTCGTTCAATTACATTCAATAATCTTATGTGAGTGGGAGATGATTGTAGGTTGCCTAGCGTCTACTTTCGATGTCACCGTATAAGAAAGTTGAATGTGATTGGTTCAAATTTTTGGTAGCAAATTTGGACGACATGTAACAATGATGTCCACTGCTCTCACTAAAGAATGTAGTGATTTAATGTGATGACCACTGACAATTTATTTGTCAATCTCACTATGGGTGACAACTTAATTGGTTGCAGCATTTAGTACCGTTGAGATCCGACAAAATAAGCATGTGTTGCTTATGCGACATTGGATCGTTATTGACGAGGATCGTCTTCTTTTTCTTATTTGACTTGTGTGTCAAAAATTGAGGACCTGGATTCTGCCATGTGCCGTGTGCTGGGGTCAATGCCTATGTGTGAATTGGGCTTGACTGATCTAGCATGTTGGAGGCCTTTCGGCAAAGGCTATGAGTCATGGAATCATTATTGCCGAGTTTCTTCCTTCTCTGATAAATGAATGATGGTCTTCTTGTGGAAGGAAAATTTCTTGCCTTAGCAATAGTGCTAAGAGTCTTAATTCTCATTCGTTGGGACCATAGTCTGATATCCTACCATTTTCAACAGGAGGAGGGAATGTGTTTCTCACCGCCACGTGCCTGATCACCACGTATATGTCGAAAATAGTAGGGATGATCAGCCTAGTGGGAGTACCCCTACTGGGAAGTGCATACTCAGTGGGAAGTGCACACTCAGTGGGAGTGTATTAGTGAAACCACTAGAAAATTAAGACTCGAATGTAGTGGCAAGCGTGGATATGTCCCTCGTCAATTTTAAAATTCTTTGATGACCATGTACTCATTTGTGAGCCTAAGAAATGATGAAAAGCCCAAGTTTGTCCAGGAGTTTTTTACATCATTGTCGGATTCCTTGACACAACATATGTTTTGGGAATTTGTAGATGCCTTACAGGTGCGCGAAAAGATTGAAAAGTAGTCGGTTTTCAAACATGAACGCAAGACAGATGTGTCGATTATACGAAGCACAACTTATGGCAAAAGATTACATCCAAGAGTGGATATAGTCTATGATGAGGTATTATCTCTAATGGTGAGATTTTCGTCCGTTCATCGTTCGCCAGTAATTAGCTATCTTTAGTTTTTGACTGCATTTTTCTATGGAAAACTACATGAGAAAAATTATATGGCTCAGGCGGATGGCTTTGAGGCCAAAAAGGTAAGGGTGCAAAGATTGCTGCCCCAAGCATAGAGCTTGAAATGATCGTCTAGACAGTGGAATAAGATGATTATCTCGTTTCATTTCGAGAAAATCAACAATGGTCACTGTATGCATGTCAAGTGAGTGGGAGGAAAGTGTTTCTCCGTTTATCATTGTGAGTCAATGATTTCTAGATAGCTAATCATAATCATCTGGAGTGTGGTTCCCTATATGGGTGAGACAAGCTATGTGCTTGGAGTGAAAATTGTGCAGTATCACTTGTAAAGGATCATGTGATGTCTCAGGAGACATATAATGATAAAGTGATTGGATTGGCACAATTTACCACCCATTCATACTCCCTTTGCTAGACCGTGCTTGATGTCGAAACTAAAAAGGAAGAAGTGTCAAGGGTGCCTTATACGCTTGGAAGCTAGATACACATGGTGTTGTGTGTCCGCAGTGTATTAGTTACACTGTGAGTCTAGCTAGTTGTCACCTGGGCAATATAGGTCCCACGCATCTTTTGTAGATTTGCGAGGGACACTGAGCCATGTCTTGTGAGATAGATGTGCCAAAATTGATTGGTTGTAACAATGCGATGTTGACTTATGATCGAGATAAGCGAAAGTCCATCTCGAGATTGATGTTCCTGCTGATTAGTAGAGCTATCTCGTGGTGGAGATTAGTCGCGCACTGTTTTTCTTCTCAGTAAAGGCACAATGAGTGGCTTGTTCCGTTATGTTCTTACGTAGTGTGGTTGTGAAACGTCCTGCAATATTTGGCGAATACACCTTGAGATAATGATGTATATATCTGTACAACTATACGATGTTTGTGGAATATGTTGATCCACTATGCACCACTGCCATACCTTGTTCTGGAAATCTCCAAGGGAATGAGAGTGGTGGTTTACTGCTATATCTGACTTTTTGCTTTTGGAGAATTTAGACCATGCTCAAGGTGTACTTTTAATATGTTTGAATTTACACTCTTGTAAACATGAAATCAGATTTAGATTTCAGTTTTGAATATGTTTCATGATAATATATAATATATACATTTATATATGTGCAAATTCGTTTTGCATATGAATAATGCAAATTTGTTTTGCATATGTGGTATTTTTTTAAAAAATTGTGCAAATTTATTTTGCATATATGTGCAAATTTGTTTTGCATTTATATTTACAATCATGCATAGATGAGCATGTTTATTTAGCGCCACGTGGTTGAGTACTATTGCGATGTGATCGCATTTATTTGCAGCTTATTTATATGAGAATGCGTGTTTCTCTCTCAATAGAAAATTTACTCGAAGTCGTTCAATTACATTCAATAATCTTATGTGAGTGGGAGATGATTGTAGGTTGCCTAGCGTCTACTTTCGATGTCACCGTATAAGAAAGTTGAATGTGATTGGTTCAAATTTTTGGTAGCAAATTTGGACGACATGTAACAATGATGTCCACTGCTCTCACTAAAGAATGTAGTGATTTAATGTGATGACCACTGACAATTTATTTGTCAATCTCACTATGGGTGACAACTTAATTGGTTGCAGCATTTAGTACCGTTGAGATCCGACAAAATAAGCATGTGTTGCTTATGCGATATTGGATCGTTATTGACGAGGATCGTCTTCTTTTTCTTATTTGACTTGTGTGTCAAAAATTGAGGACCTGGATTCTGCCATGTGTCATGTGCTGGGGTCAATGCCTATGTGTGAATTGGGCTTGACTGATCTAGCATGTTGGAGGCCTTTCGGCAAAGGCTATGAGTCATGGAATCATTATTGCCGAGTTTCTTCCTTCTCTGATAAATGAATGATGGTCTTCTTGTGGAAGGAAAATTTCTTGCCTTAGCAATAGTGCTAAGAGTCTTAATTCTCATTCGTTGGGACCATAGTCTGATATCCTACCATTTTCAACAGGAGGAGGGAATGTGTTTCTCACCGCCACGTGCCTGATCACCACGTATATGTCGAAAATAGTAGGGATGATCAGCCTAGTGGGAGTACCCCTACTGGGAAGTGCATACTCAGTGGGAAGTGCACACTCAGTGGGAGTGTATTAGTGAAACCACTAGAAAATTAAGACTCGAATGTAGTGGCAAGCGTGGATATGTCCCTCGTCAATTTTAAAATTCTTTGATGACCATGTACTCATTTGTGAGCCTAAGAAATGATGAAAAGCCCAAGTTTGTCCAGGAGTTTTTTACATCATTGTCGGATTCCTTGACACAACATATGTTTTGGGAATTTGTAGATGCCTTACAGGTGCGCGAAAAGATTGAAAAGTAGTCGGTTTTCAAACATGAACGCAAGACAGATGTGTCGATTATACGAAGCACAACTTATGGCAAAAGATTACATCCAAGAGTGGATATAGTCTATGATGAGGTATTATCTCTAATGGTGAGATTTTCGTCCGTTCATCGTTCGCCAGTAATTAGCTATCTTTAGTTTTTGACTGCATTTTTCTATGGAAAACTACATGAGAAAAATTATATGGCTCAGGCGGATGGCTTTGAGGCCAAAAAGGTAAGGGTGCAAAGATTGCTGCCCCAAGCATAGAGCTTGAAATGATCGTCTAGACAGTGGAATAAGATGATTATCTCATTTCATTTCGAGAAAATCAACAATGGTCACTGTATGCATGTCAAGTGAGTGGGAGGAAAGTGTTTCTCCGTTTATCATTGTGAGTCAATGATTTCTAGATAGCTAATCATAATCATATGGAGTGTGGTTCCCTATATGGGTGAGACAAGCTATGTGCTTGGAGTGAAAATTGTGCAGTATCACTTGTAAAGGATCATGTGATGTCTCAGGAGACATATAATGATAAAGTGATTGGATTGGCACAATTTACCACCCATTCATACTCCCTTTGCTAGACCGTGCTTGATGTTGAAACTAAAAAGGAAGAAGTGTCAAGGGTGCCTTATACGCTTGGAAGCTAGATACACATGGTGTTGTGTGCCCGCAGTGTATTAGTTACACTGTGAGTCTAGCTAGTTGTCACCTGGGCAATATAGGTCCCACGCATCTTTTGTAGATTTGCGAGGGACACTGAGCCATGTCTTGTGAGATAGATGTGCCAAAATTGATTGGTTGTAACAATGCGATGTTGACTTATGATCGAGATAAGAGAAAGTCCATCTCGAGATTGATGTTCCTGCTGATTAGTAGAGCTATCTCGTGGTGGAGATTAGTCGCGCACTGTTTTTCTTCTCAGTAAAGGCACAATGAGTGGCTTGTTCCGTTATGTTCTTACGTAGTGTGGTTGTGAAACGTCCTGCAATATTTGGCGAATACACCTTGAGATAATGATGTATATCTGTATATAGGTTACAGTGGGCATTGGCCTTCGCCAATGACGTTAGATAGCAGAATTTCATTACATCTAGTATAAGAGTTAGTAGAGCTTCGACAGATTTGTTTTGGTCGTAGTTACTGATCTGACAGATTTGTTCTGGTCGTAGTTACTGATCTGATAGATTTATTCTGGTTAAAGATCATTATGGGACATCATTAATATAGTTAGATCATTCTCCAAAGGAGTGTCCTTAGATTGAATGGTTGATTTACACATCGTCAGAGTGTCACCAGGCTAGAATCGACCCTCTCACACGGGTGATTCACCTTGGCGCTATAGATAGCGTGCAAGATGAGCCATTTGATATTACGGCACCCTAGAGATCTAGGTGCGAGCGTAATATCCCAAACAATGTTGATATGCCGCCTTAGCTAAGGCTAAGATGAGATCTAATTAAGATCGTCCATGAGGATTTGACTGCAATCCCATGGAGCCTGAAAATCCGGATACGTGAGTCGCAAGAAGGCGTTGAGTGGGAGCGACTGGTTTGCGTGACTCGGGTTGGCTGTGTAAGTCGCAACTAGACTGGTATCCGTGCGATGTTTAATTAATCATATTTATGACACTCCCATGAAAATGGAAGAACACCGTAGCATGCGCATCATACCGCGTGTGTAATATATGACCGCATATGAGAATGATGAATGGATCCCTCTTCATCATTGTGTGAGCTCATGAATCACATTTGTGTGATTCCTTATGTATCCCTAGTGACCTGCAGCGCTGTGTCATGAAAAGGACGCTTGATGTCGCTACTTTAGCATGTTACTTAGGGCGACGATTGATACCGTCCAACGGGACATGTCTAGGAAAGCGGTCAAGACAAATTGGATTGACATTAGCAGCATAGGGAAGACATTTTATATTTCACCATGCTTAGTTGCTCATATCCAAGGAGGCTCTATTTCTTGTGTGGTATTGATAGAGTCATGGGCACTTAGCATTTGGGGGTTTGACAATGCCTATTTTTGAGAGATCCGGAGTGTCAAATCAGGTGAATATTAAAAGTCTGAGATACATACCAAGTTGTTCTGAGTACTCCGTTAGTTAGGTGATGGCTTAACGGAATACTCCCAATTTGTTTGGATAAATCTCGCGGAGGTCACACGCTCCATTTCCTGTATGACCGAGAATTGCATACCCTTTAAGATTGTACGTTGTGAGATGAAGGATATGCACGACATGCCTTAATGGGCAAGTGGGAGATGTTAATGGGCCGTGTGCCCATTGGGCCCCGCCACGGGGGCACTGCCGTGGGCGCGGGAGATGCGCGCGGGGCCCATTCCCGCGCCCGCCTACGAGCGTGCACGCGCTCCGCGTGGCGGCTCGCGGGGGCGCCACCAAGGAACCCCCCGTGCGCGGGTTAGTCCTCCGACTTCTTATCCTCCCACGCACGCCGCCTCTTCTCTCTCCCTTATCCTCTCACCTCCTCTCCCCCTTATCTCCTCCTCATCCTCTCACCCTCTCCTTCCCCCTATATATACCCCCTAAAGGGGTTGTTTAAAGGGTGTGAAGAGGTGTGAAAAAGGAGTGAATATTATGTGTGGTGGAGAGAGGAACACTATGTGTGTCAAGAGAAGATGGCACTATGTGTGCCGACATGTCGGTGGACGACGTCACGATGTCCGAGTTAGTACGTTAAGTACGAGGACGCCGGGAGATGTACCATGGTAGGAGTTCGTCTCCATTGGTCAAGGTATGTTTGTGAAGTGACAGATAAGTGTATAAGAGAGAGGATGTGTACATATGTGTATAGAGAGAGAACTCGAGAGCATAGCGCCTGTGATGGCTACGGCAACCTTGTCTCTCAATTCTCTCTGTTTATTTTTCTTCTCTCTCCTCATCTTCTCATCTATATGTTAGATGGAATGGCGACGAGGGTAGTGCGTCGGTGTACCGACTGCGCGATATTAGTCGCGGGTTAGTCCTGTGACGAGTATGGTCTGCATCTCTGAGAAGACCGTCACCATAGTCCCTGGATTTGGAGTGTGGACCCTTGGAGTCGACTCTAGTAGTCGGCTCTGTGACTCCGCGCCGATTCACGGGTAGGGGTCGACTCTGGTAGCCGATCTTGTACCCGGATTCTACAGGTACACACGTGTTTCTATTTCCACATATGTTGTTACGTGTGTACGTCTCGTTTCCGCTGCGAGATACGTCCTCCCACTCTGAACTCGTTTGGTTATATATATTTGTTGTATATATCCCCGTGAGGTTTTTCCAACGGTTGGGTTGAGGAAGTGGATTGGAAGATGGTCATGGCCTTCACCCGGGCTTCGTGGTGGCTGTTGGGAGGAGGTGGGAAAGGAGACCCGCCACGACCCCAGCTCTTCCGCCGGGCCAATGGCGGCCGCCTCCCCGGACTTCGCCTTTCGGGACGCGGACAACGCGAGGTTCCCGCCGGGGTAGGCGGCCAAGATGAGGTTAGTGGGACCACGGCACCGGTGGCAGAGCCGGGAGGAGCGCTGGCGGCGGGTCGACAGGGAGTTCGACCTCGTCATCGTCGCCATGGAACTTGTTGATGGGTATTCTTCAGGTGAGTTCCCGGAGACATAGTTCTGCAAACTATGCCCATCATCTTCTACATCATGAAGAGCAGTGATGCCTGTTCTGTTTATGTTCTGGCATGTTTTTAAATATCAACAACTACACCGTATGCAATTTGATTGCTGTAGTGCTATGGTACTCGCCCTTGCTTATTTTGAGTTCGGATTCGGGTAAGATCCGGATCCAGAATTTTGAGTTCGGATTCGGATCAGATCCGAATTCGAAATATCATTCCATTTTGGATTTAGGTCAGATCCGAATCTAGAGAGATTGGATCCGGATTCGGATCATACAAGATCCGACCCGGATCTGATCCATTGACACTCTTAACTTTTATTGAGGGAGCAGATTAACTGACAATGTAGATAATAGCTTACATGACGTTTTAAGTGATATCCTTTTTTCTATTACTCTAACTTTGAGTAAACCTTTGTTAACGCTGCTCTCTCTCTCTCTCTCTCTCTCTCTCTCTCTCTCTCTCTCTCTCTCTCTCTCTCTCTCTCCAAGGGGGGGTTTGTGGCTTGAGAACTGAACCTGCCACCGTGGAACCCCTTGTGTGGGGATGCTGGTGTCGAGGGAGAAACTCTCTCTCTCCCTCTACACCCTCATCCACTGGGTGGAGGTGCCGACATTGAGAGGGAAAGCCCCATCCAATGTGCCAGTGTTAGAGGATCTCTCTCTCTCTCATTTGTGCGGGGCTTGGGATATTTTGGAGTTTACACAAATATCAACCAAAGGAGTTAACAGAGTAGACTTAGGAATTAAACAAAGTATGTTCAATGGATCCATTGTTAAGAAATCTAGTATTTGGACTAAAAATTAGTTACATCATGCCTTTTTGAATCGAAAGTTAACTTTTCCTAGAATATTTTCCTTTTCATCATAAATTTGGAACTCTCAAGCTTTCGTTTCTATTTTCAACGTCAACTGAATCCTCGCACAGCCTGCCGTCAATGTGTCAGTTCTAGAGATATACAAAGTAAAATAACTAGAGTAATTGTGGGTCTTCTATTAACGAGCGTTCACTGTGATCATCATAGGCTGTGCACACCATTCAAGTAATAGTTTGGACCCGAGTGGAAGTTGAATTGAAGTCATAAGCTGAAGTCACGCGTATCCTCTCAGCACATCTTCGACAGAGGATTAACTTTAATTCGGATTAAGATAAGTGGGATAAGTTAACTCATTTATATCTCATTTTACTTTGATAGCGATTGGATTAACTCATTCGTCCCGCTTTGTTTCGATCTTATCTCATTTTCAATCAAAAATTAGCTATTTTTACTTTGGCAGGGCGAATTTAACTGATCAAGCTAAAATTAGATCAGATTAGAGTTAACACGGATTAAAGTATCCCACCTTCGGAGGTGGCATAAGGTTAATCCTCTGCCTCTTGTCCCGTACGGCCCACCTCTCCCCCTGGTGACGAACATCACCCCACTCCCCCTCACCCTCCCTCCCCCTTTGTCGCCGCCCCCTCCCAATTTCCTCATCCCCCTCACCCTCTTGCCACCCCCCTCTCTCTTCCTCCCGATCTCCCCCCCTCTCTCTTACTCGCCACTCGAGAAATCTGGCCCTAAATGAGTTGAAACTGTGATTCTAGGTCGACCCATTTTCGAGGGAGTCTTTTGGTGTGCAATCCAAGGCGATTCGAGTTTGATATGTAAAATCCCCAATTTCCCCCTAAGATTCCTTACTTTTGAGAGAGAAATGTTCGATTTTTTCGTAGTTTGATAAGGGAACAGTAGAGGGTGTTTGTTCATTTGATCTATTTCCCCACGATCTGATCCGATATGTTGGTTGAAAATGGGTGATCGCTCTCCTGGTCATTGACGATGCCCTCGCCTCTGCCCTGTCGGCCCTGCTCCTAGTGCTACCTCTCACGTCGTTGGTGCCAACCCAGAAGTAGAAGAGGAGCATGCTCGCGATGCCGTCGTCTCTAGCCGCACTTGGCAATGCCCCATCCCGCATGTAAGCGATGCCCTCGCCCCTGCCTACCGGTGACGTAATCACCTCTGCCCATCGACGATGCACTCCCCACCCTGCCACCGGCCCCCTCCCTCCCGACCTCTCCCTCCTCCTTACCCCACATGTTGCCCATGCCCCTCTATTCTCTCTCTTTCTATCTCTCTCTCATACACACACATATTACATAGTTATTTTTTTAATTTCACATAAAAATCTCAGAGTTGTCTCAAATTTTTATCAAATCACACCTCTATCAACCAAATTAACTCACAATCTGGGATAACTCACTTGTAAACAAATTAAATTGAGATAAAGGTGGGCTAAGTTAACCCACCTAAATTAATATGGGCTAAGTTTAATTGGCTACCAAAGAGATGCTTTGGGATGTCTTAGGTTAAACTAGTGATATCTCACGTGATTTGACATTCTTTGGGTTATCCCCTACAAAAAGTGGGTGAGGGGGTAAAAAGCGGGGTCAAAAGAGATGGAACAGATTAATCTGAATTAACGCTTATTAATTCAGTTTCAAGTGTATTTATTAAATACGTCTCTATCAAAGTAAAATAAGTTAAATTTGAAATAAAAATGAGTTAATCGAATCCATAAATAAACCTGAAAATAATAACTGTTGTAAGTGTATTTTGGTCTCATAAGAAAAAGTCTAGGTGCCAGCCTGCCAGGACGGCCGCTCGGTTCCCAGTTGCTTCATTCGTCTTTGCTTAAAACGACTGCCTCTTAGTCTTTACGGGGCTTAGGGTTTTTCATGTCGACTTTTTGAGAGAGTGAGAACTCTATACTATAGTCCTCCCTGGCCTCCTTGTTCTCTGTGGGTTACAGTTTCCCTCTCTGGGACAGATGTCCTGGCCGATTCCGGCTGGAATGAGACGCGATTGATAACTACGCTTTGGTCATACGTAGTCGATGCTTTTCCTTCTTTTTCATATGGTTTTAGCTTATGGAAGAGTTCTTTTTGTTGGGACTTACACGACTCATTGCTGTGTCTTCAATCCTTTTACCATATTGATTTTTCTTCTGGGATCTTCCCCATCAACTTCTTGTGCCTCTGTTCTTTTTTATATTAATTCTTCTTCTGAGCTCTTCTCCAGATAACTTCTAGTGCATTTCTTCAGAGTTGCTATGGTATGCCTGTATTGTAAATTTGGTGGCTGTGGAAATCCCTTGCTGATCTGGTTTCTAGATTTTGTGGTTGATATTGATCTTTACTGTTATCTGGGACTTACATTGGTATCGCCTTCTACTTGGAGAGGTTACTTGTGAATTTTGGCATTTTGATTGTGTATGGATTGTACTGAACTAGGTTCATTAATGTCTTGCTTTGCCCAGTTTGTTACCTGGTGTTCGATTTAAAACTTAAAACTCTTTCTACCAGGAGATTAATCTGCTTCAAGTTATCAGTCAAGCTTTTTGATGGGTGGCTCTGTAGTATTTTGTTTTCAGTGTGCTACCTCGCTTTATTTGTCTGCATATCCTGATGATGAAACGTTTAGTAATCTGAACTTTCATTGAGATTGTGCACGATCGGTGCTCCCTTTGCAAATATATTTGCTGGGTTGAGGAACCGTGAATCACGACGTGTCGACATCAGGCGTTCTGAAGGATTCATCATTATTTTTTTTGTGTCCTGTAATTTTGGTTTATTGACCTTGCTGTTTAAATATTCATATTTACCCTGGTTTTCTGGAGAGTGGAAACTTAGTAGTTTGTTAAATTCGTGTTGGTTTCTTAGTAGGCAAATTGTGACTGCCAGGCGGTAGTCATATCTGAGAAAGAAGTGGTACTGCTTTTTTTCAATTCTTATTGATGGCTGTTCAATTGATAATCATGCCCTAGCAAGAATTGTTTCTGCTTGTTTTCTATTGAGTAATCATATCCTAGAAATACCCTAGAAATAAGTGTTACTGCTTGTTGTCAATTGTTATTGATGGTTGTCATTTGTCCCGGTACTCAAAGCCATATTTTGTGCAGTGATTTTATGAAAATGGCATAGTTTATGTTGCCCACAATGCATCGAACTTAAAATTTTTAGGTCATTTTTATGCTTAATTTTCGGGCTTCAATTTGTCTGGGCAGTTTGTGACCAATCTTGAAACTCCCAGATCCTTCATTGGTTATAGGAAAGATGATGACATAAGGCTTATCATATCATATGATGATAATGATAATGATTAGATTTCGTTAGTGGGACTCATCATAGAGTTGCAAAATAGTTTCTCTTTTATGCGTGTTATGAATGCATTTATTACCGACATTGGTGATGGTTTTGTTGAATGTTCCGATGGCTTGAACTGCTGTGGCCCGTGCTTCAGGTGCCTCTTATATGTGATTAGCAATGGTATGAGAAAAGGATAATGAATATTCTAGGACTAGGTTCATGTTTTTTCCTCTTGGTTTGGTGTGGCTGAAAGGAACAGTGTTCTATAGAGTCAGTGGGCGAGTGGGAAGAATCATCAAAGTGGACAGTTGGAGGCAAAGAAATTGATATTGTCTTATGTTCTTCGGTTAACTTCAAAACATCTTGGAAACCTGCATTCTTGCAGAATTCAAGACTTGGTGGCTGAGCATCATCCTAGATTAGCTAGACTGGATGTAAATAGATCCGAAGTTCTTGTTAACCTTTTACTCTGTATCTGTGATGCTCAACTCCCCGATTGTTGCATTCTTTTAAGCATTTGGCTGTATTGTATGTCTCATCTGCAGTCATGATACTAAGGATTGATATGATCAAATGGAATTTCCCCTGTGGATAGTTGAGATAGAAGAAGCTACATGATCCTGGAGTTACAGGCAGAGTACAAATGTGGCAATTTGAAATTTATTTTTTGCTTTGCTGGGATTATGACAACTGGCCATAGTGACTGATGGGCTGTGGGCCAGTTGGTATGGATGGGGGTTTAGGAACGGAGAATGCTGGTGGGCTGGGTTTATGAGATTTATGTGAACTGTCTCTGGCACTGCAACAGAGACCCTAAAAAAAGGCCATAGTGTAATTTAACAGAACTATTTAGATCTTGTATCAGCAGATATAGTGTTAGAATACAGGAGATTAAGATTCAGGCACTAATAGTTTAAATGCGTTGTACAGTTTAGCAAGAAAGGAGAAGATGAGGATGGGGATATTTTTTGAAGAGGGATATTACAGATTATTATCAGTTATGGAAGGAGGAAGATTGAAAGTAAAGGGATACCTGGAATGGCAAAAAATATTTGATGCGGGACGAGACGCGAACATGGGACTCTAGCTCGCGGACGTCCTTAAGCGAGGGAAACGCGGGATCTGCGCGGTTGAGAAACCGACATTGAGTCTCGGGTATCGGCTTTTCCGCGTGCTCAGATCGAGTCACGGGACGGGTTCCACTCACTCACTCTCGCAGCGGTGATAAAAGTATACGGAGCTACGTTCCTATCACTCTAGCAGTGGCATATGAAAATATACGAGTAAAGCAAATGCCAAAAGAGGAGGGTGATGAGTGTACCTCCACGCTCCGGGCGTGGAGAAGATGACCCCGGCCAAGAACCGTAACTCCCGGTACAGTAATTATCAATAATTTACAGCAGTGAATTTTATTGCCCACTCCACGCAGGGAGGTAAAGGGCTACAATGGGACCCGGGAATAACGATCTTGGGTTGACGGGCAGCGAGCCGGAAGGGCTATCGGGTCGGAGACGGGCTGCTGGTCTGGCTCGGTTCCGACTCGGTACTGTTCCAACTCGGTACAGCAAGGGAACTCAGCAACTGGGACGGCCGCTTCCGGTCGAATCCTTGTCGCGGCGACTGGCTGGGACACTGGTGGACGATTCCTCTTTGATCCCCGAAGTCGGCGGCGGCTGAATCGACGCTGAAGTAATTTTGCAAGAATTAACTTGCTGCTGCCTTTGCTGGCCTGTTCACGGATCAGTTCTGCGCGCCTCCACGAAAAGAATTTTTATGTCCAGATCCGGTGTCGGATCGAGGCGAAACTGGTACCGATGGATAGAGGACTCAAAGGGCTACAACATATAATTATTTCAGATCCATCCAGGAGACGGATTAGAAATGAAAACGACTGTTCCCAAGGTTCTTTTACTGACTCAGATTACAGACAGTTAGGACAGAACAAGATCTGCCTGAGATTGAATTTTGACCGACCTAAAAATGATGGATCTACACTCTGAGAAAATTATGGGTGGAAGAGGGGGATGTGAGGAACACATATGATTTTTTTTTGGGAATTTTTGGAGAAGGCTAAGGGGGCGGGAAAAATACGACAACAGGACACTATCCCGAAGATCTGTTGATGGGCAGACTGTCAGGGGTGGAACTAAAATTACGGGAAAAATACTAAACGAAGGCGAAATGACACGAAATTTGAACTGGGGTTTGGGGATGATAAGAGGAACAAACCCTCAAAATTGGAGCTCGAATAGATCTCCTGATTGGGAGATACAATTTCGGCTTCAAGCTTCTATCTAGAGGTGGACATAACTCCGACGAGGCGGCGGTGGTGGTGCGATGGCGGCTCGATGGTGGCGGCGGCGGCGGTGCTGAGCTTCTCACTCAAAGGGGGGAATTGAGAGGCTTCACACCTCTGAAATTCGAAGCTATCACAGCTCCAAGGGGGAGAGAGGAGAGAGGGGCGCCCTTGGCTCATGAGCAAACAAATGGGATTTTCTTCATTAATTTGCTAAGGAATTCACAAAATACATGGGTTATATAGAAATGGAAAAAAGACATAAATTACCCCTAGATCTAGGGTTAGGGAGGGGTAAACTAGGGATAGGATAATTAATCCCCCATGTGGTCAAATGACCAAATTAAATAAAATACAATAAGGAATAAACAATAGTAAAGCGGGGAGTATCTTGGACTTTGCTTGGTCCAAGTTTGAATTTTCTTCCACCTTGCCCCCCCTTGGTCCAAGTCCAATCTTGGACTTTGAACTAGCCCCACGTGGGCCTTAGATCCTAGGTGGACCAATGAAAAATAAGGTGGGGGCCTTGCTGGACTTACTGGCAAATTACATAGAAACCCAAAGGCCTTTTTGCAAAGAAACCCAAAGATTCCTAATGACTAACCCTTTGGCTTATAATGCCTTACAATTGCAAACCCAATTAGCCAAGGATATAAATGCAAACAAAAAGGACACAAATGCAAAAATAAAAGGTTAGTGCTCGGTGTTGATTCCTATCAATTCTCCCCGGGTGGGAAGAACTCGACCCCGTCGAGTAAGGGGTGCGGCTGCTCGTGTGGCTCATGTGGATCGGACACCATACCAGGTAGCGCGGAGTACGCTTCACTCCAAGTAATCGTCACCTGCTCATCCCGTATATATTCGATATGCTCACGCTGCTGTGAGAAGGAGGCTAGCGGTAGACACTCCGAAGTGGGGTCACTCTTAAAGGAAGGAGACGGATCAATGACTCACTAGGAATCACCGCTAGGTCCCTATATGTGATTAGATCCGAGATATTGAGGTAGAGCCGATCTCAAATTCTGGCAAGTCTACAACGTACGCATTAGATCCGAGTTGCCTCATGCTCGAAAGGGACTGACATCGCGAGCTGACATTAGACCGACTCGTATGCAGACTCTCACAGACTGTACGAAACAAACACTCACACATGACCCTAGGCCATAAATGACCCTAGACAAACTTAGACACTCATAGTAATACTATGATTGACTACGAAAAGACACAAACACAAGGGAAACATGACTCGGTAAGGATGACGGACACCGTCTACATACACTAGGTGTAAAGAAAGACTAACCCACAACTTGATGTCGTGAGTCTCAACCCTCGTCAACCCTCTTCGGTTCAAGAAGACTCGCTCGCGGGTATGGAAGTGCGGGAGGATGAGGAGGCGGGTGACGGGAAGGCAATCCGGACGCCTGGTGTGGAGCATGAAAAAGGGGATGTCCGGATACTGTCTCTCGTATGCATGGCAGAAATCAAACCATACCGCGTCAACAAAAGGTGTCGACAATGGTACGGTAGTCACTAGTGGCTGCGCTACCGTAGGAGAGACAGGTAAGAGCGGGATGGCTGACTGTATAGGGTCGGCGGATGGCATATCCACCGAGGGCAAAGTGGGCGGGATAGACAGCTCCGGGATGACTGGTGGGGTTGGGGTGGCTAACAGACCCTGGCCCTCTCTTGGATCACTCTCTATCCCCAAAACATCAGCGAGGTACTCCTCGGCCAACTCTTGGTCAGCCTCATAACTCACTAGAATAGGCTCGGGAGAGGCATCCTCCGAATGGTTGTCCTCTAAGGTAGGGGAATGTGAAGACACGGGTCGGAGAAATGGCTAATCCCGCTACAGGGGGTCACATGGGTGGGTTCCGGGAGAGGTGGTGGGCGTGAGTCTGGAGGTGGAACGGGCCGCTGGGGCGGGGTGGTTGGTGACACGGAGGTGGTCGGCTTAATGCCGTCGTGGAAGACGAACTCGTCGGGTAGGTGACGTGGGTATAAGGTGCATGTCCTCCTATCCCGGTCAAAGGTCGCTCGCCTCTCTTCCAACCAATTTTGGCCTAAAATGATGCATGGACCAGCAAGTGTGTCGACCTTGCACCATGCTCCATCGTCATAAAGAACGGGGCCGAACCTCCATTGGAACTCTACGAATGCTAAGCCACCATTGAGAACAATTTTCCCGATCTTAGAGAGAGACTCAACTATGTCTTGTGAGACACAATTAGATGACACCCTACTGACGAAGTCGATTTCCGTATACAACCCATTAGGTAGAATGGCAGTGGACACTATAGGGCGTTGGAACGACTCGGTTGTGGGCTTAGGGGTCAGGTGTCGGGCCATGAAAGCATTGAATTGGGCCACTATGGATGACCAATCAGACGCATGGTCTCGGGGAACGGCCATGGGCTGGTGGGTAGTTGGACATGCAGACAACTAAGTGACACTCTATTGGACTAGACACGACCCTAAAACAACAATGCAAAGTTGGAATGCAGACTCGACTATAAACCTAGACTTAACCAATATCTGGTACGTGGCGGAGGTATGATCCGAAGATCGAACTCACGCAAGTGTGCAACCTTCCCAATAGGCGTAACCTATCATTCCGGGAACACCTTTTGATATACCGGGTAAAGGAATGCAAATGCGACACCTTGGACCGATTAACCGACGACCCTAAACTCGACTTCGCTCTGATACCAATTTGATGCGAGACGGGACGCGAACCTGGGACTCTAGCTCGCGGACGTCCCTAAGCGAGGGAAACGCGGGATCTGCGCGGTTGAGAAACCGGCATTGAGTCTCGGGTATCGGCTTTTCCGCGTGCTCGGATCGAGTCACGGGACGGGTTCCACTCACTCACTCTCGCAGCGATGATAAAAGTATAACGAGCTACGTTCCTATCACTCTAGCAGCGGCATATGAAAATATACGAGTAAAGCAAATGCCAAAAGAGGAGAGTGGTGAGTGTACCTCCACGCTCCGGGCGTGGGGAAGACGACCCCGGCCAAGAACCGTAACTCCCGGTACAGTAATTATCAATAATTTATAGCAGTGAATTTTATTGCCCACTCCACGCAGGGAGATAAAGGGCTACAATGGGATCCGGGAATAACGATCTTGGGTTGACGAGCAGCGAGCCGGAAGGGCTATTGGGTCGGAGACGGGCTGCTGGTCCGGCTCGGTTCCGATTCGGTACTGTTCCAACTCGGTACAGCAAGGGAACTCAGCAACTGGGACGGCGGCTTCTGGTAGAATCCATGCTGCGGCGACTGGCTGGGACGCTGGTGGACGACTCCTCTTCGATCCCCGAAGTCGGCGGCGGCTGAATCGACGCTGAAGTAATTTTGCAAGAATTATCTTGCTGCTGCCTTTGCTGGCTTGTTCACGGATCAGTTCTGCGCGTCTCCACGAAAAGAATTTTTACGCTCAGATCCGGTGTCGGATCGAGGCGAAACTGGTACCGATGGATAGAGGACTCAAAGGGCTACAACATATAATTATTTCAGATCCATCCAGTAGACGGATTAGAAATGAAAATGACTGTTCCCAAGGTTTTTTTATTGACTCGGATTACAGACAGTCAGGACAGAACAGGATCTGCCTGAAATTGAATTTTGACCGACCTAAAAATGATGGATCTTGACTCTGAGAAAATCATGGGTGGAAGATGGGGATGTGAGGAACACGTATGATTTTTTTGGGAATTTTTGGAGAAGGCTAAGGGGGCGGGAAAAATACGACAACAGGACACTATCCCGCAGATCTGCTGATGGGCAGACTGTCAGGGGTGGAACTAAAATTACGGGAAAAATACTAAACGAAGGCGAAATGACACGAAATTTGAACTAGGGTTGGGGGATGATAAGAGGAACAAACCCTCAAAATTGGAGCTCGAACAGATCTCCTGATTGGGAGATAAAATTTCGGCTTCAAGCTTCTATCCAGAGGTGGACAGAACTTCGACGAGGCGGCAGTGGTGGTGCGATGGCGGCGGCGGCGGCGGTGCTGAGCTTCTCACTCAGAGAGGGGGGAATTGAGAGGCTTCACACCTCTGAAATTCGGAGCTATCACAGCTCCAAGGGGGAGAGAGGAGAGAGGGGGCTGCGCCCTTGGCTCATGAGTAAACAAATGGGATTTTCTTCATTAATTCGCTAAGGAATTCACAAAATACATGGGTTATATAGAAATGGAAAAAAGACATAAACTACCCCTAGATCTAGGGTCAGAGAGAGGTAAACTAGGGATAGAATAATTAATCCCCCATGTGATTAAATGACCAAATTAAATAAAATATAATAAGGAATAAACAATAGTAAAGGGGGGAGCATCTTGGACTTTGCTTGGTCCAAGTTTGAATTTTTTTTCCACCTTGTCCCCCCCTTGGTCCAAGTCCAATCTTGGACTTTGAACTAGCCCCACATGGGCCCTAGATCCTAGGTGGACCAATGGAAAATAAGGTGGGGGCCCTACTGGACCTACTGGCAAATTACATAGAAACCCAAAGGCCTTTTTGCAAAGAAACCCAAAGATTCCTAATGACTAACCCTTTGACTTATAATGCCTTACAATTGCAAACCCAATTAGCCAAGGATATAAATGCAAACAAAAAAGATACAAATGCAAAAATAAAAGGTTAGTGCTCGGTGTTGATTCCCATCAATATTACTTGGTTTGCCAATTGAGTGTGAGAAGAAGTTGTGTATTTAGCAGTTGTGCTATGCAAAGAGGAGTGCCCCAAAGCAAGGAGGCTGAAGTGATTTTGAGATGGATGCAGATCTGGAGCCCTGGACACTGGAGGTAGATGGTATGATTTTGAGGACATGAAGTCTAAAGGAATTTTCTGCGGGTCATTGTAAGCACATGGTGGCTCCAGGAGTTCATGTCATGGGTCTGGTCTCCATTGATTGGTATTTAGTACCTGCCATCGTTACCTGCGGCATGTATTCTGAATGCTACAGGCTACACATGGACTCGATGCATCTTTGGTTTATCCTTGTTGTTGCATTAGCTGAGGACTCTTGTCATTGAAAATGATAATGCATCCCATTTTTTGATGCATATGGAAATGAATGAACAGTGAACATTGGGACCAATGAGATCATTCAATTGGGACATTCAACAACAGAGTGGGATGGTTTTCCTCTAGCGAAATCACAACTTAGAAATCGAAACTAGGGTGTGAGGCTGTGAGCAAACATTAGATGGGGATTGGTTGTCCTTTGTATGACTTTTTTTGTAGATCATTTAATTTTGACTACATAACTTTTTAGGGGAAAAGGATGACAAGGCAAAATGATATTGGATTTTTTTTTGTACTAGTTAAAGTGCATGGGCAAAATGAATGTTAAATTAAAATTAAAATAATTATATTTCATAAATAGCACTATGAAAATTGATATTTTGAAAGTTAAAACAATTCCAAGAACATATGAAAATATTCTAAATATATACTAAATTGGTTTTTAATTGACCTCAAATTAATATATTTCGATATTCATGTATATTCTATTATTTTTTAAAACTCGGGTTATTCTGAAGCTCATACTTGGAATGGAAATGCTTTATTTTTAATCATATTATTATCCTATTAAATCAAGAGTTAAGAGGATAAAAGGTCAGCATAACAAATACCAGCCCAAAAAGGAAGAGAAGTATCAAAATGAAAAGGGACAGCATTTCTTACACACAGCTTGCTGAGAAGTTGTAACGAAAATAAGAGTGATTTGAAAATTGGCCCGGCAGGTGAACACCTCTATATGAAAATGATGATTTTATGTCTTTTAATATTCTATTCAAAAAAATTAATATCTTTCTCTAATATTTTTAATATGACTTTTCTTCCTGGGAAGTTGATCTTCTGCTGCAAAATGTTGGAGGCCCTTTATAACGGCCAAAGGCGTCTTATGATTCTCCATTCTCTAGTTCCATCGGTGATTTTTGGGATATCAATGCTCAACGAAGGATGATTGTGCGAATATTAAATCATTTCAATAATGTATAGTCTTTCTTGGCATTACCTTCATTGCTCATATGTACAGATCCAACGTACTGAATGATTTAAATGCAGATTGCGCTGGTGTAAGTATCACACTTGATTAGTCCTCAAGGCAGGTCATTATAGAAATAAATGTAGTTCTTTAAGAAATAAAAGTAATTTAATAATACTTTAACAATGAATAATACAAAATGATGGGTGGTTGGGATCTAAGGGTTTAATCTAAAGTGTTGATATGATCTAAGGGAAATGAACTTGTCCAAGAGTCTCCGGCGGATCAGATTCTCGAGGGCGTCTTTGAGTTGGACGCAATCCGTGGTATCGTGGCCGTGGTCGCAGTGGAAGCGGCAGCACATTTTTTGATTCCTTGTCTGAGAATCGGACTTCATCTTGTTGGGTCAGTAGAGGTAGGGTTCCTCACCAATCTCCATGATGATTTGCTTGGGAGGGACGGTCAGAGGAGTGTAGTGCCTGTAGAGGCCTTTCTCCTTCGGCCCGTTTCGATAGCAGAGCTCCTGTTCACGGCGCTCACGATTACTTCTCTTTTGGCGGGGGAATTCGGTCAAGCGCTTGCGGTCGGAGTGATCGGCTCCGACCGCTCGGCCTAACGCTACATTGTTCTCGTCGCAGCTGTCGTGCTTTTGGACCAGGGCGAGGAGCTCTATCAATGTCGTAACAGACTCTACTCTGAGGGTCCTTCAGAGGATGATGTCCCGGGTGCTTTGCGTCAGCATTGTCGTGGCGATGCTAACGTCCAGGCGGAGAATGCGGAGGGCTTTTTTGCGAAAGCGGGCAACGAAGTCCCACAAGGATTTCTCGCGACACTATTTTATGGCAAGGAGGTTCACGGCAGTCTGAACTTGTTTTTTGCAACTGAGGAAGTTTTTGAACATCCCCTTGAGTTGTTGGAAGGAGGTGATGGATCCGGTGGGTAATGACTTGAACCACGTTCGAGTGTTCTCCTACAGTGTGGTGACAAATGTCAAGCACTTGACAACATCTGAGGTTCGATGGAAAATCAGGTTAGACTTGAAGCTGTGCATGTGGTTAGCGAGATTGGTGGTGGGTGGTGCGTTCGTACGGAGTGAACGGAGGCAATTGAAGCTTTGGGGGGATCGGCACCTCCATGATCTCTCGAGAGAAAGGTGCATGGAAGTTGGAGTCGTTGTCGATCAACCCCTTCGTCCACGCTGCCTGGAGAATGTCGTCCAAGTAGCGGACCTTGCCCCTGAGCTCGTGCTCGACCTCTTAGTAGCACCGTAACCGCTGCGCAATCTTAGGGTTGGAGTGCAGCAGACTGGCGGGGCGTCGAGAAGGTTGGCTGTGCGGGTGAGTAGTGTGGGCGGCGGAGAGGAGGGAAGGCTCGCGTACACGACGTGACTCCGCCATGGTTGGTTTGTCCTATGATTTTTTCCCCCCTTAAACTTTACCATTCCTCTGCATGTTGGAGTGCATACCTGAAGTGGAAGTCGTATTCACACACACATACGCGAGTAAGACGACACAGAGAAGATCGACTGCTAAGTTGAGTTGATTCTGGATGGGGACACATGTAACCCTACTAGCTAGTGTCTCCCTAATTTTCTCTCTCCATAGAGTCGCTGAATGTTTGTGTCCTCTATGGGACAGACACATGTCATTCTTTATAGAGAGGAGAGACCAATCTAGAGTTTTGACCTAATTGAGTTCGTACCCATAATTGGAACTCATCACCGCATATAGATTAGGCCCATTAACCATATCTCATCGACTATACTTAAGCGTGTTATGTGACCCAATAACAGTGATAAGTGGACCACTAATTTAATCATAACCCAACACTGCAAGCTTTCATGCTCAAGTAAACCTTCTCAGATGGCTCTTCCAATTGTGTACCCCTTTTTGGATTATTTTATACTTGGCTGGCTTTTGAATCATCTTGTTAGGCATGATACTCTGTGAGATGCTTTGAGCATCACGAATTGGGTCACTATTTTATCTGAGATGCCCTTGCATTTTTGTTTGTTCAATTGGTTGCAGGCCCAGTGGAGCTTGCTGCTGTTGGAGTCTCCATTGCCATATTCAATCAGGTGTCAAGGATCGCTATCTATCCAATTGTTAGCATCACAACGTCATTTGTTGCAGAGGAACGTGTTAGTATTGAAGACATCGCTAAACAAGAAAGTGAAGACATAGAAAAGACTTCTGCTGGCGGTGGGGAAGTCAAAACACTTTCGTCCAGTGGTATGGTAATCTCACCTGCAGTATATCATATCCCACTTAATGTTAGAGGATTAGTGGAAGCATAACCGTAAATGGCAGGGGGGCTTTCTAATGTAACACTCTTTTCATGTCTCCTTGACCAGATTCTAAGACGGAGTTCAGCTCACCACCTCCCGTGGAAATACAGATGTGACCAAATTTGAGAATAAGAAGTATAATCCTAAAAAAAAGCGCTTATATCTTGCATCTAAACTGGCACAAGTCTCTCTCTCTCTCTCCATGGAGACGGAGGGGAACCAGGGCGACGCGCTGGGTGACATTTTCCGGACGACGCTGTCTCTGGAGGAGGCCCACAAGGAAGAGGGTTTCCAGGAGGGCTTCGCTGACGGAGTGGCCGCCGGCAGGGAGGAGGCGAGACAGCTCGGCCTGCGTCACGGTTTCGCAGTCGGGGTGGAGCTGGGGTTCTACCGGGGCTGCGCCGACGTCTGGGCGGCGGCAATCCGGGTCGATCCGGCGGCGTTCTCGGCCCGCATCCAGAGGGCAGTCGGGCTGCTTGGGGAGCTGCTGGACAGGTATCCGCTGCTGGACCTTGAGGACGAGTCGACGCAGGAGGCCTTGGACGCGATGCGGTTCAGATTCCGGGCCATCACTGCTAGCCTTGGTGTGAGGCTGGAGTACAAGGGGCAACCCAAGTCCAGCGACGCCGCTGCTAGTGGAACCGAGTTCTGATAGAATGCAGAAGGTGAGAAAGTGGGTACTTTTACGTGTACGTTAATGGTAAACTAAAACTGATCCATTTTTGTTCAGAATGTAATTGTTTAAGGGCAAAATTGACATAACTGATGTTAGGGTTTTCAATATATTTTGATGTTTAATCGGTAGGGATGCCTTCTCTTCTGCCTCCAGTTTGAAATTGCTGGTGATTTTGCGTCGTTGGGGTAGGGTTCCGGCAATGTTCTTGGAATCTTTGGCAATTGATCTGAGGGCTTTTACTCTAAAGTTTGCTATTCAATTGATAAGGATATCATGGCCTATGGTTCCATTTAAAAATCACCCTCCATGTGCACTTCATTCTGCAGAGGTCGTCCCACGTCAGTGTTCTAGAGAGTCAGTGGGCGTGTGGGAAGAATCATCAAAGTGGACAGTTGGAGGCAAAGAAATTGATATTGTCTTATGTTCTTTGGTTAACTTCAAAACATCTTGGAAACCCGCATTCTTGCAGAATTCAAGACTTGGTGGTTGAGCATCATCCTTGATTAGCTAGACTGGATGTAAAGAGATCCAAAGTTCTTGTTAACCTTTTACTCTGTATCTGTGATGCTCAACTCCCCGATTGTTGCATTCTTTTAAGCATTTGGCTGTATTGTATGTCTCATCTGCAGTCATGATACTAAGGATTGATATGATCAAATGGAATTTCCCATGTGGATAGTTGAGATATAATAAGCTACATGATCCTGGAGTTACAGGCAGAGTACAAATGTGGCAATTTGAAATTTATTTTTTGCTTTGCTGGGATTGTGACAACTGGCCATAATGACTGATGGACTGTGGTCCAGTTGGTATGGATTGGGGTTTAGGAACGGAGAATGCTGGTGGGCTGGGTTTATGAGATTTATGTGAACTGTCTCTGGCACTGCAACAGAGACCCTAAAAAAAAGGCCATAGTGTAATTTAACAGAACTAGTTAGATCTTGTATTAGCAGATATAATGTCAGAATACAGGAGATTAAGATTCAGGCACTAATAGTTTAAATGCGTTGTACCGTTTAGCAAGAAAGGAGAAGATGAGGGTGGAGATATTTGTTGAAGGGGGATATTACAGATTATTATCAGTTATGGAAGGAGGAAGATTGAAACTAAAGGGGTACCTGGAATGGCCAAAAATATTACTTGGTTTGCCAATTGAGCGTGAGAAGAAGTTGCGTATTTAGCAGTTGTGCTATGCAAAGAGGAGTGCCCCAAAGCAAGGAGGCTGAAGTGATTTTGAGATGGATGCAGATATGGAGCCCTGGACACTGGAGGTAGATGGTGTGATTTTGAGGACATGAAGTCTAAAGGAATTTTCTGCGGGTCATTGTAAGCACATGGTGGCTCCAGGAGTTCATGTCAGGTCTGGTCTCCATTGATTGGTATTTAGTACCTGCCATCGTTACCTGCGGCATGTATTCTGAATGCTACAGGCTACACATGGATTCGATGCATCTTTGGTTTATCCTTGGTGTTGCATTAGCTGAGGACTCTTGTCATTGGAAATAATAATGCATCCCATTTTTTGATGCATATGGAAATGAATGAACAGTGAACATTGGGACCAATGAGATCATTCAATTGGGACATTCAACATCAGAAGGGGACGGTTTCCCCTTGCGAAAGCACAACTTAGAAATTGAAACTAGGGTGTGAGGCTGTGAGCAAACATTAGATGGGGATTGGTTGTCCTTTGTATGACATTTTTTGTAGATCATTTAATTTTGACTACATAACTTTTTAGGGGAAAAAGGATGACAAGGCAAAATGATATTGGATTTTTTTTGTACTAGTTAATGTGCATGGGCAAAATGAACGTTAAATTAAAATTAAAATAATTATATTTCATAAAAAACACTATGAAAATTGATATTATGAAAGTTAAAACAATTCAAAGAACATATGAAAATATTCTAAATATATACTAAATTGGTTTTTATTTGACCTCAAATTAATATATTTTGATTTTCATGTATATTCTATTATTTTTTAAAACTCAGGTTATTCTGAAGCTCATACTTGGAATGGGAATGATTTATTTTTAATCATATTATTATCCTCTTAAATTAAGAGTTAAGAGGATAAAAGGTCAGCATAACAAATGCCGGCCCAAAAAGGAAGAGAAGTATCAAAATGAAAAGTGATAGCATTTCTTACACACAGCTTGCTGAGAAGTTGTAACAAAAATAAGACTGATTTGAAAACTGGCCTGGCAGGTGAACACCTCTATATTAAAATGATGATTTTATGTCTTTTAATATTTTATTCTAAAAAATTAATATCTTTCTCTAATATTTTTAATATGACTTTTCTTCCTTGGAAGTTGATCTTCTGCTGCAAAATGTTGTAGGCCCTTTATAACTGCCAAAGGCCTCTTATGATTCTCCATTCTCTTGTTCTGTCGGTGATTTTTGGGAGATCAATGCTCAACGAAGGATGATTGTGTGAATATTAAATCATTTCAATAATGTATAGTTTCTCTTGGCATTACCTTCATTGCCCATATGTAACAGATCCAACGTACTGAATGATTTAAATGCAGATTGTGCTGGTGTAAGTACCACACTTGATTAGTCCTCAAGGAAGGTCATTATAGAAATAAATGCAGTTCTTTAAGAAAGAAAGTAATTTAATAATACTTTAACAATGAATAATACAAAATGATGGGTGGTTGAGATCTAAGGGCTTAATCTGAAGTGTTGATGTGATCTAAAGGCAATGAACTTGTCCAAGAGTCTCCGGCGGATCAGATTCTCGAGGGCGTCTTTGAGTTGGACGCAGTCCGTGGTATCGTGGCCGTGGTCGCGGTGGAAGCAGTAGTACATTTTTCGATTCCTTGTCCGAGAATCAGACTTCATCTTGTTGGGTCAACGGAGGTAGGGTTCCTTATGGATCTCCATGAGGATTTGCTCGGGAGGGATGGTCAGATGAGTGTTATGCCTGTAGAGGGCTTTCTCCTTCGGCCCGTCCCGATCGCGGAGCTCCTGTTTACGGCGTTCACGCTTACTTCTCTTTTGGCGGGGGAATTCGGTCAAGCACTTGCGATCGGAGTGATCGGCTCCGGCCGCTCGACCTAACGCTACATTGTTTTCCTCGTAGCTGCCGTGTTTTTGGGCCAGGGCGAGGAGCTCCATCAACGTCGTAAGGGACTCTACTCCGAGGGTCCTTCAGAGGATGATGTCCCGGGTGCTTTGCGTCAGCATTGTCGCGTCGATGCTGACGTCCAGGCGGAGAATGCGGAGGGCTTCCTTGCGAAAGCGGGCAACGAAGTTCCACAAGGGTTTCTCGCGACCCTATTTTATTGCAAGGAGATTCACGACAGTCTAAACCTCTTTTTTGCAGTTGAGGAAGTTTTCCTTGAACATCCTCTTGAGTTGCTAGAAGGAGGTGATGGACCCGATGGACAATGACTCGAACCACGTCTGAGTGTTCTCCCGCAGTGTGGTGACAAATGTCAAGCACTTGACAACGTCCGAGGTCCGGTGGAAAATCAGGTTAGACTCAAAGCTGTGCATGTGGTCGGCGAGGTTGGTGGTGCCATCGTACGAGTGAACGACGACAACTGAAGCTTTGGGGGGATCGACGCCTCCATGATCTCTTGAGAGAAAGGCGCATGAAAGTCGAAGTCGTTGTCGATCAACCCCTTCGTCCGCGCTGCCTGGAGAATGTCGTCCAGGTAGCGAACCTTGCCCCCGAGCTCACGCTCGACCTCTTTGTAGCACCGTAACCGCTGCGTCATCTTAGGGTTGGAGTGCAGTAGATTGGCGGGGCGTCGTGAAGGTTGGCTATGCAGGTGAGTAGTGTGGGCGGCTGAGAGGAGGGAAGGCTCGCGTACACGGCGTGACTCCGCCACGGTTGGTGTTCCTCCATTCTGGGGGGAGCGGTCGGAGCACGGTCTTGCTCTGCTTGGCGATTGAGGAGGCCTTGGTACGCCTCCGTCAGCATCTGAATCTGGCGACGCATCTTTGCCAACTCGTCCGCGGGTGAGTTTGGTGGAGCGACTTCGTGGAACAGATGCGAGGAGGATGAGGCCTCCTGATAAGCTCACCAGGAGTCCGAAGCCCCCTGGAGGTTATTAATGTTGCAGTAGTTTCCACAAGGGGACATGGCTTTGTGTCTTCTTTCTACAGACGATGCCAAAAAGTGTAGAGGTTAAAAAGTGTTACCTTGGTCTCGTACTACACCTTTGGTATTTGTTTGGAGGGAAAGAGCGTTTGACTATCCCAAGGAAATCTGCAAACACTATACAGTGTGTCAGAAGGAGTCCCCCGGTGAGATCTCATGGGACAACCATCTGATTCTTAAGTCAGAGACGAGCGTGAGAGCGAATGAGAGAGAGTAGGGAGAGAGGGAAAGTAGAGTTATGGAGAACGAGCGAGTGCTCGACAGAGTGTTAAGTGCTCAGAGATGTGGCCAAGACCTAGAGACGATGGAAATCTCTATGTCTCTCTCTAGGGGGGAGAAGGCGAGAGTGCTGAGAAGTATGCGAGTCTCAATATGCGTGCGTGTAGCTCTCACTATGTGTGTATCATACCGTGTGTGTCACACCATCTGTATCACACCGTCTGTTCATCTAGGTTCGTCTAGGATCTATTTATACCAGACGTAGTGACGTCGTCTCTTTCCTGACTTAGCGAGGGTGTGCTTAGTGGAGCAATGTCGTGCTCGATCGTTGGGATCGTCTGGTACCCACTCGTCCGTTCTTTGTGGAAGGAAATCGTGGCGGACATCTTGGCGGCTTGGGCGTGATCCTATGTTCGTCGGGGTAAATCCTGTAGCTGTAGCCTCAACACTCACCTATTGACGGATCTTACGACGTCCGGGACGCTCGTGTGCGAGGATCATGCCTGTGGACCGGTCAGTTCCGAGTTGGCATCATTGGGCCACATTCTTGAATTGTAGATCGGTTGGCGATGATTGCTACGGGCCTAGTGACATCTGGTCGTATTGGGCCTGGCGGATTCCCCCTCCTCAGTATGGTATTGGTCTACCCAAGTCGAGCCCGATCCATTTACATCCCTACCCGAATGCCCCTCCACCTGTGAATGAAACTCATTCACTTATCTCATCAAAGTCCATTAAGACAAAGAATATGGAAGGGTGATTCCAATAAAAGTTTGTCTTGCTGCACACCCAAGGTATTTGCACACCTGGGGTGTGTAGCAAGTTTTCTTTTTTTCTTTTTTTTTTGAAAATATGATAAGGTGTGGACCTACCTCACCTATTTGCACGTGTAGTCCATTCCCCTATCGGATGGTCCCAAAAAAATTAAAAAATAAAGATAAGATAGTCTAATATCTTTTTTTTTGATTTTTTTGGAGTGATTTTTTTAGATTTTTTTGGGCCATCCGATGGGGGGAGGGGTAGGCTGTACGGACGGATAGGTGAGGTGGGTCTCCACCTCACCATATTTCCAAAAAATAAAAAAGTAAAACTTCCTGCACACCCAAGTGGTGCAAATACTTTGGTTGTGCAGCAAGACATACTCTTCCATCAGACTATGTCATGGGTATTCTCAAAATCGAGGTTGATTATTAATGTAACTTGTTTTGATATGTTATTACATCGATACACTTGTGAGCGACCATCTTCTGAGTGTCGCCCATTGATGAAAGCTCTCTTTTTATGTCTCACCACCATATGCACTGCTGCTTCTAGTAGTCTTCCAGCCAGCTTCCTTGTAGCAGTTTTATGTGCTATTCAACAAATTGATTCGCCAGAATTCCTGTAAAGTTTCTGCACTCTCTTCTTTTAGATTCAGAATCAAAGAGGTTTTATTTGGGGTCCTTAATTGGGTGCTCCCTTCTTAGGACTCTTTTTTTTAGAAATGGTTGGTACTACAGGTTCATTAAACTGAAAAACAAATATACAAGTATGAAAGAGAAGTACACCAAACCCTCCCCAAAAATGCCCACCAAGTATCCCCATGTGCTAGAAGGCCACCTAAGGAAGACCTTGTGCAAATCAGCACCAGCTGTACATAACCCCCCCCAAATGTCCACGTGGTATCCCCATACACAAAAAGCCCTCCCAAGGAAGACCCTGTACAAAATTACTACAAATCCACACCAAGCTGGTGTTGTAGGTGTAGCCATAAAAGACTACTCAAATGCAGGGAGGAAATTAGCCTCCACACCTCCAAAGAACGCATCCAGAACTAAAGGAGACCGGCTGATTGTCCATGCTGCTCTTGCATTCAGAGATGTGATGGGTCCTTTCCCCCCACACAGCACAAATAGTAGCTTGTAGGACTGTCCATCAAGCCTACATGTCATCCCTCAACCTCCATGACCCTGCGCTGATCTTTGAACATCACAGCCACATTGGTAGAAGGGTTTCGTTGGAACTCCATTCTCTGAAAAGTTATCTTCAATCGAGCAAAATTAGGATGAGTATTTGCTTTCATATTTTGAACATGAAAATTCAGAGAACTTACCTCCCATTTGTTTGTGTAGTATTTACAACTTTTATGATGGACTCGTGCACTTGAAACCACTGAAGATTCTCATATGGATGATTTCGTTTCATCAATTTGCTGTCAGTTTAGTAGGAAGACTTTAAACATGGGTTTTCATCTTGTTGTCTGTTTCTGTGACCTCTCACTGGGCATAGTTGGTGTGCGGAATAAAGTTTGTTACTTGATAGAAGGCCATATAGATGTTCATTTAGGGCCCCCTTGATAACAGGATAGGGTAGCATATTCGACCCCTTGGGTGTGAATACGTTACCCACCCTCGATTAGCGTGGTGCCTTTGTGAGAAGGGCACACGAGGGCCTCACTTTCCCTCTCGTCGGTTTGTTATTCGCGTTTATCCTACTCAAATATCAAAGCGACCTTTAGAGATTTTGATTAGATAGAATTGGAGTTTCTTCTTTTTTGTTGAATTTTTACAAGTCACTTTTAGGATTATATATGGTAACATTGCTTGCAGATTTGACACTCAAATGGGGATTGCTTGGTGGAGGACTCTGGTGAAATTTCACGTGTTGTTCCAAATTGCAGGCATGGGGTTTGAATCCGTTACCTGACAGCACTAGTTTTCAGGTTGGCATTTTCTTCCCTCAGCTACGGCTGATTGGCATATCAGAATATCTAATTTGCCTGTGATAGCTGGTTAGTTCGAATTTTTTCCAATCTCACTCTCCACTTTCCAGCGATACCTTTGTTGCTATATCAAACACCTATGTGGGTGTTTGGTTGTGCTCTATCAACCTTTGATACTATCATGCCAAAACAATATTGTGCCGTACCAAATCTAATATAGGCCCAAACCTATATTGAAAATGTTATAATCCTGATTGTGAGAGTCCAAAAATTATGCCCCTTTGCCTTCACTTTCAATTTTATCATACCCCTTCAATTGTGATCCATAAATACTCTTGTTACTACATCAATATCAATATTAATATTCTATACTAAAAAGATGTTCACATCAAAATTAATGCTATATTAAAATTAATACTCCGACCAAACAGCGCATTTATATTCCAGGCTCAAGTTTGAATGTAAAAAGGGAACTTGGGTGACATGTATTATGATGAACGTGCATTGCTTCGAGGGTCACCTACTCCTTTTAATTTGCTTGACGATGGAGAAGTAGGTGCAGTGGTATTTGGGTTTACGTGAAGTGTGATAGATCTGAGTTCAAACTCAACAAATGCCCAACTCAGCACATCCCTTTTTTCCATCCGTTAGCAAACTCCATATCCACATCCCTCCCATATTAATTATGACTTAGAGTCGGCTATATTTATCTTAGTTGACATCTCTTTTACCTTGGGTTCCTCGTTCTCATCTTTCCCATCATCTTCCTCCCCCAAGGGTCTTTGGACTGTTTCTCTCCCTACTCCCATGTACCACAATCGGAGGAGTGCAGTGTTTAATTCTCTTCTCTCACGATCTATTACACAATTATATAAATCCCAAGGAGAAAAAATATGTAAAGCTGTAATGTTATTCGATCGCATACCCATTTATCTGACAATTTGGCATTTTTAACGTGTGGTTGATAGGACTTGCACATACATATTAGGATCTTTAATTTTGTCTGTTATTATGTAGTTATAGCCTTTTTGAGGGTGGAATGAACTTGAAAATTACCAAATCTGAATGCTCAACAAGGATAGGTAGAACGGGGATAAGAAATTCTCGGCGGTTGTTTGAGTGAACCGACGAGACTAGTTCTAGTTTGATTATACTTGCCATATGTTGTCAAGTGAACATAAGAGCGGCAACACCATGCCGGTATGTTCATTTGGATGATGTGTCTTAAAGTTGGGTCTGAGCTAGTACATGCGATAATGATGTTTTGAATCCAATACCTTATGATAGAGGCTCTGCTATGAAATACTTCTTAAAAACCTCATATGAGAGTATGTCTACTTTTCGCATGTTTATAAGATCATTCCATCCATGTTGCAAACTACATTGTTTACTCAAATTCAGTATCCATTTTTACGAATTTGCACCCTCTCTCATTTACATCCTTTCATTCCAAAGTATATATTTCTCCATGTTACATAGTTTCTCTAGATTATGTATTTATTCTTGGTTGCGTTTGTTTTTTGCTCATCAGTTTGGGGATTTTTAAAAAGTCATTATTCATACATTGTAAGTCCACCAGAAACTTGTCAGCGGGTTAAAGGGTCTACATCCAGGATGGCAGTTTCGGCCGAAACGTTTCGGTTTCGGCCATATCCGATACGAAAACCAACAGGTTTACTGTGCAGGTCCGAAACTTAAAGCATATATCGGTTTCGGCACGAAACCGGACGGTTTCGGCCCGAAACCGGACGGTTTCGGCCGAAACTCACGTGAACCCCCCCGATTTCGGCCGAAACCCACGTGAACCCCCCCGATTTCGGCCGAAACCCATTTTTCTCCCCCCCGAAACCCCATCCCACGGTCGAAACGGCTGAAACCCTGCGGCTACTGTTGCCATCTGCTGCTGCTGCGACCTGCTGGCTGCTACTGCGAGCTGCTGCGACCGTCGGCTGCGAGCTGCGGCGTGCTGCTGCTACGAGCTGCTGCTGCTGCCGCGCGACCAAGGGCCAAGGCTGCTGCCTGCTGCCCTGCTGCTACGAGCCTGCTGTTGCGCCTGCTGGAGGTGGACAGGGAGAGGCCGAGAGGGAGCCTTGCTGCGCACACCGGGGGCCAACACAACATCAAGGGTTTGATAGATTTTGTTTGAGGTTAATTTCATTGGGTTAATTTAGGGTTTGATTGTTTTCGTGTGTTATTTTGGTTGGGTTAAAAATTTGGGGTGAGCAAGCCTTGCTTATTAAATTTCTTCCAATGGTGATTAAAGCCTTAAGGGTTAATTGCTAATTAAACCCTAATCGGTTTATAAAAATTGAGGCTTTTGTCTATTTTGATTTGCTTAAGCTCAATTGAACTTAAATTAAGCTTCATTGAGGATTTTGGGGTGGGATCATGTGGGTAATTAATTTTTTCCAAGGGTGATTAAGGGTTTATTGCTAATTAAGCCCTAATTAGGTCATAGAAATTGGGGCTTTTGTCTATTTTGATTTACTTAGGCTCAATTGAAGTTAAAATAAGCTTCATTGAACATTTTGGGGTGGGAGCATGTGGGTAATTATTTTTTCCCAAGGGTGATTAAGGGTTAATTGCTAATTAAGCCCTAATTAGGTCATAGAAATTGGGGCTTCTGTCTATTTTGATTTGCTTAGGCTCAATTGAAGTTACATTAAGCTTCATTGAACATTTTGGGGTGGGAGCGTGCGGGTAATTATTTTTTCCCAAGGGTGATTAAGGGTTAATTTCTAATTAAGCCTTAATTAGGTCATAGAAATTGGGGCTTCTGTCTATTTTGATTTGCTTAGGCTCAATTGAAGTTACATTAAGCTTCATTGAACATTTTGGGGTGGGAGCATGCGGGTAATTATTTTTTTCCAAGGGTGATTGATAATTAAGCCGTAATTTTTTCAATGTACTTACAACTATACTATTTTTCTTTGACTGTCTTAATGCAGCATCATGCCTAGACGTCAGCAAACACAGGAGCAGCAAGGGCAGGAGGATCCGGGGTGGACCCACATGTCCTTAATTGATGCTAAGAGAAGAAAGGTGAAATGCAATTACTGTGGTAGGGAGATGTATGGCGGAATTACCAGAGGAAAGCAACATTTGGCAGGGGTAAGAGGAGGTGAGACAATGTGACAACTGTCCCCGAGAGGTGCGAGAAGAGATGCGCCAGTGCCTTCTGGGGAAAAGGGAGAGGGTGCAACAAAGGGCTGAGGATGAGGCTGAAATTGCTGAGGAGATTTCTGGCAGAAGGGTTAGGAGGGATGATGATGAGGAAGTGATGGGAATCGACATCGAGCATTAACTTTTCATTTTGCATTTGTGTCCTTTAGTTTGCTTTTTATATCCTCGGGAAAGTATGTACGCAATTGTAAGGCTTGATAAGCCACATTGTCATTCCCTTGGATTGTGTGGGTTTTTGTGCAAATTGACAGTAGGTCCAGCTAGGGGGCCCTCACCCCTTTCCCATTGGTCCACTTAGGCCAAGTGGGGCTGGTCAACCATCTTAGGTGGCCATCTAGAAGGTTGGACTAGTCAAATTGACACATGGGGGACAAAGGGTGAAAATTGTCAACATTCTACACCCACCTCCACCCACCTCCACCTACCCACCCCCCCCCCCCCCCCCGGTCAAGGGGGCGCCCCCCATTTAGAATTAATTAGGATTTCTTTTTTTTATTTTGTTTGGACTAAAATGTGATGTCCCTTAATTACCCCTCCCAAAAATTAGATCTGAGGTTAGTTTAAGTCTTTTTACACTTTCTATATATACCTTGTAATTTTTGAATTACTTAGCAATTAATGAGAAGAAATCCATTTGTTGCTCCAGCCCTTGGGCGCCCCTCTCTCCCCTTCTAGAGCTGTGAAAGCTCAGATTTCAGAGGTGTGAAGCCTCTCCTCCACCACCTCCCCGAGTGTGAAGCTCAGCATCGCCGCCGCCATCGAGCCGCCATCGCGCCACCACCGCCGCTACGTCGAAGTTCTGTCCAAATCAGGATAGAACCCCACCTCCGTGGATCTACCTTTCTGTGTGTTTGTCTGATCGAGCTGAAATTTTGAGAGCTTGTTCCTCTCTTTGTTAGCTTTCCATCCATATATCTTATGCCTCATTCTGAGTTCGTTTGGTATTTTTGCCGCAATTTCTAGTCCACCCCTGTCAATCTGTCATTCTGCAGATCTACAGTACAGAGTCGTCTTGTTCTATTTTTGTCACCCCCTTATCTATTTTTAGAAAATCCCAAAAAATTACTGAGTGTTCCCCACGTATATCCCCTTCCACCATAATTTTCTTAGAGTCTACAAAAATCGTTTACCCCTCAGTCAAGGGTGTGTTTCAGGCAGATTGTTTGCTGCCCTGTGTGTCTGTCAGTCTGGGTCAGAAAAAAAAGTCAACTTGCAGAGGTTTTCATTTTCAATCCGTGTGGTGGATGAAGCTGAAAAAAAATTATGTTGTAGATCTCTGAGTGCTCTTTCCATCGGTACCAGCCACGCCTCGATCGGCCTCCGGATCTGAGCGTAGTGATTTTCGCCGCCGCGGCCTGCAGATCTGTTCTGTGTGCAGGTCCGAAAATTCAGTTCGGGGAAAATCAAAAGTAAATATCAAAATTCAACTTTGGGTGCCGCCCCTTCCGGGAGTCGGTCCGGGACATCCCGCCATCATCCCAACCAAGCGGCGCCTCCAGAAGACATCAGGAAGGCGACGTTCCTTTGGAACGGCTTGCTTGCTGTCCACCGAGTCAGCCACCGAGTTGGCGCAGCACCGAGTTGCAATAGTGCCGAGTCGGACCAGCAGGCCGAGTTCGTGTTGAGTTCGCCTCCAGATTGCTGCACGTCAACCCAGGATCGGTCCTCCCGGGCCCCACTGTAGCCCTTTATCTCCCTGTGTGGAGTGGGTAATAGAATTACTGCTGTAATTAAGTTTTTAACTGTTGTTAACCGGGAGTTACCGTAACTGGCCGGGAACGTCTTCCCCACGACCGGAGCGTGGAGGTAAACTCGCTACCTCTCTCTTATCGCATTTTGCTCAATTCGTATACTTTTGAATGCCGCTGCGAGTGTAGGATTATTAGCCCGTTATCATTTCATCACCGCTGCGAGAGAGTGAGTTTGAGTGTTACCATCCAGTGACTCGATCCGAGTCTACACGGAAAAGCCGATACCCGTGACTCACAGCCGATTTCTTAACCGTGCCCGGTCCCACGTTTCCCTCGCTAAGGGACAATTGCGAGCTCGTCTAGAGTCCAAGGATCGCATTCCGAATTCGAGTCGAGTCCGTGGTCCCTCCCGCATCAGGAAGGCATTGAGGATTCTGATTCAGAGCTGACTCAAGCAAGGGAGCGTGAACAAGCCGCTCGAAGGAAAGGGAAGGGAGCCATGGGTTCAGGGACCTATGAGAGTACAGCTGCACGACGTCCTGACGTTGGTGCTGCCCTACATACGCAGGGAACATGTCCCATGGACAGCTATCTGCACAGAAGGCTCCAAGCTACACAACCTAAAATCAAGCAAGCATTGAGAGGGGTCAAAAAATCAGCAGAAGTTGCAGGGCATGCATTTAAATCTATCTGCAAATGATTTTTTCATGCAAGTGTCGCTGCACATGCAGCTTCTAACCTATGATAGATGCCATAGCAGATGCTGGCCCTGGCTTGCAGGCCCCCTCACGTCGAGACATATACAGGCGTGGCCTTGAGGGAGAGGTTGAGGAGCTCCATGATTGGGTTGAAAGCTTAAAGCATATATGGGTGGAGAGAGGATGTACCATCATGTGTGATGGTTGGACTGGTACCACGAAAAAGTTCATGATAAACTTTTTGGTCTATTGCATCGAAGGTACAGTGTTTGTAAAATCAGTTGATGCATCAGATTATGAAAAGAATGCAAATTATTTGTTTCATTTGATGGATGGCATGGTAGAACAAATTGGAGAGGAGAATGTTGTGTAGGTGGTGACTGATAATGAAGCCAGTTACAAGGCTGCAGGGAAGAAATTGATGCAGAAGCGCAGTCATTTATATTGGCTCCCATGTGCAGCACATTGTCTGGATCTGATGCTTGAAGACATAGGGAAGGAAAAGCATGTGAAGAAGACAATTGGAGAGGAGAATGTTGTGTAGGTGGTGACTGATAATGAAGCCAGTTACAAGGCTGCAGGGAAGAAATTGATGCAGAAGCGCAGTCATTTATATTGGCTCCCATGTGCAGCACATTGTCTGGATCTGATGCTTGAAGACATAGGGAAGGAAAAGCATGTGAAGAAGACAATTGACAAGGCACAAAAAGTCACACAGTATATCTATGGCCATCCTAGGATACTAAATATGTTCAGGGCGCATGCCAGCGGAGGGCGAGATATCATCCGTGCAGGCCCAACCAGATTTGCTTCTAATTTTATTTCTTTGGAGTCTTTGCACAGGTATAAGATTGAACTCAATTCTTGATACTTTATCCTTACTGATGTGTAACAGTTGATGCATCTTCAAATTTCATTTATCTGCACAGGTACAAGAATGAGCTGAAAGCTTTCATGTACCACAATGTCCTGCGGGACTACATCGACAAGGGCACAGTTGATACACAGATGGATTATCTGGATGTCTGCCACGTCGTGGACGACAACAAATTCTGGGACAGGGTGTCACGGTACTTGAAAGTAGTCACACCCCTCGTGAAGGTCTTAAGAATGGTGGATGGCGATGAGAAGAATGATATGGGCTATCTGTACGAGGCCATGGACCGTGCCAAATTGGAGTTGCAGCATTCCCTTCCCAGACATTATGCAAAATGGTGAAAAATTATTGACCAGAGATGGGACAACACATTACACCACGACTTGCATGCAGCTGGTGAGTGATTAATTGTACTGAAATTGGGGTAATGCCTTTATGTTATTTTATAAATTTCATTTAGTTAATTATACACAAATACAGGTTATTTCCTCAACCCTCGATTTATGTACGGTGGCGATGCACATGTTGATGGCGAGGTGTTTCAAGGGACTTTGAAAGTCATTGGTCGTTTATCGAGGAATCCAGAAAAGAGACTAGAGGCCGAAGTAGAGGTTCGCCTTTATTTGATACTTTCAATAACATGTATAGAATTTATTTAAGTAGTTATGTTAATGTATTACTTTATGTTTGTAGATGAACCATTACAGAATGAGGACTGGGACATATGCTGACTCCCAATTGCAATACGCTGTGAGAAGAGTGAGCCCAGGTATATTTTATTTTTTGGATTTCTTAACTTGATGAATATATATTTCTACAACTAAAATGCATTTGTTTATGGTTGGTGGAACAGCTGACTGGTGGATAATGGTGAACAACCGAGATGTGGGCAACAATGCATTGGCTTTCATTGCAGTTAGGGTGCTCAGTCAAACAACATCGGCAAGTCAATGTGAAAGAAATTGGAGTACGTTCAGCCTTATACACTCGAAGGTTCGCAATCGGCTAAAGGCTGAACGGTTAGAGAAATTAGTGTACTGCCACTACAATATGAGGTTGGGAATAAAGAATATGAGGTTGAGACAACAGCTGCGAGACAAACGCGCCGCCGGGGATGTCGTCGCAGAAATTGATGTGGATGCCTTATTTGATGATGAGAATCCGTTACAGTCTTGGGTGGAGACACGAGAGCAGGTTGATGAGCCTGTTTTTGATGATGATGATAGAAGATGGGCAGAGAGCATACTAGATGAAGATGAGCCAAGAGATCCCGAATTAAGAAGAAAATCAAAGAGGGCCAGAGATACTCATGCCCACATGTCTAGGGTTGTTGAGGACACTGAGGAGCAGCATGATTTTCAGCCAGCTAGACACTCTGACTCAGATAGCAGGCCACTCTCTCCTAGAATGGGCAAGGCACCTACATCCTTAAGAAGAAGTACATCAGTGCATGGGCAAACTGAGAGAACAAATGTTGCTGCTCGAGAGGACCCGGCAATTGAGCAATCGAAGCAGGTTTATTTGAGGCACACGCCAAGGGGAACATGATTCATGTCAAGGGTGCAAGAAGAAAGCACACCGGCACAGGAAAAAGCATCCCCAAAGGCCAAAAGGCGACATGAGACTGTAGGTTTCGTGATCCTTTGATTTTTTGTTTTTGAAAGTAACTTAAATTCTTATTATCAATTCGAATCAGAAAAGGTTTTGGTAGGAGATAAATTCTATATTTTCGTATGTGCCAGGTGCTACAGGTGCTACTACTGGCGGTGGGGATGCTGGTGGTCCTTCCTCCTTCCACGCAGACACAGGCAGAGGATACAGTCAGGGTGAGGGAGGACATGAGTCACAGAGTCAATATGGGCATCCATCAGGTTATGGAGGTGGCCAACAGGAGGCTGCGATTTATGGGTCGTGGGGTTATGAACCATCATTCAACTTCCATCCGGCCAGTTCCTCTTCTCTTCCTCAAGATTCTTATGCTGATACTGGATTCGGCTCAAGCCAACCAAACACTCCAAGAGGGATCCAAAGAGGGATGCAGGACTTGGCTACCTCATTGTTTGGTTATAGTGAATATAGACCATACATGCAACCTGGTTATGGGTATCAACATCAAGGGCCAGGCGATGAGGGAGAAGGTTCTTCTAGTAATTATTATCCATATTAGGTAAGAATCAATGAATTTTTGTAATATTTATTTTGTCTAATTTGGTTTATTGTACTGCTTCTATTAATGTACAATGGAATATTACTTTAACTTTCACATGTTCAATGTTTGAAGTTCAAATTTTGTAGTTGTCTACTTCAAGGTTATTGCACTAACTTATACAGTCAAATGCATGTGTAATGATTTTTGTGATTTTAAGTGATTATTTATATTTTTTTCAGATTTTTTATATTTAATTTAATTTTTTTAACCTTTTATCTGGGTTTCGGCCGGTTTCGGCCGAAACCGATACCGAGTCGTATCGGTTTCGAACCCGGCCAAAATCGAGTCCGAAACCGAGTTTGCCATCCTTGGTCTACATGAGGCCATTGAGTTTTTGCAAATGGCACACGTATGGCTACGACATCGTCGCCCGTGCCATCGTTCGAGTTATTTGATCACTCTGACGAAGCCCCGTGATCACGACAAAAAGGAGGGATAGACTTGTCATTTACCTTTGAGAATCCGAGTCCACCACTCCAAAAGCTCCCCTCCACCTGCATCTGAAAATTGTCAACGCTGCGATAAAATGAGTCTATCTCTCTCTAGCCCATAAAATCTCTAATCACACAAAATTTTAGATATTTTGATTCATTTAGTTGACATGGTGGGGATGTCATAAAATCTAATAATTAAAATCTCGCAATATCTTTCCACTGAGTCCAACCAAATACTACCTCAGTCTTACCTAGTAGTACATAATTTAGCTTCATCTTTATGTATATTTCTTTGACTTCAGCCTAACTTATGCATATTCTCTCTCATTTATTCAGTTTGTCAAGAGGGACACATTGTTTAGTATGCCTGTCAAAGTTAGCAATTGTCAATGTTCCCTTACGTAGATTATTACAATAATTTTTTTTTCTAAAAAATTGACTTGTTATGACATAGATAAAAATGTTTTTTTAGAGAATATTATCTGAGGTTTTAAAAGGAATCCTTTTTCGTGGAGCCTTTGCCTGAAATTCTCTTTGCATGTAAAGTAGGCAATAGAGGGGCACTATCTTTATTTGGGAAATGCTTATTATCCATCTTGATTACTCACCCGGGACGGGATTGGCCCACATGAGGTGAGTGCATTATTGACTCACCCATGTGAGTTAATAATGCACTCAACTCATGTGGGCCAATCATGTCTCAGATGGATAATCGTTTACCGGTCCGGGGTGGGTATCTAGTTTGTTTTATGGAAATTATAGTTATAGAGAGATTTATAATAGTAGGTGAGGAGGGTAAATCCAGTTTGGCCCATGAACAGTCCAATAGCGGCAGGCCCAAATCGGATCCATCCCCTTAAGCGCGCCCAAGAGGCACCCAAGGTGAACGGCCCGCCAAGGCGCGGCCCAACTCGACTCGGCATTGAATTCTACAGTATGGGAAAGCGCATTAGTCGTCGGAGGACCCTCTGGCGATCGACCGTTGTCCCCTACCACGTCGGCCCTGACCTCATAACGGGCGAGCACGCCCCACGAGCACCGTAAGACTCGTCCCGGGACCAGCCGACGTCGGGGTAAACGCTCACCAACGGGAAACTCCCGCCGTTATAGCGGAAAGGAGTTGCTCCACGACTTACGCCTTCCCTATCAAGGGATATAGCTCCTCGCTCCAGGACAACCCTTATAAGATGGGGAACGATAGAGAGAAGACACACGGTGGATGATTCTGCCAAAACCTGCTACGCAAGAGAATAGAGTTACTAGCCTACTGCACTACGGGAGGGAAGCGCCAACGATCTGTGCTGAAAGGGGAATTCTCCTCCGGCGACTTTACCACCCAGCGAGCACTCACCGAGTGAGCACTGGGAGCGGCGAGAACTCGTTCTGAGGATCTACACGGCCCTTCAGCCCTCGACTGCGATTCCCTTCTCCCTCTCTCTTTCTCTAGCTCTTCTCTATACTTCATTAACTCGTTGCTGACTTAAGCATCGGAGGGTTGTCCCCTGGGGTAACACCCGGGACTCCTTCTGACGCCCTTCTGGCTTCTGGTGTTTGCAGGTCTCTACGGATGCGAGACGACTTCCCCAACAAATAAATATAGAAGGTGGTACGTGGCCTAGGAACCATTTTCCTGCCGGTACACTTCTTGGCGCCGTCTGTGGGAAGCACGAGCGAAAGGCTATGGCACCCCGTGGAAGCCTCCGCAACGCTAGCAACCGGGGGCGCGGTTCCCACCAGGGACCCAACTCCTGCCGGGAGTCGCAGGAAGCTTCTTCCCCTCATCCCCAACGAGAGGTCACCCAAGGTGACCTAGACGAAATCCGACAGGAAATTCGAGCCATGATAGAACTCTGCCAGGAGCTTCGGAACCAACGGGTGGAACCCCAGCGTGCCCTACCCGAACGACGGGAGGGCGAGAGGGGCCCAACTGGGGAAAACCCCCGCCAAGTGCGGGAGGCATCCCACGCCTCAGTGGCTAGGTCCCGACGATCGCGCAGCCAGCCCCCACCAAGAGTGCACGGCCTACTGCACTCCAACCTGGACATGGATCGTCGGCTCCAATGCTTCGACGTGATAGAGGACAAAGTCCGGTATCTGGACGACGTCCTCTTGGCCGCCAAACATCATGGCCTGATCGACGATGACCTGGACTTCCACGCTCCTTTCTCCGGGGAGATCATGGAAGCCCCCATCCCGCCGAAGCTCCAGCTGTCGTCATTCACCTCCTACGACGGCACCACCGACCCGGCCGACCATATGCACAGCTTTGAGTCCCACCTGGTGTTCCACCGGGCCTCAGACACTGTGAAGTGCCTGGCATTCGTCACGACTCTCCGAGAGAACGCCTGGGCCTGGTTCGAGTCCCTGTCGGCCGAGACAATCTCCTCCTTCAAACAGCTCAAGAAGCTGTTTAAGGAGAACTTTATCGGCTGCCGAAAGGTGGCCAAGTTTGCGGTGACCCTGCTCGCCCTCAGGCAGGGAAAACACGAGACGCTGTGGGACTTCGTCTCCCGTTTCCGCATGGAGGCGCTCCGCATTCTGCACCTCTACGTCGGCATCGCGACCACAGCACTCACCCAAGGGACGCGGGACCACATCATCCGACGAGCGCTCGGAGTAGAGGCCCCAACGACCCTCCCTGATCTCCTCGCTCTAGCACAGAAGCACGCACGCTGCGAGGAGAACACCGCGGCCCTGGGCCGCGCGGCCTAATCCGATCGGAACGACCGGAAAAGATCCGCCGACTCGTCACGAGAAGAGCGGAGCAAGAAGGAGCGACGCGACAGAGACCGCCGTGATCGCCCCGAAAGAGAAAGGGGGAACTACCGCGACTACACACCCCTGAGAGCTCCGCCTGACCAGATCCTGATGGAGATCCGCGAGGAGCCATTCTTCAAATGGCCTCCCCGGATGAAGTCAGACCCAGGTTCGAGGAGCAAGAAGAAGTACTGTCACTACCATCGCGAACACGGCCACGACACCGCCGATTGCATCAACTTGAGGGACGCCATTGAGGATCTTGTCCGCAGAGGACTCCTCGATAAGTTCCTCGCCAAAGCCGCAGAAAGACGACAGAAGACGTCTCCACCCATCAATCGGCCCAATGGAAAGGAGATCATGATGATCTCCAGGGGGCCGACAGCCGGGGGAGATAGCGCGAGCAGGCGACGACGATACGCATCGGCTGTCTACGCCGTGGAGCGAAGCGAGGGCACTCGACTAGAAGCCACCTCGCCGGGCCATCCGAGAGACCCTATTGTCTTCTTGGAGGATGACCTATATGGTGTAACTACTCCCCACTCTGACGCACTCGTGGTTTCAGCCACAATAAACCATTGTATCGTGCGTCGAATATTAGTGGATAATGGAAGCGGTCCAGATGTTATTGCGTACGACTGTCTTGTGCTCATGGGTGTGGACTTGTCTCTACTGACGCCCCTGCACACACCGTTGTACGGGTTCTCTGGCACCACTGTCCGTCTCGAAGGACGCATCCCACTCCCGATCACGTTCGGAACCGCGCCAAAAGAGGCAACCTTCCTCGCCGACTTCACGGTTGTTCGCGCGATGACCGAGCATAATGCCATTATCGGGCGAGGGATTCTCGGCACGCTTCGCGGCGTCCCCTCCTCCTACCATCAAAAGCTCAAGTTCCCCACCCCCCGAGGGGTGGGGGAAGTTCGAGGAGACCAGAAGGAGTCCAGATGATGTTACCTCATCTCCACCCACGATCGATGCCCCGAAGAAATGCCGCCCTAAAAGGAAGCAAGAACCGAAGATCCAGGTCCGAGCACGAGTGCGCCGGCCTACCTCATCCAAGTGGGAGCTGATCCCAACAAAATGATGAGGATCGGTGCCACTCTACCCGAGCACGATAAACTAGCATACGTGGACTTCCTCGCGGCCAACCAAGACGTGTTCGCTTGGTCCGAGGACGAGCTCTCCGGACTCCCGCCAGAGGTCATCACACACCAACTCAAGTTGGACCCCACCTGCCGCCCGGTACAGCAGCGCCGAAGGCGTTGCAACCCCGAGCGACAAGCCATCATCAGGCAACAGGTGGGCGAAAAGTTACGCTCAGGGCTACTCAGGCCTACCCAATATCCAAACTGGGTGGCCAACGTGGTCCTGGTTCCCAAGAACAACGGGAAGTGGCGGATGTGCGTGGACTACACCGACCTCAAGAAGGCCACGCCCAATGATAGCTTCTCCATGCCACGGATCGACCAGCTGGTCGACGCTAGGGTCGGACACGGAATGCTAAGCTTCTTGGATGCCTATTCCGGGTATCACCAAATCAGCATGCACAAGCCCGACCAAAACAAGACTGCATTCGTAACCGATCACGGCTTATACTGCTACACTCGTATGCCGTTCGGGTTGAAGAATGCTGGAGCTACATACCAACGCCTCGTCAACCATATGTTCGACTCGCAGATCGTCCGCAACATGGAGGTCTATATCGACGACATGCTTGTGAAAGGCCTCCAAGCCGCTGAGCACTTGGGAGACCTGGCGGAGACCTTCGCCACACTCAGGAGGTATAATATGAAACTCAATCCAGGTAAATGTGCATTCGGAGTGCGGTCGGAGAAGTTCTTGGGTTTCCTTGTCACTCACCGAGGAATTGAGGCCAACCCTGACTAGATCCGAGCAGTGTTGGAGATGAAGCGACCAGGACGAGTGAGGGACGTACAGTGCCTCACCGGACGCATCGCCGCCCTGGCTCGGTTCCTATCCCGAGCCGCCAAGCAATGCGGGAAAACTTAGACCTGCTCGAAGAAGATAGAGCGGGCGCGCAAGTGAAGCTCGCTGCATATCACCAAAAGCTGGCCCAATACTACAATGCCCGAGTCAAAGAACGACACTTCTTCCCTGGAGATTTGGTACTACGACGGGCAAGCGTGGCCGACCCACGGGGGGCCGCAGGGAAACTCGCACCAAATTGGGAAGGCCTGTACAGGGTAACGGAGGCACTCGGCAAAGGAGCGTACAGGCTGGCAACGTTGGGGGGGGAGAGGTACCCAGGACGTGGAACTCTGTAAACCTCAGAAAATTCTTCCAGTAAATCGTCACCAGCCATACTCCACGAAGGTAACCGAAGGGTTCCCTAGAGGCAAGCATCACTCCCCTTGAAAACGAGAAGGTAACCCAAGGGTTCCCTAGAGGCGAGCACCGCTCCTCTTGAAAACGAGAAGGTAACCTAAGGGTTCCCTAGAGGCGAGCACCGCTCCCCTTGAGAGTGAGAAGGTGACCTAAGGGTTCCCTTGAGGCAAGCACTGCTCCCCTTAAAAATAATGGTAGCAAACAAAGGAAGGACGCAGACGCTGCGAAGCATGCACACAGGAAAATTCACCCAGCGAAATACAGAAGCCTTCCGACAAAAGGTACACAATAAATATCGACTCAAGTTAAAGAATCTTTATTCCTTTAGTCAAAATACAAGCTGCCAGAGACCGGCAAGTCACTCTTACGTGACCAATCTACAAGCGTATGGAAAGATGAGACACACCCAATCGCTGCTGCTACATGCAACATTAGTCCCTCGTTCCATGGGCACCATCACCGTTAGGGTGTCTGTCAAGGACTCTGGTAACTCCACGAGTGGACACCTAGCACCCCGCTTGTTATGAGGAAGCGTACCAGTAGAGGAAGCCACCTATGCCAGAGAAGAGGGACGAACCCGCCAGCGGTTGAGCGGACACCTGGCACCCTCTTTTTTTGTTCTGTGGAAGGGAACCAACGAGGATGCCACTGGCGAAGAGGTCTACGCCAGGAAACCAGCAGGCCTACCCACCTCCGGCCGACGGCGGACACTGGAGCAACAAGGCCCACGCATTACGAAGGCTGGTGCAGTACATTGGCCATGCCTGCAAATTGGCAAGCGAGCCTTGCTGCTCCGCCCACAGTTATCTTCAAGCAGAAGAGCGCTCCTCTCGGCTCGGGAGGATACCTCGTCCCGCGCCCGCAGAGTGGAAGAAGGGAAAACAGCTTCTGCGCTTTCCCGCCAGAACGAAGATGCTCCAGCAACAGGGGACATCTCGTCACGCACCTACAGTTCAAAGGGCGAAGGGAGGCGGTCACAAGCACGCAATAAGAAGGCAACGAGGGAAAACGAAGGAGTTCACTCAGAAGTAGGGAGGATAAGTACAAGGGTATTAGTCGTCCCCTTAAGGACGGAACCTATCCGGCTCAAGAAGCAGAACCCCCCCTACCGGCATACAAGCGGTTGACCTTGTCCAAGACCTCCCGTCAGCCATCCATGTAACCGGTGAGGTACTGCTCAGAGACTGGACCATGCGCTCCTGGCTCCGGCCACGGCCGCCACAGTACCGGAGGAGGGTCTCCCCGGAGGATCAAGGGTTGGTGATGGGCCTGCAAGGAGTCGTCGTCAGACGAAATGCCGGACTCCCCCGACGAAATCTCGCGGAAGGACTCTCTCCTCGAAACTCGCCAACCTAGAGGGGGCCAAGAGCTCACCACGAAAGCCACTATTTATAGGCAGGATGGAAGTTCCCAGAAGGCCAAAGGACTCCCACCGTCCCAAGCAAATCCGCAGTAACCGAAGCGACGGATCCCGAAAGTCGCGCCCTTACAGAATAGCCCTCAAGAGCGCCGTTTCGTATCCCCAGAGGATCTCATAGCCGTTCAGAGGGAGGGAAATGCACGGAAGAAATCTCGAGACTTGCGAAACAAAGGAAAGATTTCTATTCCACGTTCGAAAATATACAAGGGAGAGGCTACCGCCTCGGAAAAGAAGGAAAGGAACTAGAAGAAAGCAGCAAGGGGCACCCTCTCAAGGGTCCGCCCCAACCAAATCGTCACGTGCCCTGGGCTCTTCAGGCTCACGTGCGGCAACAGCTCCAGAGGGAGGAAGATCATCGACCAAGTCCACCACTTGGACCCCCACGACCGAGGCATCAACGCGTGCTCGCTGGTCCACGCTTGGGCCCAGCGCTGACTCCTCGGCTCTGGCTTCCTCATCGCCAGGCTCCCCTTCGCCGTCATCGGCCTCCAGGCCGTAGGGCGTCGAGGGAGGAAGAAGAGGCGGGACCACGACGTCGAGGCTCTCCGCCGTGGCTTTGATAGTAGCACTCCAGCCCTCCCGGAATCCACGATCGCGTACCGGCCCGTAGAACTCCAGGGCCACCGCGGTCAGCTCGTCCCGATAAGCCAGAGAGGAGCGGAAATTCTTCATTGCCTCCTCGCCAGCAGTGGACATCGACGAGCGCAACCCAGCGAGCTCCACCTCGACCTCCTGAGCATGGGCCATCAAGTCTTGGACCTACGCCCCCAGCTTAACCACGCGGGCTTCGGCCGCATTAGCTCGGACCCGGAAGAAGTCCCGGTCCCGTTCTATCCCAGCAAGGGCTAACCCTTGCTGGGCCAGTTGTTCACGAAGCCCACCGTTGGCGGCCTCAGACCCCTTCAGGCGCTCCCCAAGCACCTCACCATTGGCCGAGAGCTCCGCCTGAAGGGCCTGGCTGGCCTCTAGCTTCCGAGCGAGGGCATCAAAGTGATGCCTCCATAAGCGAAGAGCATGGATAACAGAGCACACGCCCTGGGCGGCCAGAGCCACCAACCGCTCTTCAGCCTCAAGATCGAGTTCCTCAGTGCGTTCGTGCCGGCGAACACTCCTTCCCATAAGGACAACGACTGTCGCGACCTCGGAAAGCCCAGACGCCGTCCCCTCGGGCGGCGAGGACTGTCCTCGCGGGGGAACTTCTCGGGGAGGAGGAGTGTTGACGACAACAGCGGCGGCTTTGCCCCTGTCACGCCCTCGTTCCACGGAGGCGGGTGAAGGAGAAGAAGCAGCCAGCTTACCAGCTCGTGGTGGCGGCGGAGCCTCAGATTGAGGCAGGTCAGACGGCAGAGGAGGCGGAATGCGGCCTCGAGCCGGGGTAGAAACCCTTCCCCTCTTCCTCGCGCGACGTTGGTTGTCCAGCGCCATCAGATCATCCTCGGATAGGGTAGCACGACTACTGCCAACTATGACGAACTCTTCTTCAGCCGCGCTAGCAGTCCCTTCAAGAGAATCCCCCCGAGGGCTCGATCCCTCGTAGGTCGCAGACGCTGCTAGTGAGCGCACCAGGGGGACATCGACGGGGACCGGGGATTGCAACCTCCCCGGAGCGAAAGCAACCTCGGCTTGGGGGGCGACAATCGTCACCTGGCCGGCCCCCGGCGCAACGTGATCCACCGGGCGAGGAGCGCACCGCAGCAACCTGACTGTCTCATAGCTCCACACCGGAACCTTAGGCGCACCTGAAAGCAGAGCAAAACTGATTGAAAATAGATCGCTACCGACACAATTCGACGAAGAATCAAAGACAGTACCCTGCGGCAACGGGGGGCTCAACCCCAGCTCCCGGAGCAATCCCGGAGTCAACACAAAGTCCGCATCGACCGTGCAAAACCAGAGGATGGCATCGACCTTCTTACGCTCCGCGGCGTTGATCGGGGGCTTCCTATCGGCCCAGATAGGACGCTCGCCCCTACGCATCCAACTGCTGGAGCATGGTCCTTCCACTTAATAAGGTACACATACCGTTGCGACCAACCCTTGTGGTTAGTCGCGGCGGAGGAGACTTGGATTAGGTTCCGGCCAGACCGAGCCTTAAAATAGGCAAAGGCCGTGTCGGACGGACATCGCTGGATATAATAAAACTGCCGGAAGAGAAGAACACTTGGCTCCACCGACGCTCTCTGGCAGGCATAGACAAACCCACAAGATGTGGTAAGAATTGGGCGATAGCTCCCCAGCATGCCGCCCATAATGGTGGAGGACGGACGCGATGAAAGGATGAGTCGGTAGGCGAAAACCCGCTTGGAAGGATGCCACTGGGACCATAATCCCGCCTGAAGGAAGACTCAACACGTCGTCGTCCACAGTTGGGAAGACGATGTCAAATTCAGGGGGAATCTGGAAAGCTTCTCGTAGCCCTCGAATCACCCTATACGCCACCAACGGCGGAGAAGAAGGTTGACTAGTGCCGGCACCTGAAGTGCTCGGCGCGCTACCTCCAAGGATGGCAGTATCAGTTTCGGCCGGTATCGAAACCGATACGTACCGGTTTCGGTATCGGTATCGGTTTCGGCCGAAACTGGTTGAAACCATTCAAAAAATTAAAAAAAATAGTGATCCTCTCTGGTTTCGGCCGAAACTGACCTGTTTCGGCCGAAACCTTTAATGGTTTCGTCCGAAACCATTAAAATAGTATTTTTTTAGGTATCGGACCTGCTACAGTGTTGGGGTCTGGTTTCGGATCGGTACCGGCCGAAACCGATACGTTTCGGCCGAAACGTATCGGTTTCGGCCGATACTGCCAACCATGGCTACCTCGGCCAGAAGATACCTCCTCGATAGAAGAGGTCGAAACGTATCGGTTTCGGCCGGTACTGCCAACCATGGCTACCTCGGCCAGAAGATACCTCCTCGACAGAAGAGGAGGGGCTGGCGCGAAGATTTCTCCTCCGAGGAGGCATAGTCGCGGAAGATGGAAAAGGCAAGAGAAAAGATGGTCCTCACCGGGCGGAGGAAGAGGACGCCCACTACGAACACGACAAGCAGCGAGCTCGGATGGAATCTAGAAAAAGACCCTGCAGCGATTCTTATAACTGCCCACCAGCACTACCCCCTCGGGAGGCAGGTGAAAATGCGCCCGTCACCATCACGGTACGGCCATCAACGCCAGACGCCCGTTCGAGCCCACGCTCCCAGAAAAGACAGAGGCGCCTTGCGCGCCAACCATGACGCTGAACACATCGACTCCCGCACCAACGAAGGGATCGACTTCGAATCTCACGCTCTGACATACCCTCTCATGTTCTATTCTCGGTTCCCTGCAGAGTGCTCGGCGACCAAGAGTAGGGGGGGAAGTGAGGAGGGTAAATCCGGTTTGGCCCATGAACAACCCAATAGCGGTAGGCCCAAATCGGATCCATCCCCTTAAGCGCGCCCAAGAGGCACCCAAGGTGAACGGCCCGCCAAGGCGCGGCCCAACTCGACTCGGCATTGAATTCTACAGTACGGGAAAGCGCATTAGTCGCCGGAGGACCCTCTGGCGACCGACCGTTGCCCCCTACCACGTCGGCCCTGACCCCATAACGGGCGAGCTCGCCCCACGAGTACCGTAAGACTCGCCCCGGGACCAGCCGACGTCGGGGTAAACGCCCACCAATGGGAAACTCCCGCCGTTATAGCGGAAAGGAGTTGCTCCACGACTTATGCCTTCCCTATCAAGGGATATAGCTCTTCGCTCTAGGACAACCCTTATAAGAAGGGGAACGATAGAGAGAAGACACACGGTGGATGATTCTGTCAAAACCTGCTACGCAAGAGAATAGAGTTACTAGCCTACTGCACTACGGGAGGGAAGCGCCAACGATCTGTGCTGAAAGGGGAATTCTCCTCCGGCGACCTTACCACCTAGCGAGCACTCACCGAGTGAGCACTGGGAGCGGCGAGCACTCGTTCTGAGGATCTACACGGCCCTTCAGCTCTTGACTGCGATTCCCTTCTCCCTCTCTCTCTCTCTCTAGCTCTTCTCTATATTTCATTAACCCGTTACTGACTTAAGCATCGGAGGGTTGTCCCCTGGGGTAACACCCGGGACTCCTTCTGACGCCCTTCTGGCTTCTGGTGTTTGCAGCCCTCCACGGGTGCGAGACGACTTCCCCAACAAATAAATAGAGAAGGTGGTACGTGGCCTAGGAACCATTTTCCTGCCGCTACAGTAGGTGTAAACTAGGGTTCGCCGACTCGATGATCCGTATCGAATCAGATCTTCCTTGATTCGGTACGGCATCTCCCCCCTCTCAAAAACACACTCTCTCTCACTGTGACTTGACCCTACTCGGCCTGACTCGGGATGATCCGCACCGTATCGAGTTTTTTCAGATACGGTACGACACGCCTGAGTTGGATCGAGTCGACAAACCATGGTGTAAACTTCATTAAATGTACACCGTGTGTGTGCGCGCGTGCGGCGCTCTCTCCCACTCACTAACTCTCACTCCCCCCACCTTTCTTTCCTGACAGCTCCATTTGATTATTGTTGGCATGCGCTTATTATAGGTGGTACCTCTTGAACTTGTTTAGACTTAAAAATTTTGCTTGGCAACTTGCTCTTTACATGTATAAATTTTAAAGGCACTTTTTGGGATCTTCACATATATAAATTGGGTACAGCTTTATCTATGTAAAAATTACATTACTCATAGTTATAATATCATGAAAGATAATAATGATAAACGTTTTCCCATTATGTTCTTAAGAGATAATTTCACATAAATAAACTTTTATTTTAGATATTTATGTAAAAATCCCAATTTACTTGCCCTTTGCTTCTTCAATCCTTCTAATAAATATATATATATTTTGTACTGTCCATTTCTTATCCACCAATCAGGCTTCGCAGAGCGATGGCGCGTCGCCACACAACAAAAATCTCTCTCTCCAATCTCCGGAAGACCCTTCCGCAAATCCTACGCAACAATCGCTAGCCTCCCATCCACGCACTCTTTCGACATGTGATTTATCACGTTACTCGAACGTTTTCGGTGTTGGTATTGTTCAAGAGGACACTGGAGCACTGACCATTTGACGAAACATCCGCCGTTCTGGCCGCTATTGCAAACCGGTCACAGCCACGAAAAGCCGCCACGTGGAGCACATCCTTCGGCTGCGGACGGTCCAAGAGATCACCAACGGACCCACAGAATCAGCGGCCGAGAGCGTCCACTGCCTTCCCATAGAGTGTGGTCCCCATCATCTGTCCTCGTCGCCGAATCTTTACAGACGCAAAAGGGTAGCGCAGGCCTTTCCGCTCCTGTGACGGACACTCCCACCCCCGCGAAGCTCCCCACGAAATCCCCGAGGGCTGTATATTCCGGGCTTTCTATTGACCCTCTGATCCAGATCCAACGGTTGTTCGTAAACCCATAAACAATGACGCCCCCCCCCCCCCCCCCCCCCGGCCACGAGGCTTCCTCCTCCATTTCTTCCACTTAGTCTTCTGCCCCATCGCCAAATGCGCAGGTAGGTCTCCTCTGGTTCCCCCCCTTCGGAGGCCCCGATCTCCCCGCCGCCCCAGCCAATGGCGTCCGCCTCCGCCTCCCTCACCTGTAATGTTGGCTTCTCCCCGCTCTCCTACCGCCGCCGCGGCATCTCCGCCGCCCCCCGCTCTGTAGACCTCACCGGCGTTGGATTCCATGGCGGATCCTCCCTTACCTCCCGCCAGAATGCTGCCCCTGCTTCTGTCTCTTCTTTGTCTTCTAAGTCCTGTCTAGGGTTCTTGCAGCCGAGGAGACTCGCGTTCCCGATCTGGAGGCGGGGCCTCAGCGTGCGTGCCTCCGCGGCCGCGTCCCCCGCAGTGCCTGCCCCCGCTGCCCCCAAGCAGCCGTGTCAGGGTGCTGCTCTGAAGCCACTTGCTGCGTCCATCGCCACTGGGGTTATCCTCTGGTTCGTCCCCGTCCCCTCCGGCGTCTCCCGGATCGCGTGGCAGCTCCTCGCCATCTTCCTGGCTACGATCGTGGGGATCATCACCCAGCCGCTCCCGCTCGGTGCCGTCGCTTTGATGGGGCTCGGTGCCGCCGTGCTCACCAAGACACTCACCTTTGCCGCTGCTTTCTCGGCCTTCGGGGACCCCATCCCCTGGCTCATCGCCCTCGCCTTCTTCTTTGCCCGGGGATTTATTAAGACTGGCCTTCGGAACCGGGTCGCCTACCAATTCGTTTCCCTATTCGGCAGCTCCTCTCTGGGGCTTGGCTACAGCCTGGTCTTCAGTGAGGCGCTCCTTGCGCCAGCCATTCCGTCTGTTTCTGCTCGAGCTGGCGGGATCTTCCTCCCTCTCGTTAAGTCACTGTGTGCCGCCTGTGGGAGCAACGTGGGGGATGGGACAGAAAGGCGGCTTGGGTCATGGTTGATGCTCACTTGTTTCCAGACCTCGGCTATCTCTTCAGCTATGTTCCTCACGGGCATGGCTGCAAACCCACTCAGCGCGAATCTTACTCAGAGTGCTATTAAACAGACTATTGGATGGACAGATTGGGCTGTGGCTGCATCAGTCCCTGGTCTGGTCTCATTGATCGTTGTCCCATTGCTTCTGTACATAATCTATCCTCCGACATTGAAGAGTAGTCCAGATGCTCCGAAGCTTGCAAGGGAGAAACTGGAGAAGATGGGACCGATGACTAAGAGCGAGATCATCATGGCACTGACACTGCTTCTAACGGTATAATTTTCATGTTTTAAGCGTTTATATTCTTTCCTACTGATCATTGCCTGCCCATTTTTTCCCATACCGTTTTCCTGTTATATAGAGGATATTGAAATGTCTGGCACTCATAAGAGCAAAGGACGATATTTGAGTTGCTATATTTTAAACTTAACCATCTTTGTCATATATATATATTTAAGCAATTGTTAAAGGAAGACTCTGTGGTTGAGAATAAGATAGTGCTGCCTCTTGTTATATTAGCCCTGGTTTCCGATTTCATGGTTGAGAATCTTGAGATTATTTATGATCCATTATGCCTAGGTAAACTTGTTTTAGCATTAAAGGACATATGGGCAGATGCCTTCCAAAAGCCATTCTTGACTTTTATCAGAAATCTCATGCCTTGAAAGAGAGAAATCAGGTTGGCACCTTTTGTGATAATATGAGGCTTTATGCTTGTTCTACAATGACATTTGACAACACCCTAGGAATTGTTATACTTCGCTGTTATCAAAATGTACTTTTATGTGTCAGAAACAAGTAATTTTGTGATTTTCATTATATATAATTGAGGTCTCGGGCGAGGTTGAGCTCCAACATCCATTCTCATTCTAGTAATAGAAGTCTGGTGTTGTATTATTGTCCTTGTTTCCTTCTTTCAAGAGCTACATTCCCATTAAGATCATGTAGTAAAAACTTTCTATCTCATCTAGATCATAATGCTTGTAATGTTGTGACTTGATTATGATTGTTTGATGCAGTCATGGCAGTCACCTTTTTATGATGTCTTGTTTGGGAGGATATTTTTATTGAAAGGAGTTAAGTTTTTTCTTCATGCGGTTAGGATTTTACTAGAAAGAAGTTTGTGCAATATGAAATAAAAAACTATATTCTGGATGTTATGCTATATACCATTTGACTATAAATGAGTGTGGTATGTGTCACCTTGCCTTTTTTAACAGTATAAAAAGTCTATGAACAAAGGAAATAACCTATGCATGCAGGAAAACAATAATGCAGTAACTAAATGGATGTGCAAAGGGGATAGTGAGTGGTAATATCCATTTGTGAAGAGTTTGGCTGGTAGCCAGTACTTATATACTGAAAGTTAGGTTTGGGTGGAAGTTCAGAGACTGATATTTTGGGGTATGACTAAGATATTTAATCTTTAAGCATGGTTATGAAATTATTGATCTTGATCTTCATGTCCACCCAGCTAGAACCGTGGGCCACCACTCAAATACTACTCTTCTGATTTTTACTGATAAAAATTTAAAAATTATGAAACCATCTTCAGTTGATTAGGTCAAATCCAAAACAGAATTTTAACTGAATTCTAAAGGGCATGTATCAATTATGATTAGGGTATTGAAGCCTTGTTTTTTAAGGCATATCTTGGAGCATGAAGAGAGTGAACTGTTCTTAAAATTTTTTTTTGAACAGGCTAAGCTCGTGATTCCTTGGATATGGATAGCACTGGGATATCTAAATATGGGTGGGGGGAGGGGCGATCTACAGTTGTAAGAACTATCTTGAAGGAAGTGATTAATGACATTGATGATGCTGTTATGGACAGCAGAATGAGATACATGCAAAGTGGACTTAGTGGTTCTAATCAATTACCACATAGTTGCAGTTGATGCTATTGTGGGAGTAGTTAGATTGATTTTGATCAAAGCAAGTTTTAAAAGGTCCAAGTGGTTTTGTTCGAAATTGGCAGATGCTTGACTGTCTGATTTTGGATCATTAATTAGTGTTCATGAGGAGATGGGGGCATGGTTGGCATGTCTATGCTTGAATGAAGAGGAAGCAACTCGGTGCAAGTTGCTGCTGCATAAGTAAGAACCAAATATACAAGCATGGATGCTGGAAGTTCTTATTGGAAGGGACATTGGCTTCTTGAGTTTGAATATGAATATAGCACTTGATAGAATTCTTTGGTGGAACAAGATTCATGTAGCTGACCCCAAATAATGAGATAAGGCTCTGATGATGATGATGTAAGTTCTCTGATTCAGATGGGCTTATATTTCTTCTTTGGTTGGTCTGAAGTGGAAAATATAGTGCTTACAGTTCATGTCCAAGTTAAAGTGGCAAAAAGGTGTGTGAGGAGGAATGAAAAATAAGTGATAGAGAGATTGCTTCAGTTTTTGTAGAATGTTTTTTTTTGGGGGGGGGGAGGGGTTGGGGGGAATAACAAGAGATTACATGCACACACACATACCCAGGATCAAGCCCTGCATCATTGGCACCCTGTTTGAATGCCCCCAAAAAAATCAGAGAGAACACAAGATGAAGAAGATGATTTAAAAATAGAGAGGGGAGAAGAAAAGAACGTGGACAGCCTTTAGCAGTAGCGGGAGAAGAGGGAGGAGAGCATGAGCAGCTGCACAGCAAGAACAGCAGTGGCAGAGCCCCTTCTAGGGCAGGCACACAAGAAAAGAGAGGAAGAGAAGACGGGGAGAAGAGAGTCCATCATGGAGTCCTTCCTGCACAGTAAATAGAGGGAAAAAATCCAACTTTGGACTTTTGCCTAACTTTGTAACTAGCAACCTGGTGGAGGTGGGATCTACAGAGGCTATAAATAGGGTTGCCCAGATTAGAGAAGACATACACGGAGATCTTGGGGAAGAGGCTCTAAGGGTGAAGGTGCGCCCTGCCCTCTCTTCCCTTAGGCCTACGGGCCTTTGTCTTTTTGTAATGCTGATTAAATATTAAATATTAAATAAATAAATAAACCATCCGTCTCATAATTTTAATTAATCAACAATTATATTTCTTATTAACTAATAAACTGTTTTAATTAAATAGACTAGTCTTGGTTAATGAATTTTGGAATATGGTTTATTTAAAGGACCATGCCTTTATAGACTGCATCCTCCTTGTTTAATTATTTAATTGACTATTTACCTTATAGTCTTAGTTAATTAATTGACCACATGTTCCACAGTCCTATAGTGTTAATCAATTAGGCCACGTTAGATACAGGGATAAGTGGGGGATATCCCCATCTAAATCCTATTCTGTGTTTGGTAAGAGTATTTTGGGTGGGGATATCCAGGGATAAGCAGAATGGGTATATCCCCGAAAATGGGGTTAGGAATGAGAATAACTCATTCCACCAAAATGGTGGAATGAGTTACCCCACCCCTTTAACCCGTTTTTTTTCTCTTCACATTCTATTGACCTATCTTGCCCTCCTCTCACCAAAATGAAGTTATAATGTTAATTAATCATGATTATGAAGGGATTAAATATTAAACAATAGTATCATTATTACTAAATATTTTTACTAATTAAGGAAAATATTTTATTAACAATATCTTCATTTGTACTATTTACGATTATTAATAAAACTAATTTAACAATATTTTCATTAATACTAATAAATCTTATACATTAAACTTAATTATGATATTTATTTGTTGTAAAAATGATTGTTAATTTTAATTAAGTCTATCTTTTCACTAAGTTGAGATATAAAAATTTGTCTAAGTCTTCTTAATCCCATCCAAACATATAATATTATCATGTCCTTTAACCCGAGATAAGAAGGGTAATTTAGTCATTTTTCAGCACTTATTCCCTATTGTATCCTTATTTTTTACCAAACGAGTAATGGTGATATCTCCATACTTATCCTCTCACAATCCAAACGAACACGATAATAAAGATAGGGATAAATTAACCCAAAATGACTTAGCCCTATTCTCCTCTAAATTTATCTCGATACCAAACGTGACTTTAATGAGCCATTGATTATAGTCTTAATTAATTAATAGACTATTTTTTTACAAGCTTAATGGATCATGGATGGCAGTATCGGCCGAAACCGATACGTTTCGACCGAAACGTATTGGTTTCGGCCTATACCGAAACCGAAACAGGCCTTGTTACTGTAGCAAGTCCGATACCAAAGAAAATGATTTTTTTAATGGTTCCGGACCTAAACCGTCAGGTTTCGGACCGAAACCGGACCGAAACCGTCCGGTTTCAGCCGAAATCGGACCGAAACCGTCCGATTTCAGCCGAAACCGGACCTGCTCAATATATTTTTTGCCTTTTCTGACTGTTTTGAACCAGTTTCGGCCGAAACCGAAACCGATACGTTTCGGTTTCGGTCCTGGCCGAAACCGAGACCGAAACCGATACTACCATCCTTGTAATGGATAGATCAAGCTTGTAGATTGCGGCTCATATCGTCAAGCTTGCTAATCCAATTACTACATGATCTGATTGATCAAGTCCAATCAATAGGTTGTGGCTTAGCCAACCTAGTCAATGTTACAACTGATGAACCACGATCAATGTGGCTAGTCAATTAACACAATTAATTGAAGATTATATGGTATGGTTGATCAAGTCCAATCAATGGATCGTGGCTTAGCCAACCCAGTCAAATGTTACAATTGATGAACCATGATCAATGTGGCTAGTCAATTAACACAAATTAATTGACTGTGGACTATATGGTCCGGTTGATCAAGTCAATCAATGGATTGAGGCTTAGCTAATCTGGTCAAATGTTACAATTGAGGAACCACGATCAACATGGCTAGTCAATTACACAATTAATCGACCATGGACTATATGGTTCGGTTGATCAAGTCCAATCAATAGACCAGGGCTTAGCCGATCTTGTCAAAAATTACAATTGATGAACCATGATCAACGTGACTAATCAATTAGCACAATTAATCGACCGTGGACTACATGCTCCAGTCGATCAAATCAATTAACAAATCACGGCTTAGCCAGTCGGTCAAATGCTGCAATTGATGAATTATGATCAATTTGGCTAGTCGATTAACAGAGTTCATCGACCGTAGGCTATATGGTCTATTCGATTAAGTCTAATCAACAGACTACCGCTTAGTCAGCCTGGTCAAATGTTAGTTATGACGAACCGTGATCAACGTGGCTTAATCAATTAACACAATTAACGGACTCTCGACCACATGGTCCAGTTGATCAAGTCCAATTAACAAACTGCGGCTTAGTTAGCTCTGTCAAATGTTGCAATTGAGGAACCACGATCAATATGGCTTAGTCAACTAACATAATTAGTCGGCTGAGGATTACATGGTTTGGTTGATCAAGTCCAATTAACCGACCGCGACTTAGCCAGCCCAGTTAAATGTTACAATTGACGAACCATGATCAACGTAGCTTAGTCAATTAATACAATTAATCGATCATAAAATACAGGGTCCAATCAATCAAGTCCCCTTGTGGGACCATGGCCAATATGGCCCGGCTAATTAACCAGTTGATAGGCTGTAGATATCATGGTTTGGTCAACTAACCCAATTATTGGACTGTGGCCCATTCAGCCCGATCAATTGTCATGGACCGTGGCTAACATGGCCTGGACAAATCGACTTAATTAGCGGACTATGACTTACATTACTTGGTCAAATTTGTATAAACAATGGATTGTTATCCAATTATTGTAAATCCATATACACAATCATATCAATACAATTCTATTAGTCATGTTCTTACATATGCCTACAATTTATGGTTTGTTTTGCCTTGCAACGGCATTTTGGGTTCATCAGAATAGTCCCTACAGTCGAACCCCAGAATCCCAGTTAGAATAAGACTTTAACTCAGAATACCTTGAAGTACATTTTTTTGGGGGCCTAAGTTAGGGTAAAACCATCACTTCTATTTTTAAAAGGACCAAGTTGAAGGGTCCCAGATGAACTAGGACTTTAGTCTGGGTCACTCCATGGCCTATTCTGAAATCAAAAGAATGACACATAATGACTCAAACTGGTCCAAGTACAATTCAAATTCAAGAGTCCCATTCTGACTAGGACTCAAACCCAGAATGTTCTGAGGCTCATTTCATACCTAATTGACTGAGCGACGAACAACGAGCCATTATGCAAACGTGTAGACAAGCGCATTATTAACAGCAGTTAATCAAGGGTTTTTAGTTGTCAAACCGATGTACTTAATACTGATCGAGGTCGGTGGGGAATGAGGTCAAGATTAATATCCAAAATTTTCCAATGCATATTGCTTCACCGTTTGCATCGACCAACATATAATTTTTATGTTTATATGTTAAAAAATATGTTCTCACATACCCCAAGCCATGGGTCTGCCAAACCTCACTCTTGGGCAGTGGGTCCTCCACTGTCTTGCTGAATCACATGGGCCACATGCGGACCTTGAGTGGTACGCACCCTGTATTTGTGTCCATGGTGGGAGTTGATTCCGAGACCTTTGGGTGACCACGAGGCCCCTTATCCAACTCTCCCATCACTAGTGTGTTTTTGCTGAATGTTCGTTGCATCGTATATACAATGGGTCTAGACTGGGTCCAAATCTTCAGGGTCATGATCGGAAAATGAGGTCCCATCATTTTCTTTGGTCAGTTGAATGTAGATGGGAAAAGAGCTGAGTTCAAACTAAAACTGCCAAGCTTGCGCAGGCCGGGGTTGGGAATGCCCATTGGGATTTGGTCTCTTGGGTCCACTTATAACCCTAGTTACATGGCCCAAAAGGCTATTGATCGTTAGAGGAGTGATGTTGACGGAGATCTGGTGCTTGCTATTAAGACCTGCTTTCTGGTTTAAGATCCATCTCCTAACCAAACATAATGGAACAGATCAGATCTACTCACATCCTATGTAGTCCGAGACGTGAGGCGACTGAGGCGACCAAGGGGTCGCCTCATGCCTCAAACGCCTAGGCGATGGCCTAGGCATTTGAGGCGTTTTATTAAAAACATATATATACAATTCAAAAAATATAAATATATGTCTAAATATCAAAGAAAATACATACATACAATCAAGATTTTCAATCAAATTAACAATAATTAATATTTGAGGCAAAAATACATACATACAAATAAGATAAGATTTGAATAAAGGAGGTTTAAACCAAGATTGGACCAAAAGAAGAAGAAGACTGAGAGTGAGGCGTTTGAGGCGAAAGCGAGGCGGTTTGGGACCGCCTCACCGCCTCAAACGCCTAGGCGCCTCTGACTACATAGCTCACATCTCCTGTTCCCGGTAAATTTTCCGTTCTTCCCCACTGATGCCTCATCAGGCCACTACAACATGTTGACCCCATCAACTGGGTCTGTAGAATTCTCAAAACTGTACTTTGCTGCACTCACCTGCTGCAACTTGTATCATGACTGGCTCCCACGGCCACCGGTGTTAGAACCCAATGTACAAGGTACAGGCTGGATCTAACTGGCCAGTTGCTGAACGTACAACTGATGAATGATAGCCATCTTTTTTGTCTCTGATAAGCTGCTTACAGGTCCATGTGGAAGGCCCGTCCAATTAGTTTTTGGTTTGGTCAACATGCCTTTGACTGGATTCATGGATTTCCATTTAGGTGATTCTATACACACACCCATATGTGTGTGTGTATATATATACACACACACATTGACTTCTTGGTTGAACCTAGCAAAACATGGAAGTTGAGCTTGATACATGTTTGCCATTATGCTTATGATAATGTTAGATATATATACACACGCATTGACTTCTTGGTTGAACCTAGCAATGCATGGAAGTTAAGCTAGATACATGTTTGCCATTATGCTTATGATAATGTTAGATTGTATGCGCATATATTTAGAAATTCCTAGAATTTAACATTTAACACCATCTATGCACTTAGATGTAGGGTTCCAGATTAGAGCTTTTCTCCTTTGCAAAGGTGGGTGCATACAATCAAAAAACAGGCCTCATAGCTATGCGCCTGGGCTCTTCACCAGACTTCCCCCCTTTTCAACCTGGAAATAGAGGGGGCAGTATTTTTCAGACATCAAAAAACAAAATATGTTTGTGGGGTCATACCTATGAGGCCAGCCTTTCCTTTTGTTTTTCCTTTATGCACAGCCTCCCAATTTCTATGTAAAAAAAATCATATTAGCATCAACAGGGGACATGGTTCATTTTGCTTCCTCAAACATGTATAGACTTCCACCATATCGGACACTGGAGCTAGTTGTTGTGGCCCACCACCCCTAGGACTCCTGGCAAGTTGCAAGGCTGAGGGGACATTCTGACCCATTCTTCAAAATATAATCTCATGTGGAAGGGAAGTGGATTGCATGACATTAAAATTGTCCTTGCATGCAGAAATTACTGGAACTTTTGTGATCAATATAATGAAGAATATACATCTATGTAACGATTTGGTCAAAACCAGGGCATTTTCCATCTACTAATTTACCAAAATGTATCCTTCATGATTTGAGTGCAATAAAATCCGTTGGTACCAAAGATACCGATTTTGTGTTAGCATACTGGCCTGGATACCTTATGATTGGCTGACCGGCCAAATCTCTCACTTACGGCTTGCCGGGTGATTCTTCTTTGGACATCTTTTTTTTTCTTTGAAAGTTCTTTGGACATACTTCTTACATTTGTCTGTAACAGGTAGGGCTCTGGGTTTTTGGAGGGGTGATAAATGTGGATGCAGTGACTGCTGCTATCATTGGTTTGTCCGTACTCCTCATAACTGGTGTAGTTACATGGAAGGAATGCCTGTCTGAAGCTGTGGCCTGGGACACACTCACTTGGTTTGCTGCACTTATTGCTATGGCTGGCTATCTCAACAAATATGTTCTTATTTCCTGGTTCAGTCAGACTGTGGTCAAGGTATGTACCTTGTTTTATGTTTGTTATTTTTTGTATTGTCTGAGGATTTAATTTCCAAAAATGTTGTGATTCCGTACTGGGTAAGAGGTCTGAAGGCCTATGATAATTATGATGTTTTCACTTTTATTACAGATGATATTAAAAATGTTATTTGAATGCTTTTACTACATTCCTTTACCCCCGCATCCCCACCCTGAAAAGAAAACAGCTTTTACAACATCGAAAAGAGAATAATAAGGAGCTCCAATCGCTTTCCGAGTTTGCTCTTCTCTACTAGCATTTTATTGAAGATCACCAAGACTTCATGATAGTAATAGAATAATTTTCTGTTGTATCTTACTTTCAAAAAAAAATTCTTTTGTATCTTGCACATTGACAAACAGCTTTACATGTCATTCCAATATTTTGGATTTAATTATTGAATCATATTGTAAATCATGTTGTATGTAATTTGAATCATGCATTATATCTATTAACTTTAGATTTGCACAGTTAGAAAATGAAATCCAGGGCTGTAGTCATCTAACTTCACTAGCAGCTTTGCATGTCTTCAATATTTTATTTCGTTTCCTCGCCCCCTCTTTCTCTTTGTGCAACACCTTGCTGTAAGAGTGGCAGTGTTTGAAGGGAATTATCTGTTTCCTATTTCTGGCATGCGTAAGAGATTTATAATAAGAAAAGTAATGGTGAAACGGGGAAAAAGAGGTGACAGCAAGTTTGTGGTGATGTGACACATTCTCGTGAACTCAAATGAATCCCAGAACATTGTTTACCCAATGGTACGATTTATTTATGGGTTTTTTATTTATTAGTCCCTACAAGTAAGCGTATTTCCTAAGTAGGCCCTCAAATACAACTATTTCTTTTTAGTCCCTATAATCTTCGATGTTTTCCTTAATAGTCTCTGCCGTTCAAGCCGGTAGCCAGAGTGAGACCGAATCCAAGTTAAATTAACCCAACCCTAGTTAAAGACTAAACTACCCTTAGTTAAGATGTTGGTCCCACAACTCTCTCTCTCTCTCTCAGAGACCTGGGGTAGGGGGGTTGTTTTTGCTCCCCCAAGGGGGAGAAACGGGGGGGGGGGGGGGTCTGCTCAGATTGCGAGGAGGGGGGTTCAGATTCCAGTCTGGGGGCAGGGGCTCTGGCCAAGAGGTGGTGGGAGGGTGGTTGCAGGGTTTGGGAGTGGGGTGCTGTAGGGTCAGGGAGGGAGGGGCCGGGGGGGGGTGGATCTGTTGCCGGTGGGGAGGTGTTGGTGGTGGGGTGGACCTTTTGCCGGCGGTGAGGTGTTGGTGGGGGTGGTGCTGGTTGCGGGGTTGGGGGGGGGGTTTGTTGCAAGGTTAAGGTGGGGTGGCTCCGGCTGGCGGGCAAGGTAGGGGGAGGTGGGGCGGCTTCGGCTGGCGGGTAGGGTGAGCCTCGACTACGAGAGTGGAGGGTTCCGACTCCGGGGAGGTTGTGGAGGCTCCGATGGGGAGGTTGGGGGGTGGGGGGGTGTTATAGGGTCGCGGGGGTGGTGGTGGTTGTAGGTTGGGGGGAGCGTGTTGCAAGGTCGAGGAGGTGGGGTGGCTTCGGCTGGCGGGCAGGGTAGGGGCATTGTTTTCAAGGCGCCGCCTAGGCGACGCTTGGGCGACAAGGCGCTCCAAGGCAACTAGGCGCCTAGGCGAGCAGCCCACTAAGGCATTCACCTGGCTGCCTTGCTGCACATAGGCCACCTTGGGCCTGCCTAGCCTGTTTTGGTAGGACATCCACTCCTTTTTTTGAGGCAGGTTTTAGTATTTGGGTAAAATTTCAGGGATAATTTTGAAAAATTGACAAATGCTATGTCAAGATTGGAAAGAGAAGATATGACTTTCATTTTCCTTTCCTCTTTCTCTCAGATTTTTCTCTCTGTCGGTTCCTCTTCCCTCCTTTTAAGGACATTGATTCATATTTGATTGGTGCACTTTTTGAAGCTAATACTATTTTTGTCTCTTTTTGATAATTCTCTATGAGAAAATTATGAAAACATTATGTTGATGTGCTTATAATTTACCAAAAAATGTGTCATTTATGCTTCCTTTTATTATAGAGAATAACTATTTGAATATCGTATTTTAGATTAAAATTTATGTATTGATTGACATGTATTCGCAAATTCTTATTAGTTTTCTCCTTATTATTATTATTTATTTACTAGTTATTATATTTTTAATTTTTAAAATATAGGTATATGTTGAAGATTTGTGAATATCAAATTTTCTATTAACTAAGATAGAACTTATATGTAGAAAATATATAGTACTAGTTCTCTTGCAATGTACTTAGTTATATAAACGAAGCTTCGCCTGGGCATATCACCTTGTTGCCTAAGCAGGAAGACAGTGGGCCACCGTCTTGGTCGTCTTGGATGCCTTGACAACCATGGGTAGGGGGGAGGTGGGACGGCTCCGACTGGCGGGTAGGGTGAGCCTCGACTGTGGAGAGTGGAGGGTTCCAACTGCGGGGAGGTTGGGGAGGCTCCGATGGGGAGGTTGGGGAGGCTCCGATGGGGAGGTTGGGGGGTGGGGGGATGTTATAGGGTCGTGGGGGGGGGGGGGGGGGATATTGCAGGGTGGATGGCCGGTGCCGATGCCGATGCCTGTGCTGGTGCCGAAGGGGGAAATCCCTCTCTGGCAGCCCTCTCTCTAGCTCGCTCTCCCGCTCTCTCTCTCTCAAACCGGAACCCCACCTAGCAGGTGGGTGGCTGGTGCCGAAGGCGGAAATCCCCCTCCGGCAGCCCTCTCTCTAGCTCGCTTCCCCCCTTCTCTCTCTCTCTCCCTTTCTCAAATCGGACCCCAGCCAGCAGGTGGGTGGCCGGTGCTGAAGGGGGAAATCGCCCTCCGGCAGCCCTCTCTCTAGCTTGCTCTCTCTCTCTCTCTCTCTCGCTCTCTCTCTCAAACCGGACCCCACCCAACAGGTGGGTGGCCAGTGCCGGTGCCGAAGGGGGAAATCCCCCTCCGGCAGCCCCCTCTCTACCTCGCTCTCCCGCTCTCTCTCTCTCTTAAACCGGACCCCACCCAGCAGGTGGGTGGCCAGTTCCGGTGTCGAAGGGGGAAATCCCCCTCCAACAGCCCTCTCTCTCTCTCTCTCTCAAACCGGACCCCCACCCAATAGGTGGGTGGCCGGTGCCGAAGGGGGAAATCCCCCTCCGGCAGCCCTCTCTCTAGCTCTCTCTCTCTCTCTCTCTCTCTCTGTAATGCCCTGGATCTCGTTGGACCTCGTTGGATCTCGTAGGATCTTTAATGGATCTTTCGGATCTGTTTCGGATTGGTTTCGTTGAGTTTCGGTTCGCTTTTGTGGCTTCCGAATTGAGTTTGACGAGCCGTGTGGGTTTTTCTCACGTACTAGTTACGGAACCCTACGGTGAGTTTATTTGTCAATTCTCGAACTCGTGAATGCTACAGCGTCGATGTACTCTTCGAGCCGGTCGTTTCGACTATTTTTGTGTATTTTTCTGAATTTGTGTATTTTCGGCGCATTTTCGGAATTTTCGGAAATTAGGAAAATTTCCTAATTTCTTTTCCTTTTTCTTTTCTTTTTCTCTTTCTTCCCTCATTCGGCCGCGACCGTTTCTCTCTCCCGTTCTCTCTCGTTTCTCCCCCTCTTTGGCCCCGGCTGCAGACGGAGCGACGTGGGTGAGTTGGCGAGGACGTGGAGCTGGATTGGTGCGCGATGAGGCGAGGATCGGATCGATTCTGGCGCGATCCCGAACGGTGGATTCAAAGCCGGTGAAATTGGTTCGCGAGTGGTTTTCGGCGTGGTTTAGTCCCTTCGGGGCACGGTTTCTTCGGTGGAGGTAGGGTGACGGATCCTTGCTTCTTCACCTTCGTTTTCCCTGCCATTGCACGGCGTTCGGCTAGGAAACGAGTGTGTTTGGGCTTGTTTTGCCTAAACCGTGATTTTCGTGGTTTTTAGGGTCGGCCGGTAAACGGTGACCGTTTGCGGTTCAGTTAGTTTCTAAATGACCGCAGGGATGTTAGAATCCCATCCACGTTGATTTCGTGCGATTCGGTGTTCATTCGAGGCCGGTAGAAGCCCGGGAACCTCGGTGACCCACTTAGGGTGGATTTGTCTAAATCGCCCGGATCGAGCGTTTTTGGTGTTGCATGTGGGCATTTTGGCCCTTGAATGTTGTTATTCGGTGTTGCGGTGTGTTTCCCCTGCGTTTCGGCGTGAATGGGGCGTGGAACGGGCCGATCCGGCCATTCCTATGTTTTCCCGCCGTAACCGAAGTAGCGGTCATGCCAGCGACCGTTACTTGTCTTTAGCGGCCCTACGACTGACCGTCGTTTGGTCTGCATCGTTTTAGCGCTTTGGCTTCTAGGTGAGTGACGGCCCTAGAGTGGCGCGTCGCTTCCTTGTAACGTGCCTAGGTTAGTGCGTTACTTCGCCTTCGTCGTTTTATGTTGGGGTTGAGTCGGTTAGTCTAACGCGCTTGACCCAGTGCGTTAGATGGAAGTGGCGCGCCTTGCCCAGGCCGTTACTTGCCAGTTGACTGACGTTGACTCGTTGAGGCGGTGCCTCTAGCGGTCGTGCCCCTATGCGTTGTTTGAGTGTGACGTGCCCGCCCCTGGCCGTTACATTCTCTTTTGGTCGAGGTTGGGTTGACTGCACCGTTGGGTGTGACGGTGGGGACCCCGTGCGTCGTTTGTGAGTAACGCGCATGCCTCCGACCGTTGTTTGCTGTGGTGTTGGGTTGAGGGTGGCCATGCCGTCTGTGAGTAACGGATGGGCCCCTGCGCGTCATTTAGAATGTGACGGCCCTCTCCTGCCGCGTCGTTTGGTTGTAACGCGCCTAGCGTCGTGCGTTACTTCGCTTTGGTTTGGGTTTGCTGCACCGTTGAATGTGACGGTGGGTGCCCGTGCGTCGTTTGCTTGTAACGCCCCTGCTCCCGTGCGTTACTTGGCTTTTGCGTGGTTTGTAGGTTATCAGGGTGGTGTGAGTGACGGCCTGGTGTCCGTCCGTCGTTTGGGAAATAACGGCCCTAACCTAGACCGTCGCTTGCTTGTAGCGGTCTAGAGCTGGTGCGTTACTTTCCTTGTGCCTTGGTTTTCCGCCCGATGATTCTGTGTGTCTTGGCTTGGCCTTGTGGTCTGCCCGTTGTCCCGTGGATGTCTCTTGACGTCCTATGAGGGTTAAGACTACGTTGTAAGGTAGCCAGGAGTCTTCTTGCTTGTGGTAGGGTTCCTTATCCTACCTTTGCATGTGCTTGTTTGGGTTTCGGTCAACCTGGTCTGACCCAGTGGTTGACATGTGACCTTGTTTGCGCGTGTCTTAGCGGTTCTGTCCTGCCTAAGACACTGCTTCTGGATGCTTCGAGGTATTGTTCTACCTCGGTTTGCGTGTCCAGGTGTGCTGAGGGTTCTTGATGTCTCCCTCAGGTCTCCGTGTGTCGTTTTCTGCGGAGCGTGGTTTCTTTGGCTTAGGATTAGACCGATTGGCGGCTTGTTCCGCTGTTGTGACGATCTTACCTTTGAGTCGTTTGGCTCAGGATCGTTACGTAGGAGGTCTAGTGCTTGTCCTGAGTTGTCGGCAGTGGTGATACTGTCACTTGGTGCCTCGAAGTGCGTGTTGAGGGGCGTGGTTGCCCGTTAGTACTTCGGCGCTTGTGTTTTGAGCTTCTGTGTCGTGTGAAGCCTCCACTTGTGTGACCTAAGGCCGAGAGGTGCCGACCCGCTAGCGGATGGCGGAGGGTTTTTCCCAGTGAGCGGTTTTTAGTTAGTTCCGCGGGCTCCTAGTCAACGGTAGCGTCCTGCCGAGGGAGAATACTAGCTAGAGGACCTGGCTTAGACTATAGCCAGTGTGTGCACACGTGGTCAGGGGTTAGGACTTACGTCGACGGGCGTGACCCTGACTAGTTACTTGTTTTGCTGTTACTGTTTGGTTCAGCTGGTGTCTACATCTCTGCTGTTGTTACAGCAGTACTGTAGGTGAGACACTTGAGGTGCGGCGTCAGACGTCAGTGGACGCAGCTGGCTTTTAAGGGGGTGCTTCCGTCACGTGACGCGTAGCTTTCGGCGTTTTCCTGTACGTTGTGACCTTTGCGAGTTGCCCGTTCGTGGCCGTGCTCGGGGTCGGTGTTTTGTTGTCCGCACGGTGTTCTGATTGTGCGTGGGGCTTTGTGCACGACGTTCCCTGTCGTGTTTTGTCTGTTTCCCGGTGTCGGCGTTCGCCTTCGCCTTTGTTTGGGGCTGGTTGACAGACTGGTGTACCCTTCTGTGTGAGTTTAGGGTCATCCATCTGTTGCCTTTGTTTGGAGTAGTTTGGGATACCGAGGTTAGTTCGGTAGCCGCTTGTTTGGTGCGGGTTCTCACCCTCTCCTGCGTGTTCCCTACTCCTACTTCCCGTCTGTTCCTTTACAGCTTTGTAGTGTAGCTTTCCTGCTTTGCTACGTTGCTGTCCTTGCTACGTTTGTTGCTGCTTCCGTTGCCTTCGCTTTGTGCGGTTTTCCAGTGGGGATCCGCGTGACCCCTACTGAGTTTCTGTTGAGACTCACCCCTGCTGCTTTTCAGGTGGGTTTCGCCGTCTGCCTCTGCTGTTCCTGGCGGAGTGCTCGCTTGCTGTTGTAGCTGCCAGCTGTACCTGCGGTCGGGCTTCTTCCGACTTCTGTGTACGTTTCTTCCTGTCGTACTGTACTGTGCTAGACTTGTTGTCTTCCTTGGGCTAGACTCTGGTGTATAATTGAAAACTTGAATGTTTAATAAAAGGGTAATTTTATTTCTGCTACTTTAGCAATCCAATCTAATGAAATTTAATTGCTTACTGTTATATCTGCTGGCTTCAATGTATTTCCCACACAATCCTTTTTCCCTTCGGCGCTTTCCCGCGCTTGGGAGGCCTCGCGGGTCCCATGTGGTATCACGTGTATTCGGTATTTATACCGGGTGCACCGGGTATCCGGAATCCGGGTCGCTACAGGTGGTATCAGAGCAGTGTTCTGAGATGTTCGGAGTTCTTTTCTGAGCTATCAGATCATTGTCGTGTGAGATACATGGAAATCCAGATATACAGTTACCAGAGTCTTTAGGCCCAGTACAGTCTCTTGCTGGCGTAGGTGTTGCGATGGTTTATCGCGGTGCTTTTTGCGTGTGGTCTTGTACGTGCTTGGTTGGCACTGTGCGAGATGGTTTTGCTCTCGTCTAGATGAGACGATGTGCTTCGTTCGGTTTTGAAGTTGGTCTCGATCGTGGTGCACTTTGCAGTGTTTGTCGGTTGGCATGAACCTGCAGTGCCTTGTTCGAGCTATTTTCTGTATTTTGCTCAGGTGGCTTATGACTTTTAGCGTTGGTGTGATGGCCACGCACGTTCTTACGTTGCTTGGGTTGTCCCAGCTTGAGTTTGTGTAGCTCCTGATGCTTCGTTGTTTTGGTTGCTTCGATTGTCGTGTTGCCTCGATTGAGAAGTTGCTCGAGCGAGCCTTGGATTTTCCCTTCCTGGTGAGCTGTTGTTGTTGAGCTTGTTGCTTCTCATCCCTCTTTGGTGAAGCTTTCCGAGGTTTGCCTTGGAATTGCTGTCTTGGTTGTGCCTTTGTCCTGTGTCTGCTTAAGTGTAGACAGCTTTGTTTTGAGTCTGATCTGCTCCTTGTTGTACGGTTGCTTAGCTTTGGACTCCATGATGGTGTTAAGAGCTGTTGTGTACCGTAGTTGTCGTGCTGTGTCTAACGGCCGATGTGTTGTGAAGGCTCATTTATCGTGTCAGGACGTGATGGTGAGCTGAGATTGATGCTTTCCTTGTGCTTTGCGCTGAAGCTGGTGCTCTTCTCTTGTTGCACTTAGGCTCTTTGTGATCGGTTGTTCGCCTGATCAGTGCTCGTGGCGTGTGAGTTGCGATCTTGTTGATTGCGATGACGCTGGTGTGTGCTGAGATGCGATTATCGATGTTGTTCTGTTGCCTGTGCACGTTGTTGAGAGTACAGCTGGAGTGTGTGGGCTGGCTACCCATTTGTCGAGAGGTCTTGTTCCTTTCTCGATGTGGCTTTGTCTTGGCTTCTTGTGCCTTGACTTTGGTTGTTGCCGTGCCGTTGTTCGTGGTTTTCTTGTGTTGGCATCGGCATTGTGCGAGTGTTGGGGAATTTGTCGGCATCTTTGCGGATTGAGTACCCTCTACTCTGTATTTTCTTCTTGGGTGTTGTGCTCTTGAGGCGTGTTGCTAGTCCTTGAGTTGCATTCCCCGAGATCATTGTTGTTGTTTTTCGTTGTTGTGGGTCTTTCTCTTGGTGAGCAGTCTGATGCGTGACCTGTCTCTTGTGGTCGTGTGTTCAGCTGTTTTTGTGCCTTGTTGTGACCCTGCTTGCAGTTGTGTTCCGTGGTTCTGCGTGTTAAGTAGAGCCGGAATTCTGCAGGTGTTGCCGTTGTGTTGTTTTGGCGCTGTTTCTTTATGATTTTGTGTCTCTGCCTTGGACCATGGTCTTGTCAGTTGGCTTGCTGTGCTCTCTTTCCCTGGTGGAGTTAGCTTGCGACTTGATCAGATGTGATGTCTGAGTGAGTACTGACTTGATTGTGTTTCGGGTCCAGCAGCGTTGTTGTTGTCGTTGGTGTCCTGTGTGCCAGGTGTTCCCTGTTGCCTTTGGCACTGGAGCCGATGATGTTGCGAGCTGTCAGCTGTGGGGACTGCGTTCCTTGTGTAAGCTGCCGCTTGCCGTGTTGTCGTTGTGTTTCTCAGTTGTCTGTTGTTGTGGCTGTCGTGTCTCTATTTCTGGTGAGACGTAAACGACGTTGCCCTTGCTTCGGAGGTGTCAGATGTATTCACTTTGGTGCCATACTCGTGCTGTAGACTTGCTGTCTTGGAAGCTGAGTGTGTACCTGTAATTGTGATCTGACGGTGTTCCTCTGAGCTGTGTTTTCCGAGTTTTGTGCTGTTGGGTTATTCTTCCCTGCTTCTCCTTTGCTAGTCCTGAATTTCGGGGGCGAAATTCTTTGAAGGGGGGGAGGATGTAATGCCCTGGATCTCGTTGGACCTCGTTGGATCTCGTAGGATCTTTAATGGATCTTTCGGATCTGTTTCGGATTGGTTTCGTTGAGTTTCGGTTCGCTTTTGTGGCTTCCGAATTGAGTTTGACGAGCCGTGTGGGTTTTTCTCACGTACTAGTTACGGAACCCTACGGTGAGTTTATTTGTCAATTCTCGAACTCGTGAATGCTACAGCGTCGATGTACTCTTCGAGCCGGTCGTTTCGACTATTTTTGTGTATTTTTCTGAATTTGTGTATTTTCGGCGCATTTTCGGAATTTTCGGAAATTAGGAAAATTTCCTAATTTCTTTTCCTTTTTCTTTTCTTTTTCTCTTTCTTCCCTCATTCGGCCGCGACCGTTTCTCTCTCCCGTTCTCTCTCGTTTCTCCCCCTCTTTGGCCCCGGCTGCAGACGGAGCGACGTGGGTGAGTTGGCGAGGACGTGGAGCTGGATTGGTGCGCGATGAGGCGAGGATCGGATCGATTCTGGCGCGATCCCGAACGGTGGATTCAAAGCCGGTGAAATTGGTTCGCGAGTGGTTTTCGGCGTGGTTTAGTCCCTTCGGGGCACGGTTTCTTCGGTGGAGGTAGGGTGACGGATCCTTGCTTCTTCACCTTCGTTTTCCCTGCCATTGCACGGCGTTCGGCTAGGAAACGAGTGTGTTTGGGCTTGTTTTGCCTAAACCGTGATTTTCGTGGTTTTTAGGGTCGGCCGGTAAACGGTGACCGTTTGCGGTTCAGTTAGTTTCTAAATGACCGCAGGGATGTTAGAATCTCATCCACGTTGATTTCGTGCGATTCGGTGTTCATTCGAGGCCGGTAGAAGCCCGGGAACCTCGGTGACCCACTTAGGGTGGATTTGTCTAAATCGCCCGGATCGAGCGTTTTTGGTGTTGCATGTGGGCATTTTGGCCCTTGAATGTTGTTATTCGGTGTTGCGGTGTGTTTCCCCTGCGTTTCGGCGTGAATGGGGCGTGGAACGGGCCGATCCGGCCATTCCTATGTTTTCCCGCCGTAACCGAAGTAGCGGTCATGCCAGCGACCGTTACTTGTCTTTAGCGGCCCTACGACTGACCGTCGTTTGGTCTGCATCGTTTTAGCGCTTTGGCTTCTAGGTGAGTGACGGCCCTAGAGTGGCGCGTCGCTTCCTTGTAACGTGCCTAGGTTAGTGCGTTACTTCGCCTTCGTCGTTTTATGTTGGGGTTGAGTCGGTTAGTCTAACGCGCTTGACCCAGTGCGTTAGATGGAAGTGGCGCGCCTTGCCCAGGCCGTTACTTGCCAGTTGACTGACGTTGACTCGTTGAGGCGGTGCCTCTAGCGGTCGTGCCCCTATGCGTTGTTTGAGTGTGACGTGCCTGCCCCTGGCCGTTACATTCTCTTTTGGTCGAGGTTGGGTTGACTGCACCGTTGGGTGTGACGGTGGGGACCCCGTGCGTCGTTTGTGAGTAACGCGCATGCCTCCGACCGTTGTTTGCTGTGGTGTTGGGTTGAGGGTGGCCATGCCGTCTGTGAGTAACGGATGGGCCCCTGCGCGTCATTTAGAATGTGACGGCCCTCTCCTGCCGCGTCGTTTGGTTGTAACGCGCCTAGCGTCGTGCGTTACTTCGCTTTGGTTTGGGTTTGCTGCACCGTTGAATGTGACGGTGGGTGCCCTGTGCGTCGTTTGCTTGTAACGCCCCTAGTCCCGTGCGTTACTTGGCTTTTGCGTGGTTTGTAGGTTATCAGGGTGGTGTGAGTGACGGCCTGGTGTCCGTCCGTCGTTTGGGAAATAACGGCCCTAACCTAGACCGTCGCTTGCTTGTAGCGGTCTAGAGCTGGTGCGTTACTTTCCTTGTGCCTTGGTTTTCCGCCCGATGATTCTGTGTGTCTTGGCTTGGCCTTGTGGTCTGCCCGTTGTCCCGTGGATGTCTCTTGACGTCCTATGAGGGTTAAGACTACGTTGTAAGGTAGCCAGGAGTCTTCTTGCTTGTGGTAGGGTTCCTTATCCTACCTTTGCATGTGCTTGTTTGGGTTTCGGTCAACCTGGTCTGACCCAGTGGTTGACATGTGACCTTGTTTGCGCGTGTCTTAGCGGTTCTGTCCTGCCTAAGACACTGCTTCTGGATGCTTCGAGGTATTGTTCTACCTCGGTTTGCGTGTCCAGGTGTGCTGAGGGTTCTTGATGTCTCCCTCAGGTCTCCGTGTGTCGTTTTCTGCGGAGCGTGGTTTCTTTGGCTTAGGATTAGACCGATTGGCGGCTTGTTCCGCTGTTGTGACGATCTTACCTTTGAGTCGTTTGGCTCAGGATCGTTACGTAGGAGGTCTAGTGCTTGTCCTGAGTTGTCGGCAGTGGTGATACTGTCACTTGGTGCCTCGAAGTGCGTGTTGAGGGGCGTGGTTGCCCGTTAGTACTTCGGCGCTTGTGTTTTGAGCTTCTGTGTCGTGTGAAGCCTCCACTTGTGTGACCTAAGGCCGAGAGGTGCCGACCCGCTAGCGGATGGCGGAGGGTTTTTCCCAGTGAGCGGTTTTTAGTTAGTTCCGCGGGCTCCTAGTCAACGGTAGCGTCCTGCCGAGGGAGAATACTAGCTAGAGGACCTGGCTTAGACTATAGCCAGTGTGTGCACACGTGGTCAGGGGTTAGGACTTACGTCGACGGGCGTGACCCTGACTAGTTACTTGTTTTGCTGTTACTGTTTGGTTCAGCTGGTGTCTACATCTCTGCTGTTGTTACAGCAGTACTGTAGGTGAGACACTTGAGGTGCGGCGTCAGACGTCAGTGGACGCAGCTGGCTTTTAAGGGGGTGCTTCCGTCACGTGACGCGTAGCTTTCGGCGTGTTCCTGTACGTTGTGACCTTTGCGAGTTGCCCGTTCGTGGCCGTGCTCGGGGTCGGTGTTTTGTTGTCCGCACGGTGTTCTGATTGTGCGTGGGGCTTTGTGCACGACGTTCCCTGTCGTGTTTTGTCTGTTTCCCGGTGTCGGCGTTCGCCTTCGCCTTTGTTTGGGGCTGGTTGACAGACTGGTGTACCCTTCTGTGTGAGTTTAGGGTCATCCATCTGTTGCCTTTGTTTGGAGTAGTTTGGGATACCGAGGTTAGTTCGGTAGCCGCTTGTTTGGTGCGGGTTCTCACCCTCTCCTGCGTGTTCCCTACTCCTACTTCCCGTCTGTTCCTTTACAGCTTTGTAGTGTAGCTTTCCTGCTTTGCTACGTTGCTGTCCTTGCTACGTTTGTTGCTGCTTCCGTTGCCTTCGCTTTGTGCGGTTTTCCAGTGGGGATCCGCGTGACCCCTACTGAGTTTCTGTTGAGACTCACCCCTGCTGCTTTTCAGGTGGGTTTCGCCGTCTGCCTCTGCTGTTCCTGGCGGAGTGCTCGCTTGCTGTGTAGCTGCCAGCTGTACCTGCGGTCGGGCTTCTTCCGACTTCTGTGTACGTTTCTTCCTGTCGTACTGTACTGTGCTAGACTTGTTGTCTTCCTTGGGCTAGACTCTGGTGTATAATTGAAAACTTGAATGTTTAATAAAAGGGTAATTTTATTTCTGCTACTTTAGCAATCCAATCTAATGAAATTTAATTGCTTACTGTTATATCTGCTGGCTTCAATGTATTTCCCACACAATCCTTTTTCCCTTCGGCGCTTTCCCGCGCTTGGGAGGCCTCGCGGGTCCCATGTGGTATCACGTGTATTCGGTATTTATACCGGGTGCACCGGGTATCCGGAATCCGGGTCGCTACACTCTCTCTCTCTCTCTGAGAGACCCGCACCCCACCCGGTAGCCGGCGACCTCCCTTCCTCTCCCTCCTGGTGCTCCTTTTCCTCAAGTTGGCCGGCAGCCTCTCTCTCCTGCTGTGTGTGTGTGTGAGAGAGAGAGAGAGGGGGGGTGAGAGCATAGGTATTTTTGAAATTTTTAATGCTTCGTTACGCTCGGGATGTAATATGCTTCAACATATTCTGTTTTCCTAGCGTCCGTAAACCACGGGGATTTTTTTGTTAAGACTTAGAAGATTACAGGGACTAAAAAAGAAATAGTTGTATTTGAGGGACTAATAAAGGAATATACTTATTTGTAGGGACTAATAAATAAAAATCTCTTTATTTATTTTAGTTAAAACACCATATGGAGGATGATATGGCTGGGATTTTGAGTTGGCAGAATCGTTGGCAGCCCCATAATTTTGCCCAAGGTTGCCGATGTGCCATGAAAATCACATACTACAAGATTGTGGACTGCGAAGCTATCTTGAGGGTGATAGAAATTTATTTGAAAATCCGACTCTCCCTGCTCCAGGAATCTGATGATTGCAGTGCATTGGCTACAATTTGCACATGGTTGCTTCCCTCAACAGAGTAGTAAAATCTTTCCGTTCAACCTCAATAAGTGGGGCCATATGTACCCACGGTTCAATGTCAAAAACTAAGGTTCTTCCTCCCTTTCACCCATTGAATTTGTATGGCTTGGATAAAGCCAGAAATAATTGGATCTTCTATAATCCCACTTCCTGAGAGCAGGGGAAAAAAGCTGTGCTATCTGATTAGCCAATTCTTGGTGGATGACGAGCCTAGTTGAAGATTAATAGATGATTAATTTGTTGTGGTATGATGCACATATCTTTAATTTTTGAAATCCCTACTAAACATCTTCATATGGAATGTCTTCTTTTTTGCTTTGACTTCCTAGAATGGCCATTAAATGATTTATAAATGGTTGATAAGCTAAATGAAGTACCTCAACTGCTGATCACCATATGTCCATCCTTTCAATTCTTAATACCCAGGTTGGTTGTTTTGGCTTTTTTTAACTAAGCAATAAAAATTTGGTTTGTTTTTTTTCTGTTCTGGGAAACACTATGCAATGACTATTCGTCAACTGCATGATCAACGATCAATATCGTTTATATCAAACCAAGCTTTGTTCATGCAAAAGGCACCATCTTTATATTATATGGATATCACTGTGAATTATTCATTGCGGCACACTTATCTGCATTTCATCTCCATGGCTACATTAATATGAGCTTTATCCACTTTCAAAAAATATGAGCTTTATCAAATGATTAACTTTTAAATGTTGAGAAATGACATTTTATCGCTGCAAACTTTTGCCTCAATTAACATGAGAATCTGCTTGTTTGCAGTTTGTAGGTGGCTTGGGTCTTTCATGGCAACTCTCATTCGGCATCTTGGTCGTGCTCTACTTCTATTCTCACTATTTCTTTGCCAGTGGTGCAGCCCATATTGGTGCTATGTTTACAGCTTTCTTGTCCGTGGCAAGTGCTTTGGGCACCCCGCCACTTTTTGGAGCCATGGTTCTCTCGTTCCTCTCAAACCTCATGGGTGGACTCACACACTACGGCATTGGTTCTGCTCCGGTCTTCTATGGTGCTAACTATGTGCCATTAGGTACTTGGTGGGGCTATGGGTTCCTCGTTTCTGTTGTCAATATTCTCATTTGGCTTGGTGTTGGGGGCTTTTGGTGGAAGACCATTGGTTTGTGGTAGAATACTTTAGTCCAGGGTGATCCACCGATTTTTGTTTGCTTTGGGCACTATGATTTTTATAATAATCTTGTATATGAGGCAGCCAATTTTTCCCTCATATGTTATTTATTGTGGAGGACAATTTTTTGTAGCATGATCTAGAGATTGGAGAGAGTGGCTAAAATTTTAAAACCTAATCTTGAACATTTCTTTGGCAATTTCGACACGGGTGGCTGAAGTTTTTAGCCACTGAAACGAATGCCATGCCATTGTTGATCAACTTGAAATTTCTCAGCTCCTATGACTTAAAAAAAGATGAATGATAAATGGTTGTGGATTGTGATATTTAGTCCATGGTGATCCACCGATTTTTGTTTGCCTTGGGCACCATGATTTTTATAATAACCTTGTATCTGAGGCAGCCAATTTTTTCCCTCATATGTTACTTATTGAGGACAATTTTTTGTATGATCAAGAGATTGGAGAGGGGGTGGTAGAAACATTTTAAAACCTAATCTTGAACATTTCTTTGGCAATTTCGACATGAGTGGCTAAATTTTTTAGCCACAAACGAATGCCATGCCATTGTTGATCAACTTGCAATTTCTCAGCTCCTCGTGACTCAAAAAATGATGAATGAATAGCGAGAAGCCGCTTAATAAATGGTTGTGAATTGTGATATCTAGCCCCAACTTGCTTGCTCAGAATGCTTTGTGGAATAACAAAATGCTGTCGTGTATCGTACTTTTTGCTGTGGGAGACTGATAAGGAGGTACTTTTCACCGTTTCTTTTCTATGGATGTTTACTGCTATTTTGTAATTGGTTTTCTCCAAATCCACCTTGTTCGTGCTATGCATGGCTTTGAGCCCTGTAGGACGCCCGACTTTCTGCAAGCTGATTCGTTTGCTCAAACTTCATGGTGCCATCCGTCTGTTTATTAAGCCTGGCGGAGGCCGGTGTTTGTTTCTCATTTCTGATGGGCGCTTTTTTTCTTGTTGCTCTGTGCACAGCTTTTGTTCTGTTGCACGATCGGCTACGCTGTTCACCTATGGGAGCAGGGGTGGTCCAGAAAAAATGGTGAGTGGGTCACAAGGGGCTTCCTTTTTGGGGCAAGATTACTGTAGGTAAAAGGAGGAGAGAGAGAGAACAAAACCGTGGGCCATGCCTTGTCTTTCAAAACCAGGCGGTTCCACTGCGCGGTAGGTAATGCTGCTCAATCATGTTCAGTGGGAGGTTGGTCGATCCTGCTTCAGTGGGAGATAGCAGTTCTGCCCATTGGCCCCTCATCAGAAGTTGTTTAATGTCCGCACATTTTTTGGGGACTTTTTTAATGCCCTCACTTTTTTATCGCGTTTCGTCGTGAGCCATGAGAAGGGAGGAGTGCTCCTTCCAATGGATGTATACGTGGTGGATAATGGAAGAGAAACAAACAAGGCTCTCTCCTTTTTCCGGAGCTAAAGCTTCTGTTCACTTCTGGAGAGTGATGGATTACCAGTGTCCACTAGCAGGCAGCTTGGGTGCCCCTACCGGGAGCCGTTGTTGCAATTCCTGCTTGGACCAACAACCATTGCATGAAATTGAAATTTTTTAAAAAAAGAGGGATGGCAGTGGCGATTATAAAGGCTCAGAATTGCACGGGATGGGTTGTCTTGTGGTTCGAGAAACGGAAGTGAACTGAAGAGGTGGGGAGGGTTCAACTGCAGCCCACTTGGAATTTGGAAGGTAGGCCAGAAGGGCTGTGAAGCAGTTTGGGGGGTTCAGGTTCGTATGCCGAAGTTATGCCGCTGCATTCTAATTCTTCTATTCGAGGCTCTGGCTTGTTTCAAAACGCATGTAGTCCACTCTATATGCAAACGGGTGCAGTGTACTCGTTTAACAAAATTAGGCATGCATGCTTACATGTGCGGTTGCCGTATGCTTACTATACTACTAGCTCATGAATTTTACGTGTACGAGTTCCCTCGCACTGATCGAGAATGGTCATCTGTCTCTTCGACTGTGTTTTCTTCTGCATTTTTGTCGCTTTCAGACTGTTTTTCGGGATATATGCTAGCACGCACGTTCATGTATTTACTTATATAAGGCTGCAACTTGCGCACTCCCACTTTTGGTTTAGTTTAGAGTTTCCAGATGGTAATGTAGCCAAAACATTCTATTTGGGCAAGGGCATTACTTGGGTGGGTTTTTAGCTGAGCTTGAGCTGGCTGGACTTTCAATTTGCGTCCGGCTGTCCAGCCCAACATCCTCTAGGAAAACTTCATTCTCCCAACTGAGAAAGTTATCACACACACACACACACACACACACACACACACACACACACACACAGAGAGAGAGAGAGAGAGAGAGAGAGAGAGAGAGAGAGAGAGAGAGAGAGAGAGAGAGAGAGAGAGAGAGAGAGATGAGGCAACATGGGTTGGCCAAATGCAGCGTATCTCAACCCAAGCTTGTTGAATATGTGCTGGGGGGGAATGGGTAATAATATTTGTTGCAAGCCATAGTTTAAAGTGGGTTTGTAAACTACCTCTTTACTGGTCTAACTGGGCTCAAGATGACCCGAGAAAAAGGTAAAAGTCATGAATCTCACACCATTTGACATGAGACCGACATCTTTTACTCTTTTCCAAACGTCATATCGGGTCTGTGGACAGGACAAATAGTAGCCAAACGTCATATCGGGTCAGTGGGTACAGGACAAATAGTAGGGCCAGCAGCACGTAATACTCGAGTGGAGTAAGATTTGGGCTATTTTTTTTAATTTGGACGGGCGCCCAAATTTTAATTTGACCTGCTTACCGTTTAGCCCGTCGAAATTCACCCCTATATAATATATATATATATATATAATTCAATTTTCAGTTTATAAAGACTAGACCAGAAGAATCTAATCCCCCCCACATCCCCCGCTCCTGGCCGACACTTGATGGATTCTTCGACCACAGAGGTTCCTGTCGGTCAATTGCTGACTGATTCACTCAGTTTTGCTGCCCTTAATTTGTCTCTTGATTTTTGTAGTATATATTTTTTATATGGTGGTTAAGTTACGAGTAGTGGTTAAAAAATCTGTAACTATCACTAACGCTTTCAGGATTTGAACCCACTAACCTCTCCTATACAAAGAGGAGGTTTAGTTGTCAGTTCTACACCGTACATAATTGTTATCTCCTCTCCCAACTACGACTGTCAATGGGCCGGTCCGGCCCGATAGGTCCGCGGGCTTGGCCCGATTTCGGGTCGGGTCACAAGGTCATTTTCGACCCGCGGACTTTTAGTTGGGCCTAAAAGCCCGGCCCGACTTGACCCGCGGGCCGGGCTCGGGCTTTGAGTATGGCCCGCGGGCTGGCCCGACCCGTTCTTTTTTTTATTCCCACATCAAAATTTAAAAATTATTTAGTTAAAACTATGTTATTTTACTTAATGATAAATTTTAAAACTCTCTTTTTACATAAATTATGTAATTAATATCTAAATTTTAATTAATTTAGTGAGATTATATGCTTTATATTATTATTATTATTATTATTATTTTATTTAAATTGTCGGGCCGAGCCGGGCCGGGCCTTGGTCGGGCTTTAAAATTTTTACATAATGTCGGGCCCGACCCGGCCCGGCCCGACATAAGTCGGGCCCGGGCAGAACTCGGGCTTTAATGTTGAGAAGTCGGGCCCGGGTCGGGCCGACCTAAGCCCGGCCCGGGCCCGACCCATTGACAGCCCTACTCCCAACTCTCGCTGGCGACGAGGGTATAACGATGAGTGAGCGTTTGAATCACTTTATATAGGGCCACTTTGTTAAACGAATAGAACAAGAGAGAGTAGCCCATCTCTCCTTAGAGGGGCGAGTAAGTCATTCTATATATCTCTCCTGGTCAAATGATTTATTTGACCAAAATCATCATTTTCTTATGTGAAACTCGGTTATGATCTAGACTTATCAAAGGAGGATAGTGTGTGTACCGACGAATAAGTGGGAAGCCAGTTGAGAACCGGCACATGAGTCAACTCGGGGTGGTCTATTCGTTTAACAAAGTCGCCTGTACTACATGAGCCTAAATGGGTTTATATGTTTGTCGTTCGTGTGTTGCGACGTACTAACAGACTAAATACTGAGGTTACCCACGAATTTCGGCATGAATATAATCTCCTTGCAACTTGACAGGATGAGTTCCTGGTAGTGTAGGGTCGTTTTCGTTGCCAGAGTTGGCGACGACATCAAACACTTCGAGGGCTTCTATCTGCCATTTCTACTTCATACCACGTGTAATATATATATTCCTCTTCTTGTTAGGATATATATGTCACAGTGCGGAGCTTTCATGTAGGAAATTCCAGAAGAGCAATGTTTTGTGTAACACTTCGTCTAATTATGTCTCGAGATGTTATACAAGTTATTCACACTATTTTTTTTCTAATTTTTTTGAGTGACCTCGACGTCTAATTAACTTGGTGTGTCGGTCACGTCACTAAATGACGTGATGTGGGAGTCAATTAAATTAAAAATCTCAGCTCTGTGAATAGTAAAATTGAGTCAATTTCACTATTCACAGAGGGACGTATTTTCATTTAATTGGATCTCACGTGATATCATCCGATGACGTGATCGACACACTAACTTAATTAGACGTGAGGGCCACTTAAAAAAAAATAAAAAAATAAAATATATAACTTGTGCAACACTTCGAAATATAATTAGTCGAGATGTTACACAAAGTATTACTCATTTCAGAAACATGTCACTGTACTCGTATTTATATCTTGGGTTTTTTAGAAAAATTGACAAAAATGCCCCTAAACACATCCAAATATTTCTAGTTATACGTACCTTTGTCCGTGGCTTTTGTTTGGTTAGCATAACTTATGTGTGATCGATTTAAGCGCTAAAATCATGACAAATCCATATATCATCAAGTTAGATTTCATTAGGACATGATAAGTTCACATGCATTTTAAGGATATTTTATTTTTGTATTTAATAATAATTTTGAAGCATGTTTTAAAAGTAACCCTTCATCGTTGACAGCTTGAGAACTGGAAAAGTATTAACTTCTACTGTTTAGACATATTCAGGGGTACTCTTGGCAATTGTTAAAGTTAAGAGCATATATATATATATAATAGATTACAGGAATAAATATGCAGAAATCCCATTCACATAATATCAAAACTTTCGTACGGAAGCTTGCACTATGACACGTCTTGATGGATCTTGGTCACCTAGTATTAGATTTTGATATAATTGTCTTTTTGTTGTTCATCCGTTTCAATCAACAATTTTATTCAGACTTCGTCGAAGCAAATTTCAAAGAAAAAGGAGCTCTTTTTTGTCAGAATTTGCAAGAAGGATATGAGGGCACGCATTTTTCATCTTTCCAAACCCAAGTAAAGATTTCCTGCCTATCTTAATTATCTGTAGAAAATAAGAAATGAGCATGTCCCTTTTCAACCTTAATTATCCAAATTATCCCCAAAATGACTACGCACACATACTCTATAAACATAAATATTTTCTTGCTATTGTTTCCGTAGTAAACTTTTGATCAAATGTAATTAATCAGCATAAAGTCATATTTTTTCCTAAAGTATCAGTTGTAAGAAATTTAAAAGAAATAGGCTGTGAATTACATCATTGCTTCACATTTATTCACGTGCATGATTATGGCATTATTGCTCGTTTGAGAATAGCAGTTCGAGCTACTTTGTTGACTTATATTTTACAGGTGATGATAAGTCAAACTCATTTAAAAGTACTCGTCTGGTAAATTAATTAATCTTATCATTTTAGAGGTTGTATTTCGTTTGTAGTTTTGGGGGTTTTTTTTTTTTTGTCTAGCTAGTTTACTCATGTTGTGCATTTATGCTATTCGTCTAACCACACAAATCTACAACCCTTTAACTAATTTGTTTCTTATATTTTGTTTTGTACATTTCCGTTCTTTCCTCTTTTTTTGGTCGAATTTTACTTATATGAGTTTTACTGGAATTTTACTTATATTTTGTTTTATAAATTACTGTAAAATACGGTATTTGCATGGTACGTGAAATACAGGATTTTATGATATTTTATGGCGAACTAAGTGATCCTCGGCGGAATGATATTACAATTGGCATGGCCATGCTCCAAGAGGGTGGAATTTGTTGTGCATTGGTTGATACTTTGATAGTACGGATTTGACAATTTGTTTGTTATAAACGATAGGAAATCATGTCAAAATTTGTTTGTAAGTCCGGTAATTATTCATTTAAAATTTGAACTGAATTTGAATTCTTATTCGTTTGATCTGATAATTATTTGAATAAAATATCTGATGGATAATTTAATCGAATATTAAATAATCCGATTATTAATTGAATTCGAATTCAGATATTGAGATATCTGTGTTGAATATTATCCGATCGGATATGAACCCTTAGATGAATATCTAAAGATTCACATATTTTATATATAAGTAACTTAAATCTTAATATGTTGTTTGATTGTTCTTTTTTACTTTTTTTCTCTTAAAATAAATTTTAGAAATAAGAATCTATTTACATTTATTTGGCAAGTTCTATTCTAGTTTTTAAGATGAAGTCTAATCTTTTGATAACATCTTCCAAAAAAAAAAATCCACCCTTATTTTTCTTGAAAAAAATAACTCACTACGTTCATGCATGGCTCACACGACTCATCTCCAAATAAGTCGGTTGGCTATTATCCATTTAAAATTTGAATCTAATTTGAATTTATTTAATTGGATAATTATCCGAACAAAATATCCGATGGATAATTCAAACCGGATATCGGATAATTCGATTATTAATAGGACATGAATTTAAATATCACACTATCCGCTCCGTATCTGATCCGTTTATAAATTTACTAGGGAGGGAAACAAAAAGATGGGATAACATACTAGTGCTCCAAAAATCACGTCTTAGCGCCTTTCGTGAGTGTCTCTTGAGAGACGTTGGTAGGCGTCTTCATGTGCACCCCCCTTGAATGCATGGCAAATCTGAGGTACTAGCCAAGCCACCTCAATGGGGACCCAATAAATCTTGGGCCTTGCACTGCCCCAAGCAACGACAGAGACAATGATCGAACCTGAGACCTCCCGTTGACAAAGGAGGTGTGTCACCGTCGTGCTATTGCAAACAGGGATCCAGCCTCATAAGCTACCCTCTTTCTCTTCCACATCAAAAAATATCTCTCCTTCTCTAAGTCCTACATGGATGCAAAACTTAGATTCAATTCCGACCTAAGTCCTTAATTCAGATCAAAAGACAGACAGCAGCCCTTCAAAGGAGACAGGGAACATTACACGGGAAGGGAAGGGAAGCCCCCCTAAAGAGGATGGTAATCTTGTTAGCCATGTACACTGATAACAATCAATCTTTGCCAACCTTGGTCGTCGACCGTAAGATGTAGGTTTGGAGACTTTGTTGGCGCCAAACTCATAACTTCATAACAATGTGAATTTCACTTTTTCCACCCACTGCACTCAAGACATTTAACTATCAACAATTTCCCGAATAATTAATACCATAGAACGTTGTCCTTGTGATGTTTCTAGATGGCATCAAAGATACAAAATGTAAAAATGTAACTAACGAAAAAAATGAAACGTAATCAATTAACCATTAGGCCCAGTTTATTATTAGAACTGTTGGTTGGATTCTCTATACGATGAGAGAGAATCGGTGTGGGACTCATATCTCTCCCTCACACCCAACGCTCTTTATTTCACTCGACAAGCTTTGTTCGATCCAAAAAGGTCGAACGTCTTATTCTAACTTAGAAACAAACATGGCTTTAAAGTTTTTTTTTCAAATTTTAAATTTAAAACAAACAAGAAAAAAAATCAATGATGTCAAGGCATACAGTTGAAGGGACATATATATATATATATATATATATTATATATCTAAAAGAACAAGAGAAGAAAATATGACGCAAGGGAGATGGGAGAGCAACCAAATGTCACAAACGGGTGACAAATGTTGCTCGGCCCAACAGACGTCATGCCCGGCCCAAGTTACCCGCCACGCGCGCCGTCATTGACGATGGCCCCATCGTAATTTTTCACTTTTCCGAGAGTTAACTCTAAAAAGGTTCATAACATTCCCGCCACTTTCCGTTACGCCACTTTCCGCCACTCGTCGCCTTTCGCGTCCCCCAGCAGCTCATCCGGTGACGATGGCCACGGCGGGCAACGCTAGCTGCCCCAGCACGCTGAGGCACGCCGGCCCTCTCTGTAAAGCTCTAAAAGGCTATGAGCAGAGTGAGATGTGGAAGGCGACGGGAGCGGAGGGTGGGAGGACGTCCCCCTTCTTCTGTTCTACTTCTTCTCTACTTCCCGGCGATCGAGGAGTTGCAAGACGAGGAGAGGAGGAGACGTAGCCCAAAGGAGCCGGTGCTTAATTGCCAAGTAGGGTTTCGAGGGTGCCGTGCACCCTGCTCTTCTCTCTGTCGCCTTCTTCGGCCCGGGATCCGCCAAACTGATCTTTTGTGTGCTCTTGCTTTATATATGTTGTTTCACAAGTAGCCCTTATCTCAGGGAAGCGTTACCGTGACACATCCCCTTTAGGACGACACGAGTTTGCCTCCTGCCTGCGATCTGTCAGATCTTGGATTCTTTTAATATTGGTTTCTCTCTCTCAGTTCCTGCGTGTAGTGTTTGTGGGTGAACGCGGTTGGAGTTGGCTAATGAATAAGTGAGGTCGGTGCTCGTAAGGTTCGGAGTGGAGAAGCGTAATTATGTTTTGCCCGGGTTGACCGGAGGAAAATAGGGGAGTTCCTTTTCTGGGTACGTCTGACCGTCCATGCAGATCAAATTTGTGATTATTGTTTGCTGACCTCCGTCGCCCTTGAAGCCTCCCATCTGTAATCGTTTGATTAGGATATGATACCCCAGTTCAGTTGTATGCCCGGGTGCATATATAGGGTGGCGTTTGGCAATGCGTTGAGCGTGTTGGAATTAATCCCCTACGACATGTAAAAGTGTTACCACCGCCTTTAGCTGTGATTCGACTTCCATGTTACAAAATAAAAACCCCCCAGGAGAGAGATGAGGGCACGTGATCTGTGCTCTGTCCCGAATCCTTCAAAGTTGCGGAGAGAGAGCTTCGGAGGATTTTGCCATCATTATAATTCACCCCATGTCAGTAGGTTTGTGCGGTGGAGAGAATGAGATTTTCAAAAGAGTACATAGGGCGGACGCGCTCCCAAACGAAGCTAGTTCTCGCTTTCTTCCCGGGTTTCCCGTTCGAGCTACCTAGTGTTTGTGCTGACATGATGTTACCACTGACACAGTGGTCGGACGTGATGTTGCGCCGAGGAAAGCGTTTTTCTGGGGATGGGGATAGCCGTTATCGAACCAGACATTTCCTGGGTCCTGTAGGAGTTGCATGAATATTACTTCTTGTGGTGAGAGCTCCGCTTTCAGCTTTATGGTGGTATTCTGTGTAGAGCTTCTTCTTGGATGTTGTGTTGAGATGGGAAGAGTGGGGGTGGGGTGCTAGTGTCATGAGTCCTTCGGTTTATTGGGAAAGAGGTACACAGGATTTTTTTTGTGTGTGTGTGTGGCTCTTATGTAGGGTGGCGACGGCACGAGTACTACGTCTTCTTCCAAGTATTTCAGCGGGCTTAACACATCTTACATGTGTTAGGTTGGTCTGGGCATTCTTCAAGGTTCAACATTCGGATGTTTTACGCTTTCTACTTGCCACCGGGTTAATTACTGTTTGTTTCATTTACGTATTTATATTTTCTGTGTGGCTTTCATGAATCGAGTTAGATCAGACTTGGGTGTTAAGAGTAGAGAGGGCGACTGAGTTTGCCTGGTGACGTTTATTGATCTCTCCTGTTAATTTGTTGTGGTCAGTACAGGGAATTAATTACCCTCCTTTGAGAGAGACTGCTGCGTGTGGAGGTTGTAGCAAATGGGTACTACAGTGGCTGAGCTGAAGGAAGTTCCACCGGTTGTCCAAGATGCATGCGAGGAAGAAGCCCAGACGATGGATGTGAAGAAGGATCAACTGGAGAAAACAGATGCAACAGGAGATCTTCCATTAACGTCAGAACCAGCTGGTGGAACCTCTAGGAGAACAGGACTTTTTATCTTCTTCAATGATGCCAGGTTAGTGCACTTGAGGTTGCAATTTTGTACTCTTGATCAGGAACTTATTTCACCTTATGTATGTATATATGTTATGGAAAGTGAGTCTCCAAAGATTGGCAATATGCGCGCGGTGAAAGTTTGAATTTGTCCTCTAAGTCCCTTAGGTATCCGTGTTCTATCATGACTGGCAGTTAATACAGAGTTTTTGTTTTTGGCTTATGTTGCAGGCACGTTCTGAAGTTGGATGACATGGGATTGGAAATTGCACGGATTGCAGTCCCAGCGGCTCTTGCATTGGCAGCTGATCCACTTGCTTCGCTGGTTGACACAGCATTCATAGGCCGGATAGGTTTATCCTCTGATTTTTTCCCCCTTAAGCTTTACCATTCCTCTGCATGTTGGAGTGCATACCTGTAGTGGAAGCCGTATTCACACACACACATACATGAGTAAGACGACACAGAGAAGATCGACTATTAAGTTGAGTCGATTCTGGATCGGGACACACGTAACCCTACTAACTAGTGTCTCCCTAATTTTTTCTCTCCATAGAGCCGCTGAATGCTTGTGTCCTCTATGGGACAGACACGTGTCAGTATTTATAGAGAGGAGAGACCAATCCAGAGTTTCGACCTAATTGAGTTCCTACCCATAACCGGAACTCATGGGCCGCACATAGATTAGGCCCATTAACCATATCTCATCGACTACACTTAAGCGTGTTATGTGACCCAATAACAGCGATAAGTGAACCACTAATTGAAACATAACCCAACACTGCAAGCTTTCGTGCTCAAGTAAACCTTCTCAGATGGCTCTTCCGATTGTCTACCTATTTTTGGATTATGTTTTACTTGGCTGGCTTTTGAATCATCTTGTTAGGCATGGTACTCCGTGAGATGCTTTGAGCATCACAAATTGGGTCACTATTTAATCTGAGATGCCCTTGCATTTTTGTTTGTTCAATTGGTTGCAGGCCCAGTGGAGCTTGCTGCTGTTGGAGTCTCCATTGCCATATTCAATCAGGTTTCAAGGATCGCTATCTATCCAATTGTTAGCGTCACAACATCATTTGTTGCAGAGGAACGTGTTAGCATTGAAGACATCACTAGACGAGAGAGTGAAGACATAGAAAAGGCTTCTGCTGGCGGTGGGGAAGTCAAAACACTTTCTTCCTGTGGTATGGTAATCTCACCTGCAATATATTTTTTTTTATTATTTTTTTTATTTTTGGGGGAGGGGAAAGCGGCTCGAAGCCGTGCCCTCCTGCCACCTGCGCAGGAGGGGGGAGGGGGGGTGTCCACCCCGGCACCTGCAATATATCATATCCCACTTAATGTTAGAGGATTAGTGGAAGCATAACAGTAAATGGCAGGGGGGCTTTCTAATGTAACACTCTTTTCATGTCTCCTTGACCAGATTCTAAGACGGAGTGCAGCTCACCACCTCTTGCCCGTGGAAATACAGATGTGACCAAATTTGAGAATAAGAAGTATATTCCATCAGTTTCATCAGCACTAGTTGTTGGTGGCGTCCTTGGCCTTCTTCAGACACTATTATTGATGTTTGCAGCAAAACCACTCCTACACATCATGGGAGTAAAATCTGTAAGCTGAATTCTTCAGTAAACTCCATGTTAAGATCACCAAAACACAGGCACATGTGTGTCTGTGTCTGTGTCAAAAAGACTACTTTGAAGCATCTTACTTTTCCTGCATGTCAAGTCCAGTTAAGGCATAAAATCATGCAATGGCATTCATCATCAATGTTTTCCTGTTTTGTTAGTGGGAGAAAGAGAAGAGGGCGGCTTTATGTTTACTTCAACTTGGAGCATCTAATAATAAAATTAGCATAGTCACTTTCAAAAGCTCTATAAGCATGGTAATTCAGGAAAGACATATCTAAAAAGGGACTTGCAAGCAGTGTGACTGATTGTATGTAGGTGTTCCCTTCGACTAATTTTCATTTGTTTGCTCACAAGGGGTGTGATGCATTCCACATTAACAAATGGAAAGATACTTTGGGGAGAAATGTGACATCTCATATATAATGAAATGAGAAATGGGAATGAGCATTGGGCAGGGGTGAGGGATTTCATAGGAATGTACAAGCAATGCTGTTCAGTATAAACCCAATTTGTTTTGTTGTCTGGGTCCAACAATGTTACATTAGGAGGGGAGGCCACTTAAGACTCCATTAAATGCAATTTCTATGGTCATGTCGGCTGAAAGAAAGAGATCCTTAAAAGCTTATAAATGTTCAGACTCAATTTTGGAAGGAATAAAAGATGTTTATGAGCTTCAACCAATAAAAGGCTCAACTCTGTTCGACTAGTCAGCCATCCTTTGGAGTCTATGAGACTAGTTAAATTGGCTGTGTATTAATTCATTTGTTACACTCTGTAGACTCTTGATCCTTTTAACAGTTTCTAATCTTCGTTCTTCATTGTAGGAAAAGCCTAAACACCACATTACTGGGTGAACATAACATTTAATCTCTCCTGTAACTTATCAAGACCTAAATGCCATACCAAGAACAACTGAATCAGGAGGCCATTTAACATCTTTGTGGCTAATTGACCCAATTAGCATATCTAACCAAATTAGAACAAATTCTTGCGTTGATGTTTTTATGAAATATGCCCTAATTTGTTGTTGGAATCTGTAGCTCTTTTTTGAAATTTTTTCTTGTGGTTCCTACTTTCTTTGGAGGTCTGTTTTGTTATCAGCAAAGCACATTACTCTTTATCTGGCAGGGTTCACCTATGCTGATCCTGGCACTCCAATACCTGAGGTTGAGGTCACTCGGTGCTCCGGCTGTACTATTGTCTTTAGCCATGCAAGGAGTTTTTAGAGGGTTTAAGGACACAAAGACTCCTTTATATGCTACAGGTAAACTCAGAACTAATCTACCTCCTAAATATTTCACTTACAGTTTTCATAATAGATGAATTTCTTTGTTACTGTATCAATGAGAAGATATGTTTCATTAGTTTTGTGAAGATCGCAAAAGAATTGGTTTTCCACGAAAAGAAAGTGCCTATAGATTTATCTGGATCTTACATCAGCTTACCTTGCCTCTTCTTATTACATCAGCTTACCTTGCCTCTCCATATTGTGATGAGTTCTTTGAAATTCATGAAGTTCTCAGCTTACCTAGCACAAATGCAATGTTTGCAAATGTTTCTCAGAAAGAGATTTATTTATGCTAGTAGAAAGATACACCAACATATAAATGGAATATATTACAAACCCGTCACACATTAGTTTAGATTTAAAGATAGGTATCTTAGACATAACATGTGTAAAAGCTGAGACCTTGTTATCAGAATTTATAATGATCTTTCCTAAACTGATACTTGTTTGTCATTTCTGGCAATTGATTAGTGCATACTTGATGGGTGGGCCCTCTGTAGGGACAGATGCCATCTACCAGAATGAGCTTTTGGAAGTTTAAATTTTTTTTCTTAGGTACAGGACAGCCATGCCTGATTGAATTTGCAAGATCATGGCAGTAGGGCATTTATTTTTGCTCCTTGGTCCCGCCACCTACAAAAGCAAACCTGTGCCATAGTGGGTCCTCTGAGGTGAAGCACAAGCAAATGCCACTGAAATATGATAATCTGAGTCTGTATATTGGATTAAATTTCTTGTACGAAAATATCGGCCACTGTGTATGCTACCTTGCACTATGCATATCAGTTTCTTGTCTGTTTTGTTATATAATGCTGAAGGAGAAGCTGCAACAGATGCACCTCTGCTTGAAAATAAACAGTATCTTTGGCAAAGTATATATACTCTTGCAGAGCATATCTATTTGTATACCTATGATTCTATAAAGATATTGTACACAGAAGTTGATATTTTTTTGGTACCCTGTAGCCAATATTTTCATACATCTTTGTATATCTATCATTACATAAAGATACTGCTCCCATCCTTCCATGGGCTATTTAGGAAAATGCATGAAAAAACTCTGAAAATGAAATTTTTCCTAAAATTGATCTAATTGTTGTAATGGTGATAATGGTCAGAGTATCAAAACCACATGAATGTTAAAATCTATGAAGGACTGGTATGGATCTGACTATATAAATTATTGTGCTGGTAACCTTCCAATTTTATCATTGGAAACTTTCTTGCATGCTACTTGAAATATGTATAATTTCATAGTTGCCTAGGATTTTCTTTACATTTTTAAGAAAATGGAGCCAATTCACTATCATTTCCAATCCTGACTGTAATGGCTAAATTACATTTCTGAATAAATGACTCTTTCCTTCTGCAATTCAGTTTCAGGATAGACATCATTTTGTTCAAATCTAACACTTAATTTCCCTTGAGCTACCATGATTCCTATTATTATATCATACTTAATTTGACTTCTTAACCATAATCTGAAATTAATTTTTATTTTTTATTTTTGGCATTTCAGTTGCTGGAGATGTGGCCAACATCATTCTAGATCCCATTCTTATATTTGCCTTACATATGGGTGTGACTGGTGCAGCCATTGCTCATGTTTTATCTCAGTGAGTCATGATTTTTGGCTTGGTACTTCTCAAGTATTTTATACATTTTCTGGGAGGTGATCACTTCTATTTGCGTTCTTATATAATTTCGGCCACTATAGGTACTTAATTTCATTAATACTACTGTGGAGACTAGCAAGCAAATGTGATATAATGCCACCAAGTGTCAAAGATCTGAAATTTAGACGGTTTCTTTCTTGTGGTAAGATTGTTTGTCTGCCCACAAAATTTCCATAAGAACCTCTTTGCATTTTTCTTGCTAAGCTAGGATATCTTTTCTCGTCATGTTGACATATTTGTTCTATGTAATTCTATAAACAATACTTCTTAACTAGAACTTGAAAAAACAAAACAAAACATGTTGACTGAAACCGGAGATTTTATCTTCAAATAATATGTTCATAAAGAAGAGGGAGCATCCATGCCATCCAAGGACAAGCTAATTTTAAAAATTAGCTACCATTCTACCAAGATATAGCAATGAGAAGAGGAATCCGCCGCTCCACACATCCCCCATCTTTAGGTGAGCAGAGTCCCTTCTTCAGCAAGCCCAGCTGCTTATGTGTGTACATATATGCATGGTAACTAGTAAGTACAAGACACAAGGAAAGAGGAGGTTGGGGGTGTCGACTCAGTGTTCAACCGTGAAAAGTGAGGCGTCAGTGAAGCAATCGACCTCACTGTCATTTCGTCAATCAGAAGTTGGTGGGAGTTGACATGGATCCCTAAGAATTTAACAAAAACAGTGGCTCGCTTACTACCTGATGTCACCTTCCAACTGTCTGCAGTCTTGCAGATCCCCTGCTTATGATTAGTTGGTATATATGAAGCAGAACTTTACCTTTGGCTACACGCGCCCAGCACTCCATAGAAGCTGGTTGACATTCATAAGTCAACCTTTAAGAAAAAGAGCATATTAGCAGTGAAAAAATACAATATTACAAATGCTTTACTCTCATGATGTGAGTGCATGCTGAGCTTAGGCAAAGTATCTCTGACTTGTCCACTGCCTAAGATACCTTGAAAAAGATGATTTTGTGGTTCATGTATCCATATAATCTTCAGTATGTACAAAGAGTAGAAATGAAGACTTGCCTTTTTTTGAAACGATTCTTTTTTTTTAATGTTGTTGTTTAGAGGGCATGCTTGACTGGGTAACCCTAGATACCTTTTAGTTTACCTTCACATTCATCTAGCAATGGGAGGTAAATGGGAGAGAAAATGATGTTGCGAAATGGATTTGGCTCCAGAATGAGCTGACCTTTTTGTCATTGTTTTAGTCATCATAACCGAATTTTTAAAAATTTCCTTATATATTTTGCTCTTATTTCTATTTCAGACTATTTTCTTCACTTCTCATGTTTCTCCAGTAAATTATTGTCCTGAACAGGATTCTTATTGTTAGCACGGGTAGTTGCTGCTACCTTTTGTGTAACGCTAGCAGCATCGCTGGCTGCTCGTCATGGGCCAATTCCCATGGCAGCGTTTCAGATATGCTTGCAAATTTGGATGTCAACTTCTCTTCTTGCTGATGGGCTTGCTGTTGCTGGGCAGGTTAGAAAATCATTTCATTTGTTATATCATGTTCATCATGGGCCAATTACTTGTTCGTTTTCATCATTTAGCAATACTGTCTTGATTATTTTTGATGCAATTTACCTTTCTAACTAACATGAACTGGATTATCATTTCTAGCTGGTTAAAAACAACAAAATTTCTTATTTCTCCTGCAAAATGGAGACCTTCATGTGATCTAAATATTCCTTTTGTTCCTTCTCCCCTTAAACTTTTACTTTTCTACAAATGGATGGTTGATGCATTCAAGATCTTATTCAGGCAATCCTAGCCAGTTCATTTGCTAGAGGTGATCATCAGAAAGCAGTAGATGCCGCATCTCGTGTGCTGCAAGTACATTTTATTATGCCTAGCTTTCAATATTCTTATTTCTTAAATTTTATCTATTTGATGCCGTATTTATAATTGTACATGAATATGTTACAGTTGAGTATTGTCCTGGGTTTGGCTCTCTCTACATTGATTGGAGTAGGAATGCAATTTGGATCAGGAGTATTTACAAAAGACAACACTGTGTTGAAACTAATTCATACTGCACTACCGGTATGCTTGTTTCTCTCTCTCTATATATATATTAGATGGGAACACATTACAATTGAAGCCTAGCCTGACTTATTTCTTAATCCTGTATAATGAAAATTGCATCATATTGTTCTAAGTAAATCTCCTGCCTTCTAACTCTGGTATATCCTTGCAAAATTTCACATTCAGTTTGTTGTTTCTACACAACCTGTCAATGCACTGGCCTTCGTTTTTGATGGGATCAATTTCGGAGCATCAGATTATGTATATTCAGCTTATTCTATGGTAGGACATTTAACCTTTTTCCTTGAATAGAAATACAATTTAACAATATTTAGCTCTCTATACCTCAGCTAATCCTTTCTTTTCCTCTGTTCAGGTCCTAGTGGCCATTGTTAGCATTGTTTGTTTGTTTCTTCTATCTTCAAGCCATGGCTTCATCGGAATTTGGATTGCATTGACGGTCTACATCAGTCTGAGAATGATGGCTGGTGTTTGGAGGTACAGCTCTATGTATTATTTTAGCACTCACATAATAGGATGGGCTTATTGCATATGGATGTAAGAATGCTTTGCTGTTTCTAGGGTACACAGGGAACTCTCCATTTTCTCATTATGTACCCATCATTTATATGGATAATAGACTTTTAAAAATGCAAGAGAACTAAGATAAAAGTTTACATATTTTTCCCTCTGAATCCCAGCTTGTCGTGGGTAAGCCCAGGGTGGGGAGAGTACCCACGACTCACCCCTGACCAGCTCAACCATGGGTCAGTTTGAACATAGTCTCTATTAGCCAAGGTGAGCATTGTGGCCACCGGCACTGGCTAAATTTATTTTTATTTTTTTTGTAATCTGAGAGGGTGGTTAATTACTTACTTGGAATATCATGTGTCAATAATGCTAATAATAATGTAAACATTTCATCATTTACACATTATTGATCTCAATTAAATGAAACATCGTCATCTTAACGTACGGATATGCAAAACTATATTCCAAAGATTTTCCATCTGCTGTTGGTTCTTATAAGCAGATCACTATGTCATCTTACAGGATTACATCCAGCCAGTTAAGCTGACTAATTAGGTTCGTCACACAAGAGCTCTTATTAGCCATCAGTAGCACATACCTCTGACACGGAGGAGCTACAAGCCACTCTTCATTTTTCCAAGATCTAATCGCACCCTTTGTGTTAGACTCCTGCCAGTTCACCAATGTGATCACACAGTTGAAATAAGACAGTCCCTCACGTGCATACTGATTTTAAGTTCTGTCACGTGGACTATCACAAACACGAGGTACGACTCAGATGATAACCTTTTATATCATATTAGAGTTTATTAGATTTGGCCGTCTAACTCAAAATCTTAAGATGTTGAGTGGAGAGGACTCCACCGTTATAAACACATTATGTTTTAGCCTATTTTGAACACGTGACTATTCTAACAGTGCCCACACAAATCCCTGTCAGTTTGTGCACGTACATAGAAATTTCTAGCCACCTCTTTGGCACTTCAATCGTGTTCATTTTGGAGGGCGAAAGCATCACCTGCTAGGTCAACGGAGATTTCATAATCTGCTTAGACCAAAACCCATACACGCGCATGTGATTTGTCGCTCTGTTCTCCATTCGCTCATTTTTCAGTGAGAGCATGTAGAGTCTGCTAGACAAGTTATAATCTTCTCTTGTAGAAAAAAAAATGGCGTTGAACACCTCGCTAGAATATGCCTACTCTCATGGTCTCTTTCTTCTTTCCTTGACGCGAATTATTTGCTTATTGTAATTATTGCCGAATTCTTCTGTACATTTCATAGAGAGAAATTGGGGTGAAGTGTGAACCCCTCGCTAGAATATAATATCGAGTCCGTCTCATCTATTTATTTATTTATTTTTCTCTTGACAAGAATGATTTTGCTCATTCCAGTTGTTGCCGAATTCTTTTATTCGCAGGATGGGGGCTGCAAGAGGGCCATGGGCCTTCCTCCGTCGTCGACCAGTCTACCATGCATGAACGCCATTACTTAGAACTACAGACGCCAGATTCGACTGCCATGCCTCTCCCACCACCCCCATTTTTTGGTTGATCCACAAAATATGAAACAATGTATCGCTTCCCCCTCCCCCCACCTAAATATATATATATATATATATCCTAAATGAGTTCTCCTCTGTGTAATGAATGACCCTGTGCTAGAGAGGGTACTAAAGCATTCTGTCACATTTTGGTGGGGGCGGCGTGTAATTCCTAATAAATGCTTGGAATTTCTGTATCCCGTGAATAAAGCATGTAGACGTTTACATCTCACTGTGAATGAAAAATTAAGAGTACTAACGTCCACACAGCACAAAGATTCCCATATTATTGTTGATGATGAGCGCAGGGAAGCCATTCGGATTCACGAGTTACCCTGTTACCTGCATAACTGCAGAATTAATTACCCTTCTAATTTTAATTCTATTTTTAATAACTTTTTATATCATGGATAGTGCAAAACATATCTGTGGTTAATATCTCTGCTCAAGGTGCAAAGAATATTATCTTTCTATCCATAAAATTAAATTTATAGATGAAAACACTCCTACGGAGAGTGTTAGTTAATTTGACTGGTTTCTTGTGCAAAAAGGAGAGAGAGACAGAGAGATAAAACAGATGGATGGATGGAAGGAGAGAGAGAGAGAGAGACGATTAGAGATATTTTGACCCTGTTTAATTTTGGTTAAAGGTTAATCAACGTTGAATGAGAGATTTTAATGGAATGCTAATATTGATCGGTGACGGCAAGAGTACATATTGTTACAAGTATTGTAAAGTAGCGCGTGAGATTATTAAAAGTAATATTAAAATAAAAATAACGACAATTATTTAATTATGCAGGTAAGAGGGTTATTTATGTAATTATCTCTTTAAATAATGCATATTTTACCAACTCAATCGTACCGATTTTTTTACCATTATAATATAATATGACATCGTACCACTCTATATATATCACAATGTGTCAAGAATAAAGAGTTATTTAATAAATATATATTATTATAAAATATAATAAAATATTATGTGTGACTTAACGGTGAGTAGATGTGTTAGTTGTGTGTGAGGTAAAAAATTTGAATCTGACGAGTGTCACATGTTTTTTGACTTATTTTTTTAAAAAATAATGAAAATAATGTCAGTTTTCTAAAAGAACACTCTTAGTCAAATTACTTATGAAATTATATTTAATATAAAATAATATATGTGATATTTAAAAAAGTAAGTTGTATATCGATTACGTATCATAGATCGATCGTATCGATCTGTGATTGATACGGTCCGATACAGACAATTAATTTAGATCGATCTATAAAATCTTATATGTACCAACAGTGAAAGAAAAATGAGACGACTCTCCTTTTCCTGACAGGCTGATCCTGTCTTTAATTTGGTCTTGTCTAGTTTCTTTATTCCTAATGATTATTATTATACAGGGGAGAAGGATTGGAGCCTTAATTGGCCGTTCCAACTTCCAACTCCAATCAGCCGATTCTTGATTAGATAATTAAAATGAAACAGCAAAGCCATGCATGATAGCTTAGAAGAGTGTTTAACGGCATAATACAAGTTTGATGTACGTGGGCGATGATGCGCACTGCTCTCCACAGCCATTCGCGCGCTTTCATTTAGTTTCACGTGCACGTCGTGTGCACGTGCCCTTATTTTTAACTTCTGTTTAACTAGTCAAAGAAACATGCTATGCGTGTAATAAAAAGTAAAAAAATAAAATTATACTATGACATTAAAATATATGGGATCAAATTTTATTAATATATTAGTTATATTAATTTTTAAAATTTAAAAGTAAAATTATTTTTTAAAAATAAAAAATATTTGAAGACGATTGAAAAGAATGTGAACTTAATTTTTAAAATCGACAAATTCAAAAGAATCAAACTCTTACATTAGACAGACTCAAAAATTTGAAAAATATAACTATAAAATATTACGTATTACTCATCTATTTTGAATATTCTTTAATAATATGACATCTGATAGTACCAAATGATTCATAGTTCACGATGATAAAATTTGTATTCTCGTAATTAACCTTACGCATACATAAAAGCATTCTCACCACCATGGTTTGCCGACCTGGTGCGTCTCGCACCGACTCGCACGACCCGACCCGACCCAGGCCGGGACCGGGTCGGTCGGACCGTGAGTCGTGGCCGTGACGCACTGGACCGCATGGTCCCGTGCGTCCCGCCGCGTACCGGAGCGGGTCGAGGCGGGCCCGGTCTGGTTCGTGCGGGACGGCGCGTACGTGCCGGGTCGCCCATATAGCGGGCCGGGTGCAGGCGGGTCTGGCATCCGCAGCGGTGGAAGGCGGTGCAGCGGTGGAAGGCGGTGGCCGGCGGTGTGGGCAGTGCAGAGCGGCGGCGGAAGGCGGCGGACGACAGCGACGACCGGCGATCAGAGGTAGGTGCCCTAAATTTTTGTTTTAGGGTGAGGAGGGGGGTGGGGGAGGGTGGGCGTCTGCGGCCGTCGGGGGCACCGTGAGAGGGGGAGGGGGGCGTCTGCGGCCGTCGGAGGGGGGAGGGGTGACGCCTGCGGTCGGCGGGCGTCGGAGGGGGGAGGGGGGGCGTGCGGCGGGCGTCTACGGGCGGCACCGTCGGAGGGGGGAGGGGGGCGTCTGCGGGCGTCGGGGAGGGGGGGCGTGCGGCGGGCGTCTGCGGGCGGCACCGTCGGAGGGGGGAGGGGGGCGTCTGCGGCCGTCGGGGAGGGGGGACGTCTCCGGGCGGCGCGCGTCGCGGGCACGGAGGGGGGAGGGGGGGCGTGCGGCGGGCGTCTGCGGGCGGCACCATCGGAGGGGGGAGGGGGGCGTCTGCGAGAGGGGGGAGGGGGCGTCTGCGGGCGTGGGGGAGGGGGAGGGGGGGTGTCGGGGGGGCGTCGGGGGCCGGCCACCGTCAGAGGGGGGAGGGGGGGCCGTCTCCACCGTGAGGGGGGGGAGGGTGAGATGGGGAGGGGGGGGGGCGTCTGCATATCGCCGCCCCCAGCTCCGGTGGGGGGCGGGGAGGGGGGGTGGGGGGGGGTTGTTTAATTTTTTTATTTTTTAATTAAAAAATATAAGAAAATATATTATTATATTATTTATTATTATTATGAATGTATTATTTAATTCATGTTATATAAATAAGATAATTTTTGTTTAATTTATGTTGTATAAATATCATTTTAATTATGTATTATTTAATTCATTTTGTAGAATTAATATAAATAATATTTAATTCATGTTGTAGTAATAAATTTATTTTTTGATGTGTAATTCAATTCATGTTTAAATATTAGATTTAATGTAAATGTAATATTAAATATTAAATTTAGTATTACATTTGGAAAATTATTGATATTAATATCAGTATTAGTTGTAGATGTAAAATATTTTTAAATGCATAATGTATATTAGTTAATTGAATTGCATAATGTAATTTAATTTAATGTAAATATAAATTTAGTGTTGAATATTTTATAAATAATTATAAAGTTAATTTATATGTACAATGTAAATTATTTAGAGATGTTTATAATCTATATGTGTCATGTAATTTAATTAGAGATGTAAATATAAATATCTAATTAGTGATAAATAATTTTAAATTTAATGTATATGTATTAATTATAAATATTAACCTTATTTGTATGTTATAGAAATAATGCTATTATTTTGAACTAAATTATATGAAGATGTATTAAATATTGAATTTAGTCTTGCATGGTACGCAAATAATAAAATTCTGTTCATTGTTAGTTGTAGATGGGAAATAATATAATTTCATATTTTGAATTTCTTAATTTTAGGAGATAACACTCTATGGCTCCTAAGGAACGAACAAATGATATTGGGTGGTCACACGGAGTTTTGTTGGATGGCAACCGTAGGTGTTGGCGTTGTAACTATTGTAAAATAGAACACCGGGGAGGAGGGGTGTCTCGGTTGAAGAAGTATTTGGCAGGAGGAGCCGGGGCATGATACTCTGAGGTTGCTGGGTGTACCCATGTGCCTAGAGATGTGAAACTTGCAATGGCTAGGCACCTGCGGGAGAAGAGAGCTGAGATGCAAGAAAAGGAAAAAAAGAAGAAAAGGGATGAAGCGGCAGTGAGCGGGCGCCCAAGTGGCAGCAACGAGGAGGAATGTGCATGGACACCCAGTGACGAAGACGATCAAGCACGTACTGAGCAGCCTGATGTGTATGTCACTGTGAACGATCCATACGAAGCCCAGTTTCGTGAGGCAGTACGTCAGAGCAGGGAAGAGTCAAGATATCCCGAGTAGACTGTAGTCCGTAGTCGCGAGGCGGCGAGGACCGGAGCATCAAGGAGTGGTGGTTCATCTACGACTCGACAATCACGAGGCATAAGGAGTTTATTGACTGGTGACTCGGGGACACAAAGAAAAAGGACACAATCGATCAACATTGAAGATGTGGAGCCCGGTGCACTATCCCGAGAGCATGGTAAGCAAACGAGGATGGACGATGCGTATGGCCAGAAAGGACCTAAATGGAAACTTGGTCAAGCTGTTGCAAAATGGTGGCACCACGCGGGTCTGCCTTTCAATGCAGCCAATAGCCCTTACTACAAGCCAATATTTCAGGAAGCACATGTCCTTGGGCTACACGTGCAGCCACCTACAGCGAGAGAATTGGCTGGCGTATACCTTGATGAACAAGTTGCTGAGATCAAGAGTTACATTGACTCATTCAAGCAGAAATGGACAAAGTACGGAGTCACACTGATGTGTGATGGATGGTCAGGTACCACAAAATCTAGCCTGATCAACTTCCTTGTTTATTGTGACAGACAGATATTCTTTCACAAATCAGTGGATGCGTCTGGTCAAATTCACAGTCACCAATATATTTTGTCATTGATGGAGCAAGTGATGACTGAGATTGGGGAGGAGTACATTGTACAAGTGGTGACTGATAATGGGTCGAACTATAAGAAGGCTGGGGAGGAGCTAATGAAGAAAAAACGGCACATTTTCTGGACCCCTTGTGCAGCACATTGTGTAGATCTGATGCTGAAGGAGATTGGGCAGCTTCGTATGGTAAAATCTGTGGTCGAGGTGGCACAAAAAATCACGAAATATATCTACAACCACACACTTGTATTGGCATGGATGAGGGAGCACTGTGCCGGCGAACTGTTGAGGCCTGGCATCACACGATTTGCCACCAACTACATCGCATTGCAGAGCCTATTGAAGCACAAAGATGGGTTGAAGCAAATGTTTAGAGGTGAGACCTGGCTGAGTTCCTCTTTTGCTGCTTCACGTGAAGGGGCGGAGGTCGAGGGGATTGTCAACACCTCGAATTTTTGGGATAGAGTGAAGGTATTAGTGTCATTGATAGAGCCACTGTATGAGGTTCTACGATGCGTGGATGGGGATAGAGTACCAACCATGGGGTTGGTGTACAGCAAAATAGAAGCAGCCAAGCGGAAGATCCTTACAACGTCCAAAAAATATGGACCCACCATTCTAGAGATTGTGGAGGACAGATGGGACAGACAAATGAGCCGCGATCTTCACATGGCAGGTAAACACTTACATTCTCGTCCAATCAATGAGCTGTGATTTTCAGTTGATACTAATATGTAATTCATTGTCTTACGATTGCAGCGTACTATCTACATCCGGCCTTCCAATATGCTCGGGCCCTTGCTTATGACGATACGTTGATATAATCGGTCAACATTGTGGTAGACCGATTGTCTTTCACCCCAACAGATGCTGCTGATGCGTTGAATGAGGTATAATTGGATATTTTAACATTGACAATATTAAATGAAATATACACTTCATATTTTTTGATAATGCAGATGAAAATATTTAGAGAGGGAATTGGTTCATTTGCGACACCTAATGCCATGGCCAGTCGTGATAGACTCGACCCAGGTAATGTGTCTTCACAATGTACCTTCTATATCTCGAGAAGTAATTTTTACATCTAATTATTATATTGTACGTGATCTGTCTTAAACGCAGCTGAGTGGTGGCTAAATTACGGCACAAGTGCACCCGTATTAAGGAAGATCGCAATGAGAGTTCTATCGCAAATATCCTCGTCGAGTGGGTGTGAGGTTCGCAAACATCCTTATGCCACAGCTACGTCAGTAGAGGTCGTGTACGCACAAGGTTCGCAGGAGTATGAATACTACGTACGCATGTACTGGGAGAACTATTCAGGTTCAATGCGTTATGAAGACTATCTGTCCTATCTGCGGACCACATTTAATGTCAGATTATTTGGAGATGGGCACTGGCCCAGTTTGGGTCCATAGTCTTTATTAGTATGTATCATTTGGTTACATTTATAACTAACTAATAATTAATTACAGATTTCTTCATATATAGAGTTCTGTACTTGCCATTGAAATCACTAATGTAAACTTTTACATCATTTGCAGGTCATCATGGACGGACGGCGTCACCCTGCGTGGGAGCATGGATACTCTGTTGAGGGTGATGGACATGTGCACTATAGATACTGCGAACATCGCGTCACCGGCATACACAGGTTTGCGGAGCACCTTGCGGGAGTGGGACGCGATGTTCGTGCATGCGACCGAGTTCCGGGAGATGTTCGACATTCCTTTCGGACACAGTTACAGGATAGATACGGTTCTCGTAGCACACCGAGGACATCTTCTTCTACGTCTCGGGTACCTCCACCGCGAGCACAGGGCGGAGCAGGATCTTCCTCCACGTCCAGAGTTCGAGCAGCACCAGCACCAGCACCAGCACCAGTCGCACATGATAGAATTGAAGCTATAGATGTAGTGAGGACTTTTTTTACAGATTTTCATGTACCCTCCACCGCAGCACACGACTCATCATTTGTGCAGTTGGTTACATATTTTTAGTCACACCCACATGTACCTCCACCCACTAGGATAGAGTTAGATTATACGGGTGATCAGTCTCATGTATCTGATGATGAGTTTTGGGATTCGGGCTTCACTGATGATGAGGATTAGTGAGTTTTGGGATTCGGGTTACACAGATGAGGAGGATGAGTGAGTTTTGGGATTCGGGCTTCACACATGGACGAGGATTAGTGAGTTTTTGTATTTTATACTTCATGAATGAATGCCATTATTATATCACTGTTTCCTTTTACATATTTAGTAATTGAAATAAATTTTTATGTATTATATATAATATGATGTTTAATTAAGCAGTGTAATATGTAATTTTTATATAATTTATTATGTATAATGTAGCATGGATCTATTATCATAAATAAACTCTACATTCTAATATTTTTAAATATATATAACATTTAACCTTTCAAAATAAATTTATTAAAAATTTAAAAAAAAAATCGCAAAAAATCGCGTCGAGAGCAAAAGGGGCGGATCGGGTCGCTGTGCGACCCGCCCGACCCGACCCGTCCCGCGTCGAGACCGGGTCGGCCGAGTCGGCCGGGTCGGCAAACCCTGCTCACCACTGTCTTCAGAAATATATAAAATTTAGTTTTGATTAATATTTAAGGTCGATGACATCTAGAAAGATAAAATGAATTAAGAATCGTTCGGTTAAAATTTTATGAATCAAATTTATAGAAGCCAATATGTACAACTAAAATATATGACTACCTCCATTGCGAATACATAATGAGTTGTAAATAACTCAACAATCTGGAAGAGAAAAATGACTTGAAAAATTATGTAACAGATCAGAGGATACATAACTAAATCGGAGGAAAAAAACTAGACAATTCTAACTGAACCGAAGGAAAAAAATCGGATAATTCTAACTAAATCAGAGAAAAAAAATCAGACAATTCTAACTGAATCAGAGGACACGTAATTGAACCGGAGGAAAAAATCAGACAATTCTAATTGAACCAAAACTAAACCAGAGAAAAAAATCGGATAATTCTAAATAAACTAGAGAAAAAAAGTTGGACAATTCAAACTAAACGGGAGGAAAAAATCGAACAATTCTAACTGAACCAGAAGAAAAAAATCAAAAAATTCTAACTGAATTGGAGAAAAAAATCGGTCAATTCTTTTATAGTATATAGTATAGATTTGGTGCATTGTAAAATATCATTATCTTTCAAGTCTTAGAATATTCTATTTTAACATATTTAAGTTTTAATTTACATCTAGAGGTGTTGCACGTGTAACACCATTTATGTTTTTAATTTTTTTAAGTGGTCTCCATGTCAAATTAATTTGGTGTGCCGTCTACGTCACCAAGTGACATGACGTGGAAGTCACGTAAAATAATTACCTCTCTAATTAATAGTGAAAATAGGTCATTTTCACTATTTATAAGGTTAGATTTTATTTTTACATAATTCTGACGTCACAGGTGACATAGATGTCACACCACATTAATTTGACGTGAAAATTACTAAATAAAAATAGTTGCACGTGTAACATCCTGAGATGTAAATATCCGGGGTGTTGTACCAAATTTTACTCTTTAATTTATAATTTTAAATTGAAATGAGATAAAAAACAGAGGAGATGCGTTAACGGTAATTTAAAGCCTTAATATTTACAGTCAACAGATAACACAAAATGATCATATTGACAATATATGTCATTTACCGTAACTAAACACCACCTTAATTTACATGCATGTGGGTATGCACATGGCTGTGTTTTATACTGCTCAGACGATCCCATGGGTGCACGTGTGTCCAACAGCATACATGCTCACATGGTGACCCCATTGCTGAATTTATAAGTGGCTATTATTCGTTTGAATACTTTTTCACGAAAAATATTACGTATGTTATCTAAGATACTCCTTTTAAGGTTCGACTCTCTGGACGATTTATATGATTCATATTTAATTCTCGAGAGATGTGAACTTAAAATTTATTAATTTTAAAAAAAATATATACGCAAATTAGATATTGCTGAATTGGAACCCAAGTCTCTCGTGTACACTTCGTCTAGACCCGAGTACCATGTTAAATTCAGCGTCATAAAAAAGATACTTCTTTAGTATATACATTATATCACTCAGTGTTTAAGAGTTAGAATATGCCTACCTTCTCTCCGAAGTCATTCCCCCGAGCCCATAAGTTGTCGTGGCAGTACTACTTATGTTTGCCTGACAGTTGATGTGATTTCTGATGCATTTTTGTAAAATTTTTGAAATCAATTACTAAGGAGTCCAACCGACATTCACTCTCTCAATGTCAATGTGATACTATTTATCCCTCGAGATCTTCAAGACCAAGATTCTTTTTGATGATATTATTGAAGCACACAGAGTTTGGGTTAGAGATTTTTCATCATAAGAGTGTGACCGAGAGGAAGAAGATGATGAAAACGATCGTTGCCCTTGTCATCTTGGTCTTCGTCGACGATCCCTGCTTCGTCGTAGAATTCTTTGGGACCGCTCCTCACTATAATTGTTCAAGGTTATTGGCCCTAGATTAGGATCCAATGCAATTGCCACATAGTCTTCTAAGTTAAGATCTTCTTCTTTCTCTGGATTGGCCTTTATCATTATAAGAAAGGTCATGCCCTTCATATGGCCTTTGCTCACCCCTTATTTAGTATGACTTCGAGCCCCCCATTTCTATTGCTCTTAATAAAATTAGTGCCTTGCTCTTTAATTCAAAAAAAAAAGAGTACCGTGGACACTCAAGTAATGGTCAAGTTGCAAGGACCACCTCAAATTAATGACAGAACTCTCTTGGACACCGAAACACATCTGTAAATTATTTCATGAAACATATTACTTATGTTCTCTAAGATACTCTTTTAGTGTAGATTTGACTCTCGGGAGTTTATTTAACTCACATTTAATCTACGAGAGATGTGAGCTTAAAATGTATTAATCTTAAAAAAAAGAGATGCGTATGAGTTAAGTGTCACTAGATTTTAATTTAAATCTCTCACACTCCGTCTAGACTCGAGTATGTACTGGTATGCAAAATTCAACGTCATAAAAAAAAATACTTCTTTAGAATATGAATTATATCATCTACTATTTAAGAGTTAGAATATGCATGCCTTCACCCCAGACTTGTTCCCTCGAGACCATAATTAAGTCCTCATCGCAGTATTGCTTTTGCTTGTCTCGACAATTGATGTGACTTCTGATATATTTTTGTAATTTTTTTTGAATGAATTGCTAAGGAGTACAACTGGCGTTCACTCTCTCAACGTCAATGCAGTGATGTTTATCTCTCAAGATCTTCAAAATTAAGATTCTTTTGATGATATTATTTTAACACACAAAGCTTGGGTTGAAGATTTTCCACCGGACGAGTATGACCAAGGAAGAAGAAGAATCTTGAGAGTTTGTATTTTTTTAAGAAGAAATTGGCTTCCTTGAGCAACGTTTACCACTGATGCATCAAAATTGATTCCCAAAAATTTGTAAGTTTGAAGTTTTTGAAGGTTTTGCTTGTTTTTTTTTGTTTTGCCTCAGAATAGATGCTTTCGGCAAATGGCACCTAAACATTGACACCTTGACTTCACGATGAATCAGGTGATGGATAGCAGGTTGATTGTTTCATATCTTCTCCTGGACGATCCAGTGAGAATGGCTGGATGAGAACGGTGCAGCTAATTATTCATTGGTGCGATTAATATCAAGTGACCTCTTTTTCCACCTGAACCTCTGGTACTCTCTATTTCACTTGGTAAACAGAAATCTTCTGTGGAAACCTGATCAGCGATCGCAACATTTGTCCCTGTGAGGTGAAGATGATACTCTGTGCTGCGGAATAATGCCCCCCTGCCAATGGCCGTGTCATGGCCCATCCATACTTCGTCATTGTGGATTGTAGCACCTTTCCGTTGGATGGGCGCAATGCACCTCAAAACATGATCTTGTGTTCCTCCCAGGTGCAGCAGTTGGAATCTCAACTCATACAGCATTAGCATTTCATATTTTTCTCCCAAGAAAAGTGGAAAAGAAATAAGACCCTTCAATCTTTATTTCTGGAACAATGCAATGGTGCCGTACTTTTTACCATGTATATTCGGATCCAAATTCAACCCAACATGTATATTCGGATCCTCTTACTCTATCTATTGAAGAGGTATATAAATTTGGATTTCGGTTTAGATCCGAATCCGAAAATTTAAATTCGGATTCGGATCAGATCCGAATCCGAAATAATATTTTATTTTAAATTTGGATCCTGTTCGGATCTGATCTAATCGGATCCGGATTCGGATCTCAAAGGATCCGACTCGGATCCGATCCATTGACAGGGCTAAAGAAGATGAAGACGATCGTTGTGCCCGCGTCGCCTTGGTCTTCGTCCATAATCCCTACTTCGTCGTAAAACTCTTTAAGATCGCTCCTCACTGTAATTATTCAAGATTATTGTCCCTAGATTAGGATCTAGAGTAATTGCCACATAGTCTTCTAAGTTAAAATCTTCTTCTTCCTTTAGGTTGGCCTTTATCATTATAAGAAAGGTCATGCCCTTCGTATGACCTTTGCCCACCGCTTATTTGCTATGACTTCAAGCCTCCCATTTCTATTGCTCTTAATAAAATTAGCGTACGTCTATCAATTCAATTCAAAAAAAGAAAGTACCGTGGACACTCAAGTAACGGTGTAGATGTAAGGAGCACCTCACATTAGTGACATAACTGTCTCCGACATCTAAACACATGCAAATTGTTTCATGAAGAACATTGCTTATGTTCTCTAAGATACGATCTATAAGTATATGGTCGACTCTCGGGAGTTTACTTGACTCACATTTAATCTTCGAGGGATGTGAATCTAGAGTTTATTAACGTTAAGAAAAAGAGTTACGCGTGAGTTAAACGTCGTCGGATTTGAACTCTAAGTCTCTCACACTTCGTGTAGACTCCATTACTAGTATACTAAGTTCAACGTCATAAAAGAAAAGATACTTCTTTAGTATATAAACTATATCGCTTACCGTTTATGAGTTAGAATATGTGTGCCTTCTCCCTGGACTCGTTTTCAAGAGCTCATAAGTCCTCATAGCTGTACTGCTTCTGCTTACTCGACAGTTGATGTGATTTCTGATACTTTTTTACAAAATTTTTGGAATGAATTGCTAAGGAGTCCAACTAGCATTCACATCTCTCAATGTCAATGCGGTGCCATTTATCCCTTGAGATTTTCAAGACCAAGATTCTTTTCATGATATTCTTTAAGTACACAAAGTTTGGGTTAGAGGATTTTCATCGGAGGATTAAGATCAAGAGGAAGAAGATGATGAGTATGATCATTGCTCTCGTTGTCTGGGTCTTCATCTACGATCCTTTTGTTTTAACGTAAAATTCTTTGGGACCGTTCCTCATTGTAATTGTTCAAGGTTATTGGCCCTGGATTAAGATCCAGTGCAATTGTCACATAGCTTTCTAAGTTAAAATCTATATTATGTCTTTGGACCGAATCATTATAAGAAAGGTCATGCCAGTCATGTGGCCTTTGCCCATTGCTTACTTGTCGTGGATTCGAGACTCCTGTTTATATTAATGCTCTAAATAAAATTAACGCCTTCGACATATCTAACTCTCTTCGACACTCGAACACGTCTGTAAAGTTTCAAAGACACGGGGTGGAACCACGTACATGCCCACATACATACTTGTACGCGTCAAATTAAATGAATGGACGCATGCATATATTGGAGCATACCCATGCCTGTATACACAAGCACACGTATATTCATCCACATCTATATGTAGAGGCACGCGGGCACACTTCGGTGCAATATATAGTTGTCTGCTTGGTTCAATTCTTAAAATGTCGTGGCATGCGTCTTGTTCCTAAATAACGTCATTTGGACGAGTAGATATCACAAGTTGCAGTTGAAAACTAACCCAGCTGACGTCGACTGGACAAATTAAGGAGGGTTGCAAGCCCCGGAGAAGGAGGAGCGTGCCGCAGGGAAGGTGCGGTTTGGTTGACGTGGCACCCTCCCGCTTGGACGGTCTTGGAGAGAGTGGCCATCGACCAACAGTTTCCTTCGCACAATTTGGGTTTTTCTTTTTCGGAAAAAAAGAAGAACTCCTTAATTACGACAACAAAGGTTGTGAAATTAATCTTTTTTAAAAATATATTTGCTTACGCTCCCTGGGTGAACGTAAAACAAATGTACTCGTCTGGTCAAAAATCCATTGCTATGCGAAAGAACTCATACACCTGAACGAAGAGGCATACCTTCTCTTTCCCTCTCTCCTCCGTTAATTCTCTTTCTAGTTTTATGAGCAACTTCCTTTGATTAAAAAGTAAGTTAAAAAAGTCATCGATCTTTTTCGTTTGGTAAGCAACTCCAACTGTAATTAGCTGACGGGAGACGATAAACCAATGAGGACATGTAATCACATGTACCCCTAAATTCAGAAGGCCAATGCCACAGATGTTTATCTGTCCAGAAAAGAAACCCATTAACCTCTATGCACCCACCGTCGACCTTGGCGAGGAGGGACTAGGGAGGGTTAATTTCCGATAACGTCCGTAGCAGGGAAGAAGGTTTTTTTTAAAGAACGTCCGTACGACCGGGTGACTCCCATATGCGTCCCCAACATCATCTTTCCCATCACAATGCCCAACAGCTCTTCCGCATCCCGCGCTGACGCTGCCGGCTCTGCTGGGCCGTACCTTACAGGGGCGATGGTATAAAAAAAGGAGCCGGCTGCAGGTTATGTCCGGGGCAGGGTGGATGGGCGGCGGGGGCCTCCTGGCTGTCGCATCGCCGTCGCCGTTCTTTTTATGTGCGTTAATTTGGGGGTTTGAGGACGACCGGACCCCTCCGCCGGCCCTGGAAGAAAGACGGAGCTTTTAAAAATATAGCCACGTACGGACACGGGGAACCCATGAATGTCCGGCTGGTCTTCTTCTTCCCGTCGGAGTTGCTCGTCTGCAAAAAAGGGTAAAAAAAAGGTTTTAAGCTCTTTTTTTTTTAATCGGGGTCCCGTTTTGAATGGTCCTTGTTGCACCAACTTCTCGCACGTCCCATTAATGGGTCCAGCGTGATATGCTGACTTGTTTATATTATTCTCGGGCGGCTCTCTTTTCCATCACTGTGTGAAGACCTAGGGGAGGACTCACGTCGACCGGTTTGTACATAATTTATAGCTGCTCTATCTATGTAATGGAAGTCCCACAATCACGTATACATACTCGTCTCTTCGTTTCCTTGATCAAACACTCATTATTCTGCTATATTTATATATAATATGAGCCAAACGAGATTACGTCCTTCGTCTCAGAAAAGATTATCTCCTCCTAATCCCTTCGCGTGTCCCAAAACATGTGCCGCCACCCCTGCTAATATTCTGCTTGCTACGTGTAACACCGTCGCTGAGCGTCTTAATTCCTGCTTACTGGTTGTGAATATTGCACGGTACTTCCCTCCATTATTAAGATATATATATAGGGAAATATTCACGTGGAGCTGACCCCATGATTATTTGTCATGATGCCGATATCTGAGCCTCCATCTCATGGGATCGATGATCGCACGAGCAAGAGGCCAGATGCTGGTCCTACGATAAATTGTTATGGAGTCGACTCTATTGAAACATTTCTCACATATATATATATATATATATATATGCGCGCGTGTGAACAAAAAAGAAATGTATCTTGAAGTTCTCTATTTAAGAAGAGATACTTAAAACGGTTCGAAACTTTTAAATATTTTCGCTAAAAAGAATAAAAAGAAAGAATTAGTTACATGACCCTTTTTCCTAGTCCTCGACGACACTGTCAGCACGGTGGTAGGTCCCTACATTTCGCAGGGGATTAACTACGTCCTAACTTCCATCATCCGGTACTGCAATCTGCGTAAAACCCCGTTTTCTCCTTTCGCCCTTCCACTTGCTCTCCAACAGAATCTACATCCATTTGACCGTCTTGTGAGAAGATACATATTATTAATAACTGATGAGTTAAGTAATATGAATAGCGATAACATGGCAATATTATTTATAGGTCAGGAGTCAGGGAAATCAACGTGCTTGTCCTGCTCGGTGGAGGTACGTAAGCCTTAGTTATATATAATCAACTGCAGAGGGCGCCTCGTGTACATTCATGCCATCCATGCGACGAAGAAGGATGCCATAGTGGGTGCATGTGTGCCAGAGGCGCGCCCTTGAGGTTGTAGTTTGTAGCCAAAGGCTCGATTCCAGTCCTCTAGCATGGCGAACTCAATGGCGTCATGGGGAAATACTCAATCAACCAAGACCTTTCACATATATTCCACCGACGGAATATTTGTTTCTTAGTTCCATGTACTTTCAATATGCCGCGATGAACATAGAAGACAAAAGAATCATCCCCAAATGCACGAGCAGAGAGTGCATCTATGACAATCTTCGTTTGCCCACACATTGTTGATAACTTAAAACAAATAACGTGTGGCAATGAAAAGCATGCCCTTGTAATAATAGGTTCAAGTGATGAAACAAATCCATACATTACATAACGCAAAACAAAAAATCACATTGTTCATAGAAATCATATAAACACTGTTACACATGTAAAGGTTCAGAGACAATATGAAATCCATCTATTTTAAAGTTATAATGCGATCTCGAATCAAACGTAGCTTCTCTAGTTTTCCCTCGCCAACGACGACCATATCTGCCACCAAACGGCCGGTAGGAGAATCAACGACAGCCTCAAAGAAAGAGGGAATTCAAAAATTACCCTAGGCTGCATTCGGTATCAATTTTTCAAATAGATTCTAAATATTGGAGAGTTTAAAGTTGAGAATATGGGAAGACAAGTGTATTTAATATATATATTTTAAAATTTTAATATTCAAAACCTCTTCCTTGTATTCTAAAGAAAGATAGACACAAAAATATATATTTTCTCTCTTCATCAAAAAATTATTTTAAATTATTTTTTAAAAAAATAAATAAATTTTGAAGTTCACATATTTTTACAATCTTTACTTCAAAATATTTATAGTCTCACTCATCTTGTCGAACACAACTTAGGTGTCGTGTCCTTGGAGTTGCAACGGTAGAGATCTTCACGATTTGGTTTAGGTCACGGGAGTGGGAGGATCATGAACGTTACCTTTACAGGAAGGCCAAAACCGGAATTCAAAGTCCCCGTAAAACAGCAATGACCTGCAGCGTAGGTATTTGTTACTGGGGATTGGGACAAGAGTTGCGGCAGTGCCATAAACGTCTAATTAATTCTAAGAAAGAGAGTACATACAAGGACGAGGTGCGTAGTTTTGTCCCGACTTCTAACAGAGAAGTACTACTTAACTGCAAAGCAAAAGGGGGAGGTCGGTACGTGGGCAGGCGCCTTCTGCAGTGGCAAGAAGCCTAGAGCCCTAAGAGGTGTCGCCTTCCTGCAAGGCGTCGTCGTTACCGTCGTCCGTCCTGTGTGGTTTTATCGCTAGCTCCCAGGTCCTGTACCGTCAGATCCGCTTTGTGTTTTATATTACGTACGTACAGATGTTAGTGGGAGTAGTGCGAGAAATCGCCGAGCATCAGTTTTGTTTACCCGCGGAGTGTGTACAGGAAAGGAGGTTCGATTTGCTTCCGGGGTTTGAGGGTATCTGAGGGAGGTCGTTTACGGGGGACGTCTCTCCTCCTCGCTCAGTGGGAGTTCAATGCTTGCTTCTTCCTGTTCATATGGTCCATGGGCGGCGTACGTCCATCCCACGTTCCCTACCCTCCTCCCACTTGAGACGTGCGTCCTGAGGAGGTTCGAGTCTAATTCCTTTTAGTTTCTTTACCATCTATCGACCTCTCGTATCAGTTGAAGGTGCATGGGTTTTCACCGTCGCAACAGCATTAGCTGTACATCTGTTCCTTTTTCTTTCTTTTTTTCTTGCGCGCTATATGTCAAGTTTACTTCCTGATATTGTAGTTCCAACGTGCTTTAGGTTTTCACTCTTCTGAGAAGTTCATTTGATATGAACTTATGCGACAGGGCTCGTTATTGCTGCTAAAGAATATGGACGCCGCAGGACATGGGAGGGATTATTCAGTGGACACCCAGAGCACCGTGGAAGGTGAAAAGCCCGCTGACATGGATCCAGGCGCTGATGACCGCCCACGAAACGCAGACAACGAGGAGGATGACGGTAGCTCTTCGTTGCCGCAGACGGGGCCTCGCAGGAGGACGGGCCTCCATGTCTTCTTCATGGATGCAAGGTAGGAAGTATGTTAATTTCTCGGCTTCTGCTTCCGTTCACATTTCGGTTAAGGACGGCTACTTTGGACGTGAACTGTGAAAGAAGTATCATCATCTCGCAAACCCCCCCTCTCTCTCTAAAACATCCTTCTCAGTTTCTTCTTGACCATGAGATTATATGTATATGATGACGAACAGTCGATACTGATATGCGTCTAGGAATGTTCTCAAGCTGGACGAGTTAGGACGGGAGGTAGCACAGATCGCAGTGCCCGCCGCGATGGCTCTGGCGGCGGATCCGCTGGCTTCCCTGGTTGATACAGCCTTCATAGGCCGGATAGGTCTGCAGTACTGAAACTGTCCGCTCCAACATGACAGCTAAAACTCATCCTCCGCTAAAAAATGGACGAAGGCAGTCTCAAATATTGTTTTGTCTTCCTGCCTGTTCCTTCCTTCTTGGTCCCCCTCCAAACACTACAGGCCCGGTGCAGCTCGCTGCCGTTGGGGTGTCCATCTCCGTGTTCAACCAGGTCTCCAAGATCGCCATATACCCCCTCGTCAGCGTCACCACGTCGTTCGTCGCCGAGGAGCTCGCCGCCTGGAAGCTGATCGGCGCCGCCGGGCAAGCAGAGGAGGACATGGAGAAGGCTGCCCCTGCTGGAGCTGTGCAGGAGGGGGGGCCGTCGGCTCGCAGTAATGGTAAGCCTGCCAATATTATCTGTTCGTGTTCCTGCACCACACATAAACAAACGAATACTGTCATATACGTACGGTGCATGCATGCTCGGAAGTTCTCTCTCTATCTCCTTCCTCCATTCTCATCAGATCTGAATGGGACGGGGCGCAGCTCGTCACCTGGTGCTGATGGGAATCACAGAAGTAGGAGGACCAGGTTTGGGCAGGAGCGGAAGTACTTCGCGTCTGTGTCATCTGCCCTGGTTGTCGGCGGAGTTCTGGGCCTCCTCCAGGCCTTGCTACTCATTTTTGCGGGGAAACCATTCCTGAGCATCATGGGCGTGAAATCTGTAAGTTTTCCGTGATGAGGGCTTATTGGTGATCCCTAGCTACTTAGTGGGGTTTTATGCTATATATGAAGATCAAACGTGTAGCTTTTGGAATGAGTGCGTGCTTGATACTCTACCTGATCGATCTGGATTTGAATCCAAGGAACTAAACATGCGGCTCCACTTTGTGGGCTTTACAGAGATATTTACATTTTTCTTGACGGTATTCAACAGTTGCAAATTTAGAGAATATTATGACCAGTTATCTGATAAATTGATGTGGTAAGAAGGGGATCACAAGATCCCATATTAGAAATTATAAAGATAGATATGTGTTTATAAGAAAGATCTGAGCCTTCTCTTATTCATATTTTTTTTACCAGTAAAAAAAATAAAACCCTAATCACACACATTGCCCATCTATACATGCACTAGCATATATAAAATTAATTACATAAAACAAGAAATTTCATTATGTATCAATTCTTGATGACTTTGCAGGTCATTTTTTTTTCTTGTCCTGTTTTCCGCTGAAAAGCGAAATTTCAAATTAAAAGTCCAACATTCTCTCTTACGCGCAATGCTAGTTAAACTTAATTAACAGATTCTACGTACGTACTATCACCATATCTTAATTAAGAGATTGTTAGTACCACCCTATGTGAGAAACTAAACTTTTCTTTGTTATATATTAACATGACTAATTATGCAGAGCTCACCTATGTTGATCCCAGCACGCCAGTACTTGACTTTGAGGGCACTCGGTTCTCCTGCTGTGCTCTTCTCTTTGGCAATGCAAGGTGTCTTCAGAGGGTTTAAGGATACAAAAACCCCTTTATATGCTACTGGTACGTACGGGCACAGACCGCTAACTTTCAAATATATTTATAGGAAATTTAAGTATTCTTAATTCGACATAGTCATACTTGATTGTGAACAAAAACCACTTCTTTGTAAATGGTCTTGTGAAATGGGTACCCTTCTTTCTTCGATATGATCTGTAGCTCATTGCAGTACTATGCGTAAGGGATGAGAAGAAATGTTCTATTGACATTGCCATTATTTGAATCTTTTAACGCTTAATTGTGGTTGGCGTACGTGTCATTTCGTACTCTCGAAGTCAACTTCTCATTAATAGGTAGTTTGATCATCTTTGCTAGAGATATCTTGATTATATATGCTTTACAAAGCATGCACGTCTAATATCTTCTCTATATATTTCTTTTGCAATGCAGTGGCAGGAGATGTGACCAATATAGTTTTAGATCCAATTTTTATATTCGCGTTTCATATGGGTGTTAGTGGTGCAGCAATGGCCCATGTTATATCTCAGTGAGTTTCGTCTTGAAATTCTAACTTTAATTTACAGTATCTCGGTTATCTAAACATGTTTGTAGGTGGCTTAAAATCTAACAACTTGCATCCTCATGATATGTATTATTGCAGGTATTTGATTTCAATAATATTACTATGGAGATTAAAGAGGAGAGTTGAAATTATCCCTCCAAGTGTTAGGGATCTGAAATTTAGTCAATTTTTCAAATGTGGTAAGCCTTTCAATAGAATGCATTGATTTTATGCTCTTATTTAATGATTTTTATTTCATATGGATAAATGTTAGCACTTTTAGTATTCACAGAACAAGTTAGTTATCCAGTGAATTACGTACCTTGATTGTCCTCGTATAATCTTTACAAGGAATAGAACCAATTGTCATTGAGCTTAATTTTTCAAAGTATGTGTACTACTTATTGCATGATATCATTACATGCATGTTGGATAAATACGATAATAACACTTGGTTTTACCTATATATTGTCTAGCTACTTCGTTTTGGCCCTTTTGTTTCCTGAGGTAAAGGATCTTATATGTCTAATGCCATTAACCACTAATTAAGTAGCCTCTTTTGGGGAAACTTTTTTTTGGCTCTGTAACTGCCACTTATTTCATGCCTCACATATTTAGTAGTTAACTTGTCAACTAAAGATCTTAATTTTATTCTTTAAAAAAAGTTTCAACCAAATAAATTAGGTCATGTCTCATTACGAGAGCATGATTATGCAACATCAAATATTTTTGTGTAGGTACTAATATCATAAAATTTGGAGGCATGCAAGTTTTAAGAAAAAAATACACTTTTAAACTATAATTAACATATCAGAATTGTGGCTAATAAATTAAATACAACCTTTTGTACTGATGTTTCATGCGAAAAGTCGTTACACCATGATGTGTACCCTTTAATGATTAAAAGGAAGTAAGTCTTTCATTTAAAATGAATAACTTTTAACGTAGTTTGAACTAATTAAATAATAATAATACACACATCATAAAACCGCTCAAACATTTTATCACACTTCAAAAAACATTTAAAAAATAGATTGAAGGAATAAATTTTTTTTTCGTGAAACTACATTTCTACACAAACTATGTATACCATATATGTATGTACACAATAAAATAGTTAGAAAAATTAGTCATCTTTTATTTTAGATCTAGTCTACACTTTTTATGTCTTAATAAGAAATTCTTGCGACGTGGAGTTTTAACCTGAATAGGAAAATGTCTAATATCAATTTAATTACGATTGCTTATTGCTCAAGTGAGAAAGGGCTCGGTCTCCTCAATGTATACATTTCAAGTTGATGATCCCAACCAGGGTTTGCCAACTCCTTGGGATGGACCTATATATCCGAATGCATCCTCGCATGATACGGGTCGACTTAACTCATAGCAACTCAGATGAAGTCATCTAATTGAATTTAATATCAATTCTTTAAATGACTTTGACCGACTTGTATCGTATCTCGATCTGAGTTTGACGTGGTATATATATGATACAAGTTGGTTAACTTACGCTGACACCATACGAGTCGGTCAGCCATGACCTCAACTTAAAACAGTCAAGATAATCATAATCTTTAGGCGCCGTTTTGATAGGGGGTTATCTCCCACTTGTCCTGGGGATAACCCTCATTTTGTTCTTTTTTTGATTTGACAGAGGATACAAATATTCAGGTTAGATTGAAGGATAACCATCATCTAATCTGGATAGTGTGACTCACCTAAATAGGTGGAATAATTTAACCCACCTCTCTTATCAAAATATATGGACGTAAGTGAAGTGACAGATTAATCTAAAGATGATATCCCTCCATTTATCTGACCCTCTATCAAAGCGATACTAGTTGAATATATAGCAAGTACATATGTAACAACTTTGACTCAAGCATTTTTCATGGAGAGTAGCATCAGAAAAATAAAACACAAACGTGTGGCCGTTCATACCATTTTTGAGGTGAAGTGAGATGCAGTTGAACACTTATGAGTGGAGCTTTGTTTTGGTCAAAAATGTATTTCTCAATTAATTGAAGTCATCTTTCCTATTTTCTTGTTTATTAAGTAATAAAAAATATAAAAATGAAATAATTTGGAACATAACATAAATATTCATAAGGATGCTCGCTGTTCAATAATAGTTTGTCATCATATTCTTTGTTAAAGAGGTTGCTGATGATATTTTTTTTCTCATGTTGCAATTAGGTTTCATTTATAACCTTTCCTATCAAACAAACTATGGTTGGCTAGTCATCCCATGCATATTCCATCTTGGTCCGTATAAATATTATCGAAGCTTCCAAATAGTCTTTGACTAGCCTAATGTAGGAACCTTAATTTGTCTCTTTTGCAAATATTTAATAATATTAACCTTTTGCAATTAAATTTCAAATCCTTCACATTTTTTATTTTTTCCTCTCGGATACAGGATTTCTATTAATGGCGAGGGTAATAGCTGCAACATTTTGCGTAACGCTGGCAGCTTCTATGGCAGCACATCATGGACCCATCCCCATGGCTGCATTTCAAATTGCTTTGCAAGTATGGCTAGCAACATCTCTTCTTGCTGATGGATTAGCTGTTGCTGGACAGGTGAGAAACATATATATATATTTTCACTTAATTTAAACTTGGACTCAATTTATAGTCACATCCGCCCCTTAATTATGTGGCAAGACTATGTACTGTAATGAATTCCAAACCATAAAATATGAGTATTTGTTAGAGGTCAGATGTATTTTATACTAGTTCCGTTTGTCTTCCTTGTCAGACCTACATCTAGCTCCTTTACAACTCACAAAAGTTTTCATCAACCTTATCAACCAAGTTTATACCTGCTAGCCAGAACTAACTCTCCAGCTAATTTTACTAAGTCTCACCGAACCTTATAATTAGTTTCCAGGACTAGTATTAATCCGAGTTGTTGTTATGGTCGCAATGAACCATCAATCACCCTAATGACTTAGTTTTTTTGGTGGTTTCGCACCTGCTATATTCTCATGAGCCGAGAAATTCGGATCTCTCACCCCCTTGGAAGAGGGTCCTATGTAGAGAAAGAAATTCAGAGTTGAAATTCTTAGAAAAATAGAAATCATGGTTTTGATAGGATTTGGAAGGAGAAATCCTAACTCCAGATGTCCTTATTGTCATAGAAAGTCATAGGAACCATTTCCCAATATGAAAATATGATTAAAATGGAGTAGGAAAAATCTCAGATCCAGATAGGACTCATGGAGAAATAGGTTTTCACTAAGCTTTACAATCCGCAAAGGTTTTCACTAAGTTTATCAACCAAGGTTACACGTGCTAAGTTTCCAAGGCCTAGCTCCCCATCTGATCTTACTAGGTCTCAGTGAATCTTACAGCTAATTTTCAAGACTAACAACCCCTATTGTTCTTATGGTCACAGCAAACTAACATTCACCCTAGTGATTTAATTTTTCAGGTGGTTTCGCATTTGCTAGATTTCTAGAAGCTAATCGCCTTACTGATTTCTACGGTATTAGTAGACCAACCTAGCAAACTCACTGTTGGTCATCCCAGAGCAACTAATACTTTATACAATATCAATTTAGACAGATTTAAGGATCTACGATTATGCTCCTTGATAAGCAGAAGCTGGAAATTATAATGCGCAAAGAAAAATGAATTAACTAGCAGACTAACAGAGGAGGAGGATAGTAATAATATCTTAGATATGCAGATTCCTCCTCTTCAATGCTTCCTGAGATGATAGCTTTCTAAGAAAATACTTTCAGTGCAGTGAAGTCTCCTCTTAACTTTAATGCGCAGGAAGCTTGTGCTCATGGATCTCTTTACTAGTAGGAAGACGCCTGACGATGATTGATCATTTTGCTCAATATAATTCTTGTTGGCCCAGTTCTTCTTGAACTTCGGGTTATTTATAACTCCAGATTTTATTATATCTGTTAGATACATTTACCTTTAATGGTCGAATCCCAGTCACAACGTTCGACTAATCTGATTGACTACTAAGTTTTCACGTGCTTTGTGAGTGAGTGCACGTCGTTCTCAAGGTAGTAGGTGAATCAGATCTTCTGTTGTCGGAGATACATCTGTGTATTCTCTTTCTTCTTTTGTGCAACCTGCCCCCTAGTTGCTGTCGTTTGTATGTCTGAACTAATGCTAAAAATATTTCTCCCATACAGGAATGTGAGATAAAGTGAACTTATTCAAAATACGAGCGCTAGTGTGAGTAAAGTATACAAAAGTAATGTGGACTTCCGCATAAAAATATATCTCCCAGTATTGGATGGTACACAAGAAGGTTATATATAATATATTTTATAAGTCATGAGAGTGAAAAAGTATCCCAATAGATATTGTGCATTTAATGTGGACGTATTGTTAAGTTGATTATTTAACATCGTATTTCAGACGGTATCAACGCATGTGATTGTACAAAAAAAAAGACGTTAGTAAGATTTTAAATAATATGTGTATAATTTACATACATGACGCTGTAGAGTTTAAGTGTTATATGGTTTGTCGTTTAGCGTAGTCAACAGAAATATATATTTGACCAAGTCAAAAGTGTAATATATATATCGCCTATTTGAATGGAAGAAAAATGTGAGGCGACGAGGTTTTATCTTTTAATGAAAGTAGATGAAATATTATCTACCTATTCGTCTAATTAAGTATTTTATTTTTACTTTTAATATTAGACAAAACATCGCTTATCCTTGATTTTTGTCATTTTTCACTTAGACGAAGTATCATCTAATGCTTCGTCTATCCGTAGTTCTATTACACGAGGTATCGTCTAATGCTTCACCTTGATAGATTAGACGAATTTCCATATATCGTTTCGTTTATATATGTGTCTAATACTTTATTTTGATAGAGTAGATGAAGATCCGTATATCTCAAGTTTTGTCATTTTTCACTTAGACCAAACATCATCTAACTCATCGTCTATCATAAATTAGACGAAATTTCATCTAACGTTTCTTTTCAGTTAGACGATGCACCGTCTATTGTGAGTTTTTGTCATTTTTCTCGTAAACTGAGATCCGCCTATCAGCTCTCGCACCGTCTACCTTTTCTGTTTTAGACGATGTATCATCTAATATTTCATCTTTAGACAAAGTATTGTCTAATGCTATTTTGTCTAAGTAAAATGGAGTATCGTCTATCATTTTTCACTTATACGATGTATCGTTTAATCTTCCATTTATCTCCTTTGCGCTAGACGATGTATCGTCTAACCCTTCGTCTGTCTTAGAGACTTAAACGGAAGTTCGTCAAACTTACTTTCTTGTCTCTTTGTTTATTAGACGGAATATCGTTTATGTTGAGTTTGATTAGACGATGTATCACCTGTCACTCGGTCTTTTGTTCACTTAGACGATATTTAAATTTATTTAGTTAATTCTGTCCTAGATATTTAATTGATCCTGATTTAAGTTTACGGAGATCTGAATTATGTTAAACTCTTGTAGACTAATTTAATAAAATTGAGAGGAATAATTATTTATTATAGATTTATTTTATCATAATTCGAAATAATGAACTCGTGGGAAAAGATATTTTTCCCAACAGTATTAAAATTAAAATTTGGTATAACTTTTTAATTTGTGTTAATCGGATTTGTTTAATATGTCTAGTGCAAATAACCAATTGTACATGAATAATAGCAAGAGAATCAAGATTTCCTGCTTGCATCTTTTTTTCTTTTTTTGTACGAACGCTTGATTGTTTAAAAATATTAATTTAGGCGATTCTGGCCGGAGGATTTGCCAGAGAAGACCATCACACGATAGTTGCTACAACTTCTCGAGTGTTACAGGTATATTTTACGGTTCATTATATAAAAGGATGGTTCATCTACTAATTTCCTTGCACAGCCGATCCAAGATGTCATACATGTTTTGCAGTTGAGTGTGCTACTTGGACTGGCTCTCTCTGTTGTCATCGGCATTGGGATGAAGTTCGGATCAGGAGTATTTACAGAAGATAATAATGTACTGAAACTAGTTCATCTAGCAATTCCGGTATGTTGTTTAATTCCTCCACAGCAAATAAATGAGTGGTTTTCATTTTCAAGAGTCTTTTATATACGTATCCCTCTTAAAAGTGAATTTGTGTGAAAATTTATCTCGCATTTACATTTATCTATCTTGCATTTACGTTTATACATACGTACATGAATTTAATGTCATGAATGCCTTTTAGTAAATTATGTCACCTTCTTTGTCACTTGGTAAGAGATTATAACGGTATTTTAACATAAAAGTGAGTTAACGAGTTAACGAGTATACGTGCAAATAAAAATGAATGATAGATTTTCACGTGATTTCACTTTTACACGGTATACGTCAAGGTTTTTTGATCCGATCGTATCGACCGTATCGATTTTTTATCGGTAGGATATAATACAGCACTATATCGATCTATATCGTAACGTATTAATATTAAAAAATTATTTAATAAATATATATTATTATAAAATATAACAAAATATTATGTGTTATTTAATGGTTAATAGTTGTGTTAGTTGTGTGTGAGATAAAGGGCTCAAATCTCACAAATGTCATGTATTTTTTGATCTATTTTTTTCTAAAGAATAATAAAAAAGTAAGAAAATAATGTCACTAGCGTGTTTTAAACTCAAATCTAAATCTTCCAAATAAAGACTCTTAATCAAACTATCTATAAAGTCACATTTAATATAAAATAATATATATAATATTTAAAAAATATACGTTGCGTACTGATTATGTATCACAGATCGATCTTACCGATCTGTGATTGATACGATCCGATACGGATGATACGTCTCGTTCCGGACCGGTTTAACAAACCTTGATATATATATATATGCAAAAAAAACCTTTATTTCATCTTATATGCACAAAGTTGATTATTCATCATGTAATATAGTCTATTAAAAAATTTATAAACGTTTCCTTTTCCATCTCCCAATAGTTTGTTGCAGGAACACAACCAATCAACTCTCTTGCATTTGTTTTTGATGGCATAAACTTTGGAGCATCGGATTATGCCTACTCAGCATATTCAATGGCAAGTATATCTTAACTTTCCTTTTTTTTTTAACCTTAGCTAGTGAAAACTTATTGCTATCTTCTACTTTGCTAATTAACTATTTCTTTTCAGGTCCCAGTGGCCATTGCCAGCATCACTTGCTTGCTTTTCCTGTCTTCAAGTGGTGGCTTCATTGGAATTTGGGTTGCTTTGACAATCTACATGAGTTTGAGGATGCTTGCTGGTGTTTTCAGGTAGAAAACTCTCCTTTCAGATAGGTATGATTGGACGGCGAGTGACTACAAAAACATGAGAATTTTAATATCAACATGAGTGGTTATTGCTTTTCATTTACATTTACTTTTTAAATATTTAGTGACCCACACTGTGACAAAGAAAAAATTGTCTAAAAATTTACTATTTCCATGCTGATTTTACTCTTAGCTATAGTGACTATATTACAGTAGAATTCCATTATTATCAGCTACACAAACATTATTTCACAAGTATGAAGCTCTATTTCACTAGTATGATTTGGAATTTCACTCTTCAAAATTTTTATATATTAATTATCAAATGTCAAACATTTTCCACTTCAGAAAACTGCAATGTAATTCTTCTTATTTTATATATTAATTTAATTTGACAATCATCGTCCATTTAACATGACCAGTGCATATCAATGCATTCTTGTTATATTTAATATATATATAGCAACTCCCATAATTCTCAATAAACTGTTTCAGTAGTGAAGAAATAATTATATTGCATAGATAATGCTCACTAAATTAAGTCCAATAAATCAATTCACATGCCAGCATGCTTGCATTCTTCCTTGAATAGGAACACTTGGAACTTTTGTTTTAACTTGTTTACAAACCTATCATTTGCAGGATGGGAGCTGCAAAAGGTCCGTGGGTCTTCCTCCGTAACTGATTTGTCATGTTAAATAATGATCATCGATCTAGTACTGTTTTGTTCTCGAGACTTCTTTAATTCTGATGCAATTCTTTTCTCTGGATATTTATACGGTGGTTCGACCAAATCTTTGGCTCATCCCCAGTACTCCTTAAAGATCTTTTTGGGGAAATTTCTCCACTACATCGCAATTTAAATTACACGAATTGGCTGATCCAACGCTTATCTCACTGATTCCATGTGCTTAATATACAGTAAGTACAAGCCAATCCGGCCTCATCAAAATTAAGGTTTGAACTCGACCCGGGCCGACCTATGTGACAATTGAGAACTTTGTAGAATAAGCTTCAACATTATGGTAGTCTTCAAAAGAGAGCTATTTGAGACAAAAAAATACCTCATTTTGGCAAACTGAAAAATGACGCAATTTTTGAATCCGGACGCGATGATGTTGACATCTTTACCGGTGATCGATGGTGTTGGACACTTCTATCATTTTTCATTAGCATTTTGTATAATAATACTAAAATATGTCGATCCTGGGCTCATCAAGAACTTTGAATCTTTCACAACTTAATTTGATGTTGACCATTTATTTAAATTTAGCCCAAAAAAATACTCAAGAAGGTCAAATATTGCAGACCTCTTACGTGCTGATGTCAAAAAAAATATTGAAAATTTATGGCCATCGATCAATATGTCGCGATCCAATGGTGTACGACATTAGGTATAACCTTATTTTCATATACATCCTTAAAATGCTAACGTATTTTTTTTCATTGCCGTTCATATTGTAATTGGGTCAAATGGAGCTACATCCTCCCCTTTTTAATGATTTTTTATCCACTATCTCCACTAATATGTATGTCAGTTGGATCATTCTCGTCCCCTAGCTACTTGGTGATATATCCTTTTCAAGAGAAACTAATTTAAGCAGAATCTATCCCTCTCATATTAGATGGCATTATTTATTAGAGACAGCCATAAAGTTGCAGGTTGATCTAGATTGTACCTTGGATCAAGGTTTGTCGACCTGGTCTCGGCCTGGGTCGGGTCGGGTCGGTCCCATCTCGGTCTGACTCGATCCGTCCTGTTCTAAAAAATCACTTTATATATATATATATATATAATAAAATAGAAAAAGACATATTATATATATAATATAATATTAAAATAATGGATCGACCCGGTGACGACCCACGGTGATGAGAATCGACGCCGAGCATGTATATTTTATTTTACATTTATGTCCTTTAGTTTATTTGTATATCCATGGGAAAATATATGCGCAATTATACGGCTTTTGTAAGCCAATGCGTCATTCCCACGGATTGTGTGGATTTCTATGTAATTTACCAGTAGGACCAGCAAGGGGGCCCTCAGCTCTTTCCCATTGGTCCATGTCACTCATGTGGGGCTGGTCAACCATCCTAGGTAGCCATCTAGAAGGGTTGAATGACAATTGACCACATGGGAGACAAACGGGGTAAATTTTCCAAGGTAGGCTACCTACCCTTCCAACTTGTCCCCTCTTGGTCAAGGGGGCGCCCCTCCCCTTATTATTTTATGTTTTTTTGTGTGTGTTTATCACACTTAATCCCAGCCCTCCATTCACCATCCCTAGATCCAAGGGTCAACATTAGATTTGATACCTATCATATAAAAGGTTGTATTTTCCATTTGTTGGCATTAATGAAGAGAAAAATTGTTGGAAAAGCCAAGAGCTTCTTGTGCCCCTCTCCCTTCCCCTGGTGTTCATCTCCTCCAACCCCAAATTCTAGAGTGGTTCTATCTTCAATCCCCTCCCCTCTATCTCTGGTGATCATCTGTGCCGCCGCCGCCGTTCGTGTCGCCATCGCGCCGCCGCGAAGCCATCTTCAAGGTTCTGTCCTACTGGACAGAGGTGTCTTCCACGAATTCCTGCTCTTCACCACGTGAAGATCTGAAGCTGAACTTTTGAGAGTATGTTCTTACCTTGCATCCCCACCGCCACCTAAATTTTCACCTCCAAATTCCATCATTTAGTAATTTCCCATTTTCGTTCATCTTCCACTCCCAGATCTGTCTTGTCACTGTCTACAGTGACAGCAGCTCTGAGTTTCCCATCTTCGACCACATTTTTTATTTTTTCAAACCCTCCCAATTTTACTGAGAGTTCTGTCCATCAACCCCTCACTCCATGAATTTTCTTAATTTTTGATCCGCCTTCCACCTATTTTATAAAAATCGTGTTCTACCTCAGCTACAGTACTTTCAGTCAATTTCAAGATCCGACCACCTTCCAGTATAAAAATCATAACAATTCGTAGCCACCTCCAAACTTTTCACAAAAACTATTTCCGTCTTCCTTGTTCCTTTTCCTACAACTTTGATGAAGACCTTAGGAGCTAGATCGGACACCTTCCTAGCGGTCAATGGCAGTTCTCAGACAACTCCTCTGCTGTTCTGAGATTTCGGCCATTGTACAACAGCAACCTTCAAAATTCGCCAATCAGACGTACAGACCTGGTTATTTTTCTATAATACCACAGGGTTGAATCCCTTCAAAGCATCTTTCCAACGGCGCCAGTTTCGTCACATTCCGACGTCGGGGCTGATCGCAGCGTCCGTTCTCGCCCGAGCGCGCGCTGAAAAATAGAAAGTGCAGATCCGTGGCCGATTTTTCCGACGGGTGCCGAACGGAGCCGCCCGGCCTCCGACCGGCGTTCCAGCGCGCCGCCACCCCAAGGAGCGATCCTCCGGCCGTCCCCCACTACAGCGGTGCCATCGAGCCCCACACGGCCCCTCCGGACAGCACGTGGGCCCCACCGTCACGAGTTCGGGTGCAGCCGAAGCTACGCGAGAAGCCGCCCGTCAACTCGAATTTGGTCCTCCCGGACCCATGTGTGTAGCCCTTTACCTCCCTGCGTGGAGTGGGTAGTAATTCATTTACTGTAATATTATGTATTAATTGTCCCGGGAGTACGAGTTTCGGCCGGGTCCGTCTTCCCCACGCCGAGCGCGTGGAGGTATCGTTTTCGCTCCCTTCTCGGCATTTTGCTTACTTCATATATATTTGTTTATGCCGCTGCTAGAGAGCATGTGTAGTGATATCTAGCTTGCTTTATACGTTCATTACCGCTGCTGCGAGAGAGTGCGTGACCGTCCCGTGACCCGATCCGGGCGTAAACGAGAATTGACCACCCTAGCTCTTGCCGGTTTCTCAACCGTGCACGTCCGACGCTTCCCTCGTTAAGGGACAATCGCGAGCTTGTCATGTCCGTGTCTCGTCCCGCATCACAAGGCCCGACCGACCCGGTCCCAACCTGGGTCGGGTCGGGTCGTGCGGGTCGAGGTGACCCGCACTGGGTCGGCAAACCATGCCTTGGATGACCTCGATTTGGTTTTCACTGTAGACCTTCATCACTCGTTGCCTCGTACACAAAGATTTGGATTTTTTTACATACATACCCCACTTAAATAACTATTTATAAAAAATCTATTTCACTTATATTTGCTAATGTACCTTTATAAAATAAATATGATGTCATGAATTTAGCAGCAAGTTGCAAATGTAAATACAGGATATATTTTATACGATTAATAATTTAAGAGGGGTATTTTGTAAAAAAATAATTTAGTGGAGGGTTTTAGTAAACGCCTGCTCACATAAAACTTTTAACCAGGGTGTGTCGTCCCGGTCGGACCGGTCGTCTCGGTCACGGGCTAAGACGGGACGGTACGGGTTGGTACCGTTGCGTACTGAGACACAAAAAATATATTATATATATTTATCCTAATATAATGTAACTCAAATACTCTCCTAACTCAGTTGGTTAAGTGATATCCGGTTTAAACAGTTATCTATGATTCGAATCCTGTCCCTTGTCATCTTTTGAAATATTTTTTTTAAAATAACTATATAAAAAATAATGTTTATAGCATGTTTCGAACCAGGGATCAAACGTGAGATCCCTACAGATCTTTTTGGGGAAATTTCTCCACTACATCGCAATTTAAATTACACGAATTAGCTGATCCAACGCTTATGTCACTGATTCCATGTGCTTAATATACAGTAAGTACAGGCCAATGCCTAACTCATTGATCTCACGTACTCGTTAAAATAAAGAGATTTACTAGGACTGTCAATAGATCGGATCCGAGTTGAACTTAAGTTAACTCGGTCCGGACTCGATTATCAAAATTAAAGTTTGAACTTGACCCGGGCCGACCTATGTGACAATTGAGAACTTTGTAGAATAAGCTTCAACATTATGGTAGTCTTCAAAAGAGAGCTATTTGAGACAAAAAAATACCTCATTTTGGCAAACTGAAAAATGACGCAATTTTTGAATCCGGACGCGATGATGTTGACATCTTTACCAGTGATCGATGGTGTTGGACACTTCTATCATTTTTCATTAGCATTTTGTATAATAATACTAAAATATGTCGATCCTGGGCTCATCAAGAACTTTGAATCTTTCACAACTTAATTTGATGTTGACCATTTATTTAAATGTAGCCCAAAAAAATACTCAAGAAGGTCAAATATTGCAGACCTCTTACGTGCTGATGTCAAAAAAAATATTGAAAATTTATGGCCATCGATCAATATGTCGCGATCCAATGGTGTACGACATTAGGTATAACCTTATTTTCATATACATCCTTAAAATGCTAACGTATTTTTTTTCATTGCCGTTCATATTGTAATTGGGTCAAATGGAGCTACATCCTTCCTCTTTTAGCTCCACTTTGGTATTAGGTTAACCCTGTTTTAGCTTACAGTTAACCCTGGCTTAACCCTTTTTCTACTTTGACTGTAGATTTAAGTTAATCAGGTTAGAAATATGGCTAACCATGAATTACTCTCGGATTAGACAATCCACCCATGGAGGTGGATTTAGAGACGAGCTAAGTGCATTTAATGCATGCACATTAAATGCACTCTCTCTCTCTCTCACACACACACTCTCTCTCCTCTCTCTCTCTCTCTCACATTAACGTAAGAGAAAATTTATTATGATAATGATATGTTTATCATATAAAATTTATTTACATTTTTTATGAGTTAATGTATATTAAGATAAATAGTATTTTTAAAAAATATTTGTGACTTTTAAATTTTAATTAATGAGATTGACGATGTTTTATCAAAAAATTATTTTTATAATATATGTAATTTATAGAATATATTAAGAATATTTAAAAATTAACATAAAATATTACTTAAGATGAACGATAACTTAGATACGTAATTAATGTCATTTTAGACTTATGAATTTTAATTAGTGAGATTATTGATGTTATTTATCAACATTAAATTATTTTCATGATATATTTAATTTATATAATATATTAAAATTATTAAACAAATAAGATAAAATAAGTTTTTTAAAGATGAACAGTAATATAAATCCATAATTAATGTCATATTTGACTATTATATTTTAATTAATGAGATTGTTGATGTTATTTATCAAACAAAATTTATTTTCATGATATATTATATTTATATAATATAATAAAAATTTTTAAAAATTATGGTAACATAAAATTTTTTAAAGATGAACAGTAACGTAAACTCGTATTAATGTTATTTTTGAATTTTAAATTTTACTTAGTGATATTATTGATATTATTTATCAAAAAATTAATAAAGTTATTTATCAAAAAGTTATTTTATGATATATTTAATAAATAACATATTTTAAAATAATTTAAAATTTAAATAAATTAAAATTTTAAAGATGAATAGTAACTTAAACTAGTAATTAATGTATGTGCGAGATATAGAGTGACTAGAGAGAGAGGGGAGGGGAGAGAGATAGAGAGATATATTAAAAAAATTAGGTTTTTTTACATAAATATCCCTCTAAATATCGATTATGTCAAATATACCCCTCATTTGAGCATATTATCAAAAATATCATCTATTTAATCTTAAATGTTACAACTATGCTCCTACCGTAACCTTCGTTGATTTAACTTGAGTTAAACATGAGTTAAGCAGTAAAATTATTTGGGTTTTTTACATAAATACCCCTCTAAATATCGGTTATGCCAAATATATCACTTATTTCACTGCAATTAATGACGATAGATAGGATATTTCACGGAATATTCGCCTCCCGTCGACGTCAGTAAACTACAGGGGCATAGTTGTAACATTTAAGATTAAATAGAGGATATTTTTGATAATATACTCAAATGAGGGGTATATTTGACATAACCGATATTTAGAGGGATATTTATGTAAAAAACATTAAAAAATTTAAAAGGTATGTAAATATAATATTTTATATGTCATTATTACTTGATTAACCTACTAAGTATCAAATCATACTAGATTAAAAGTATATTAGTCCACCTCTTTACTCCCAGATTAACTATCCTCTTATCAAACTAAAAATATGTTAACTCTAGACTATGTTAATTAGGTTGAGTTAGTCCACCTTTAATCTAATTCCATATCAAATTGAGACTTAATAATTTTTTGTCCACTATCTCCACTAGCATATGTGTACGTTGGATCATTCTCATCCCCTAGGTACTTGATGATATATCCTTTTTAAGAGAAACTAATTTAAGCAGAATCTATCCCTCTCATATTAGAAGGCATTAATTATTAGAGACGGTTATAAAGTTGCAGGTTGATGTAGATTGTATCTTGGATCAGGATTTATCGACCCGGTGCGGGTCGTCCCGACTCGCACTATCCGACCCGACCCTGCAGGCTGTGGATGGGACGCCCAGGTCGTGGGTCGTCACCAGGTTGTCCCATTAATTTAATATTATATTTTATATATAAAGCATCTTTTCTATTTTATTCTATTAATATATATACATTATATATTATATATATATAACCTTTTTTATTTTAATATGGAACGAGATGGATCGAGATGTACCGAGTTGGAATCGACCCGACCCGTCCAAGCCCAAGATCGGGTCAGCCAGGTCGATCGGGTCGACAAACCCTGCCTCGGATGACCCCAATTCAGTTCGTACACAAAGATTTAGTTTTTTTACATACATACCCCACTTAAATAACTATTTATAAAAAATCTATTTCATTTATATTTGCTATTGTATCTTTGTAAAATAAATATGCTGTCCTAAATTTAACAGCAAGATTGCAAATGTAAATACAGGATATATTTTATACGATTAATAATTGAAGAGGGAAATTTTGTAAAAAAATAATTTAGTGGAGGGTTTTAATTAGGGATGTTAATGGTAACCGATAATCTGATGACCGTTTGTTTCGTTAGCTTAACGAACAGCGAATGGATAGTATTTTTCTTTCCGATAAATTAACGGATACAAATACGGATATATCCGGTTTCTTAGCGAATACGGATACGTATACACCTCATTCCGAATTCGTATCCGTCCATTACCGTTAAACAAGTTTGTATTTGACTCAAATAATTTAGTGTCTTGAAAAAAATGATATTGAAGATGAGATATGTGTATAATTTAAGTCATTTCTATTTTCATGATGGTAAAATAGTTTTAAGTTCTAATACATTTTTATAATTTTTTAAATTATCAATTTAATATATTCTTTATTTTCATGAGAGGTATGTAAAGAACGAGAATACGATGGAGATTAAAGTCCAAAAGAGTTAGTTTATTTTCTTATTTAAACTTTATATGTTTCATATTATGGGATATTGTAATATTATATATTTGTATACTTTTAATTGCATTATATGTTGACTCATGAATAATGACGATATGAGAACTAAATTGAAATGTGTTTGTTTATCATATAGATTGTTCTTTTCAATTTAATTTTTTTTCTAATTGAGTTAATTTACATCTTAAATTTTAATCTTATATGTACTTTTATGTCTGGTAACTATCCGATAACCATCCGTTAACCGTATTTTTTAGATACTTGATAACAGTTTCGGATACATTACTTTCTGAATAGCAAACGGATACATTTCTTCCTTATCGGATACGGATACGGATAGTCCACTATCCGCACCGTATCCGACCCGTTGACATCCCTAATTTTAATAAACACATGCTCACATAAACTTTTAAGTTTTAAGTTTTAACCACTGTCATAGACTGTTACGGTGGGGTTGGGGTTGAACGTGTAAATATTTTTGTGTAACTGGGTATACTAGCGAATGATTTTCAAGGCTTGTCGTCTTCAACGAGGGTTTGACGTCTCATTCCGAGACATCCTGACCCGCACGTCCCGAGTCCTGACCCGACCTAAACGGTGGGCAAGACGCCCAGATCGTGGATCGTGATCAGAACGCTTCATTAATTTAATATTTTATTTTCTATATATTATATATATGTATAGTTTTTTATTTTATTATAATATATATATTATATATATAAAGAGTCTTTTTTATTTTAACATTTTACGAGAAGGAGGTGAAGGTGGGAAGAGGTTTGCTCCATCCCCCCAACCCCCACCCCCGACCAGTGTTTCTGCTTCATGCGAGTGTCTTCTATCCTGAGTTGGCTCTTGAGCCCTCTTTGCTCCTAGCCTCCAAAAGGTGTTCCTTTTTCTGTAATATGAGGGGAGTGCTTACGAAATGAGATTGGATCCACTAGAAGTTGCGTGCAGGATTGAGAGGTGTGGGAAGAGAACATGTGATGCTAATTGGTTACATATGTTGGAGAAGCGTGAAGTTTGGTCTTTATCTTGGTAGGCTTTCCCCTATCTTTATGCAGATCTAACTTCGTGGTAAGTTGGCAGAGGGTTATAGGGGAGGTAGCACCCCCTGGGTATTATTATAATTGTACCCTTGGTATGTTGCCCGAGACTCTTTGTATTTAAGACAATATCTCTTGTAATCGTGTATTCTTTTTGATGAATAGAAAGAGAACTCAGTGAAACCGTAGACGTAGAAAGGCACATCACCTCTCCGAACCATGGAAAAAAATCTTCTACGTTCGTGTGGTTTGAACTCTTCCTCCCCCTTCTTTCTTCTTAGAGAGTTCACTTTTTTTATTTTTTTTATTTTTAAAATGAAAGTCACTCTGTACTAGAACGACTTTCATTCAAAGTCGCTTCCACACAGAGTGACTTTCATCTCTCTCTCTCTCTCTCTATCGAATGGAGGATGCCCCCCTCCCTCTCCCCCACTCCTCTCGGTCACCATTGCCCCCCTCTGCCGACATCCCGGCCCCCATGCCTCTGCATCGCCCTCCTTCTCCCACTCAACTCCCCTCGCTTCCCCTGCCACGACCCCCTTCCCCGCCGTGCTATGCCCTCCCTCCACCATACCACCGTCACCATAGAACACGCCGCCCCCCTCTCTCCTCCTTCCTCCGCAGCAGCTCCCACCGCTAAAACTCCAACACCGGCGCCAGTCCTGTGCCACCCCCGCGACCCACCCATCGCTCCCACTCCTTCACCTCGCTAGAGCTACTCTTCCCCTCTCCGAAGGCCAGCCTCCAGGAGCATGGCCGCCGCCACGGTCATCACAGCTAGTCTCGACGCCATGGGCACCTAGAGCACTCCGCCTCGACATCCCCGACATTGCACCCTCACCCTCGCTGCCGTCGTCATCACCGGCCCTTCCACCACTTGCAACAGCTCCGACACCCCCTCCAGACGGCCACCACATCCCCTTCCCACCCTGACGGCCACCTCCCCGCTACCGATGCCTTTCACCACGACGTAGCTCCAATGACCTCTCTGGCACTGACAAGAGTAGCAGCAGCAACAAGTGCAACAGCACCTCACCACTTGCCCCTCCACCACTTTCACCTCTTCTTGCTCTCCAAGCTTCCCCTCCGGCCCCAGCAAGAGCAGCAGTAGCAGCGATATGGAATAGCATCAGAAGTTTAGGTAGGAGGTGGAGACGAAGAATGAGTCATAGATGAGGGGAGAGAAGATGTAAAATCCATGTAATCTCTCCTCTCTGTCACCTCTCCCTTGCCAGAGTTAGAGGTGAGAGGGAGATAAGAGACATCAGTCTTTTTTTTTCAAATGACGGATATTATTATCTTTTGTCAAGTATAATTAACTTAACTAGAGTTAGATACACGACGGACAACGGAGGGTTACAGTGACGATCTTTTTACACTATTTTGACGAAACTAAAGATATTTTTATCAATGCAAATCTAAGAATGATATATTTATAAATAGATGTTTAACTGTGATTTATTTGTAAAATATATTTTTTATAATTTTATAACAGTTTCACATGTATTTTCTCATTTAATATGCTGCTTTACAATTTTTAACTCCGTTGTTCATAGAAATTTCTAGGTTATTTACATGTATATAAGATGCATAAGCGAGTGCCTTGCCGTTGCCAAAATTAGAATTATTTCCACGAAAAGAAAATTCATCCTTTCAGGGTGTGCACCCACACGAACACGACGATGCGCCACCTTGTATGCTCACTTGTCGTGTTAATTTGATGACTATTCATATAATTATTTGAATAACATAATTATTTAAATTAATATTTCATTACATATGATTTTAACAAATATTCGCATGCAAAATGTCATAATTTTCCTAATTCCATAACCTTTCTTCTTGGAAATAGGAAAAAAATGCTTTCCTAAATAATACCTAAAATTGTATTTATTATTTATTTCATATGATTTTAACAGATATTCGCATGCAAAATGTCATAATTTTCCTAATTCCACGACCTTTCTTCTTGAAAATAGGAAAGAATGCTTTCCTAAACAATACCTAAAATCAGGGTATGCCGACCCAGTCTCGGCGCAGGACGGGTCGGCCGGGTCGCACAGCGACCCGGTCCGCCCTCTTGGGTTCTCGACGCGTGATTTTTTATTTTTTATTAAAAATTTTAATAAAATTTTATTTACAGATTAAATGTTATATATATTTAAAAATATTAGAATGTAGAGTTTTTTTATGATAATAGATCCACACTAAATTATACATAATTAATTATATAAAAATAACATATTACACCGCTTAATTACACATCCTATTATATATAATACATAAAAAATTATTTAAATTACTTAATATGTTACAGTAAACATTGGCATAATAATGACATTCATTCATGAAGTATAAAATATAAAAACTCACTCATCCTCCTCATCTGTGAAGCCCGAATCTCAAAACTCACTAATCCTCGTCATCAGTGAAGCCCGAATCCCAAAACTCATCATCAGATACATGAGACTGAACACCCGTATAATCTAACTCTATCTTAATGGGTGGAGGTACACGTGGGTGGGACTGAAAATATGTAACCGTCTGCACAAATGATGGGTCGTGTGCTGCGGTGGAGGGTACATGAAAATCTGTAAAAAAAGTCCTCACTACATCTATAGCTTCAATTCTATCATGTGCGACTGGTGCTGGTGCTGCTCAAACTCTGGACGTGGAGGAAGATCCTGCTCCGCCCTGTGCTCGTGGTGGGGGTACCCGGGACGTAGAAGAAGATGCCTTGGGTGTGCTACGAGAACCGTATCTATCCTATAACTGTGTCCGAAAGGAATGTCGGACATCTCCCGGAACTCGGTCGCATGCACGAACATCGCGTCCCACTCCCGCAAGGTGCTCCGCAAATCTTTGTATGCCGGTGACACGATGTTCACAGTATCTACAGTACACATGTCCATCACCCTCAACAGAGTATCCATACTCCCACGCAAGGTGACGCCGTCCGTCCATGATGACCTGCAAATGATGTAAAAGTTTACATTAGTAATTTCAATGATAAGTACAGAACTCAAGATATGAAGAAATTTACAATTAATTATTAGTTAGGTATAAATATAACCAAATGATACATACTAAATTAGTCTTATATTTAATACATCTCAATTAAATCTACATTTTATGTTACAAATATAATTTAGTCCATAATAAGATCAATTATTTTTACGACATGCATATAATATGAATTTTTTGTAAAATATTTGATCACTATAATATTTATCACTAATTATATATTTAAATTATAAATATCTCTATTTAAATTACATTATACATCTAAATTAACTTTAAAATTAGTTGTAAAATATTCATCATCAAATTTATATTTAAATTAAATACATCTCTACTTAAATTACATTGTACATCTAAATTAACTTTAAAATTATTTATAAAATAAGTATTAATAAATTTATATGTAAATTCAACACATCTCTAATTAATTTAAATTATACATACAAATTAAATTTAGTTTTTTGTAAAATATTTAACACTACAGATATATTTAAATTTAAAATATCTCTTTTATTCTTAAAAATAAAGTATTACATTATTTTACGTCTACAACTAATAATGTAAAAAATAATATCATTGATTCTACAATATATAAGACTAAATTTTAAATTTAATACATCTAAATTAAATCTAATAATTAAACATGAATTAAAAAAATATCTCAAAAATAAATTTATTTGTACAATATGAATTAAACAATATTTATATTATTTCAACAACATGAATTATACAAAACATAAAAAATTTAGAGATACAACATGAATTAAACAAAAATTATATTATGTATACAACATGAAATAAACAATACAACAATAATAAATTTAAATAATCTAACTAATTTTATTATTATAATTCTTAAACTAAAAAAAATCAATTAATTTAATTTAATTATTAAATTAAAAAATTTTCAAAAGAAAGATCATTATAAATAATTTTTCCAAGATTAAATGGTGGAATTTAAAAGGTAAAAGTTTAGAAACATTTAAAAATCATCTATTAAAGGAAAATATTTAGAATTTAGAATAAGAAACTAATGTAATGTGGAATAATGTTACAAATTGTATAACGAGGGTTGTAAAATAACTCTTAGGCGAATCAAAAGGTAAAAATAATTTAGACAAAGAGACTTGGTGGTGGAGTGAGGAAATCCAAAATACCATTAGAGTAAAAAAGGAATGCTTTAAAGTTTGGCAAACTAACAAAAATGACCAAACCCTAGAAGCCTATAAAAGCGTTAAAAAGAGAGCTAAGAAAATAGTTAGCGAAGCTAAATCAAAGGCATTTGAAGATTTATATAATAAATTAGGAATCCGAGAGGGTGAAAAGGACATATTTAAACTTGTAAAATTAAGAGAAAGGAAAATTAGAGATTTAGATCATGTTCGGTGCATTAAAGGTGAAGATCAAAGGGTTTTAACTAAGGATCTTGAGATTAAAGGGAGGTGGCATAGCTATTTTCAGAAGTTACTTAATGGAGATTCCGTCAATGATTTATCTCTAAAAGGTACCCAAGAGTCCACAATATTTGATAAATATCAATATTTCAGGCGTATTAAGATGTCAGAAGTGGAGGATGCTTTAAGGAAAATGAAAGTGGGCAAGGCCTTAGGATTAGATGGCTTACCTATTGAAGTATGGAAAGGCCTAGGAGATATTGGTATTCAGTGGCTAACTAAATTTTTTAATAAAATTTTAAAGGAACGGAGAATGCCAGAAGTTTGGAGAAAAAGTGGTGTAGTTCCTTTCTATAAAAACAAAGGAGATATTCAAAGTTGTAATAATTATCGTGGAATTAAGCTTATGAGTCATACTATGAAACTTTGGGAAAGAGTAATTGAAAAACTTCTCCGATGTATGACTACTGTATCGGAAAATCAGTTTGGTTTTATGCCAAATAGATCTACTACAGAAGCTATTTTCTTACTACGGCAGCTAATGGAGAAGTATAGAGAGATGAGAAAAGATTTGTATATAGTTTTTCTTGATCTAGAGAATGCGTACGATCGAGTACCGAGAGAATTGATTTGGTGGACATTAAGAAAGAAAGGAATCTCTCAAGGATATGTTGATTTGATTAAAGATATGTACGACGGTGCTATTACTAGTGTTCGAACTATTGCTGGGGAGACTAGTGAATTTCCCGTTTCTATAGGTCTGCATCAAGGTTCTGCACTAAGTCCGTATCTCTTTGCCTTAGTTATGGATGAAGTAACTAAACAATTGAATGATGATATCCCTTGGTGTATGCTATTTGTAGACGATATTGTTTTAATTGATGAGAGTATTGATGCTCTAAATGCTAAGTTAATTAGAGCGTTGGAGACTTGCCTTGGAGTCTAAAGGTTTTAAAATTAGTAGGAGTAAGTCAGAGTTTATGCACTGTAATTTTAGTAATGGGAGAGTGGTTCAGGAAGACATGGTTCTAATTGATGGACATAACATTCCGAAGAGTAGTAGCTTTCGATATTTAGGGTCTATCATATAAGAGAATGGGGAGATTTATGATGACGTTACGCATAGGATTAAGGCAGGCTGGTTAAGATGGAGAAGTGCATCAGGTGTCCTTTGTGATCGTCGTATGCATGTGAAACTCAAAGGGAGGTTTTATAGAACGACTGTGAGACCTGCTTTGTTATATAGTACCGAGTGTTGGACAGTACGAAAGGAACACATCCACAAAATGTGTGTAGCAGAGATGATGATGTTGAGATGGATGTATGGCAAGACTAAGAAAGACAAGATTAGGAATGAGCGCATCCGTAAGGACTTAGGGATAGCTCCAATTGATAGCAAAATGAGAGAAAATAGACTCAGGTGGTTTGGACATGTGTTTTGTCGCCCTAACTCAGCGCCGGTTAAAAGATGTGACCAAATCTTAGTGGATGCTAGTAAAAGAGCTCGAGGAAGACCTAAAATGAGATGGTGCGATATTATTAGGAAGGACATTAGTTCCTTGAGTTTAAATATGAATATTGCACTTGATAGAAATCTTTGACGGAACAGGATTCATGTAGCCGACCCCAATTAATTGGGATAAAGCTCTGATGATGATGATGATTAAATTAAAAAAATTATTCTCCACCCCCCCCACACCCTCCCCCACCCCCACTGTCGCTCCTGGCCGCCCCAGCCCCACCGCCCAGCGCCACCGTCCCCCTTCCCCACCCCCACCGTCCCCCTCCCCCACCCCCACTGCATGTCGCTCCTGGCCACCCCAGCCCCACCGTCCCCCCGCCGCCGGCCCTGGCCGGCCATGCCCCACCCCCACCGTCCCCCACCGCCGCCCCTGGCCCAACCCCACCGTCCCCCCCCACCCTCCAGCAGCGCCTGCAACGTCCCCCCCGGCGCCCCTGCCCCACCGTCCCCCACCGGCCCCCACCCCCCCTCCACCATCTCCTCCAACCGTCCCCCACTGCCCCTTCGGGCTCCCACCGGCCAGATCTGACCGGTGGGAGCACGACGGGGCCGATGGGGGACGGTCCCCCCCCCATCCACCACCTCCTCTGCCGGCCCTCCCACGTCCATCGGCCCTCCCACGGGCAACCCCACCATCGCCCGCCCCCCTCCGGCCGCTCTGTTATTTAAAAAAAAATTCTAAGGAAGACGACTTACCTGCGACAGCCGTCCACCGCCATTCACCGCTCGCCGCCGTCCACCGCTGTTCGCCGCTTACCGCCGTCCGGGACCTCCACCGCCGAGCTAGGCACGCCCTGAAGACGCCCCCCATCGGTCCATTAAATGGACGGACCGGCACGAGCGGGCCGTCACGCACGTACCAGCCCGTCCCGTCCACGGACCGATCTGGTACGTGGCGAGACGGACGGGTCAGTGCGGGCCAGTTCGACTCGGCCACGATCCACGCCCCGCCCGACCCGCTGGGCGCCTGGGACGGGGCGGGTCGGGCCGACCCGGCCCGATCCGTCAAACCCTGCCTAAAATTGTATTTATTATTTATTTCATATGATTTTATGCCAAAGAAATTTGGATCCGGGTCTGATCTTGACATTGTGGATTCAAGGTCTAATGCGGGTTTCTCGGGTCGGGTCGTACTTAGATTTGATCATTTTACAGCCCTACTTGCAGGTTTAGTTCACGTTCAACAGCCAATTGAATCGTGGACAGATCCGTTTTTGAGCTTTCGTCACCGGTTTGGATCATCAGGTATTTTTTAGGAATTTCAAGATAAATAACAAATATAATTTTAGGTACGAAGATAAGACCTATTATAAGAACGTCTGACGACGTCACACCACGAGGTATGCCTAGCCCAATACGCTATTGAGTTGTTTGGTAAATCTCCCTGTGAATTTTATAGACGATGAGGAATATGCCATAGAAATTTATAATATTGAGTTGTGCTGGACGTAATTTATACAGATAACAAGGATATAACTAAGTTTAATTTATATAATTCTACTACATTAACTCTGGGTATAGAAGAATACGTTATGACTACATTTCTGCCAAACTAAACAAACAGTCGTTCAGCCAGGTGACGATCCAAGACGATCATGTGCCTCTCTTTTGTTGATCTTTGTTTTGCTTGTCGAAGCAAAGAGTAAAAATTCTGGGAAGAAAAAAAACATAAGGTCCTATTTGGTAGTCGAATAAACACGGGTAACTCTTTTTATTCGCGCTGCGCGTAAAATTGTGCGACTTTGGCATCGCGAACAACCCGTTCGACGTCGGCTGGAATAAACCCCGTATTCGGGCGAACATCTCATTCGAGCCTCTCCCCTCGAATGAGTTACGCCATTCGAGCTTGCCCTAACTCTCGCGGCAACTTCCATCCATATCCCTGGGAAACCACGGCGATCGATCTCCCACGAACGCGGGTGTCCGGTGGCGATCGACGGCTCCTTCATCCTCTTCCCGGTGAGCGGCCCTTGCGAACGCGGGTGCCCGGTGACGATCGACGGCTCCTTCATCTTCTCCCCGGTGAGCGGTCCTTGCGACGGGGCGGGGATATCCCTTCCTCCTCCTCCCCGGTGAGCGCAGTCATTATCCTTTCCGTCTCCCCGATCCGGAGCAAAGATCACTCGGGGGGAATCCCCTCGCTACCTGTTTCCCCGAGCCGCTTCCCGCACAGTGACCGATCGTTGGGAAAAGGGTACAGTGCTACTTGCTCCCGAGGGCCGCACGATGTCCATGTGTTCCGTCTGGTCCTCTCACTGTCCGAAAGGTTCTGCCTGGTCTTCTCAGCACCGATTAACATCGCCTTGTCATCTCCGACTGTTTCAAGCTTTCGCACGCTCTCCTGTGCTTCCGTTGACTGCTTTCCAGACTCCCAAGGGTCACGGGCCATACTGTGTCCTTAGATCTGCAGAACTTTCTTTACACATTGCAGGCTTCTTGTCTATAAAAATGGGTGCCCTCTGCTTCCTCCTCCGCATCAGTTTCCAGCGGGACTTCAACTTTCACCACGGAGGTCCTTTCTTCTTCCTCTTCTAACTCCCCGCCTCTCACCAGGTTTGGCGCTTAACTCGATCCCTTTTACATTATCTATCATCGTATGGCCACATTTGTATGATGGTCGGATCTTATTTGTTGTATTTTGTTCACATGCATTTGGTCTTGCATGATGAGTTCCAAGGACGGAGGGGAAAGGGGAAACCGATGATGCATGTTTTTACTTTTCATGTTATTTGTTTTCAATCCTTGTATCGGTTCTGTTTTGGTGTATGCATTGTGTATCCTCCTTTGGGTGGATTTGTTTTGTTGAGGGTCAGATCTTATTGTCGTATTTTACTCGTTTGTATTTGGTCTTGCTTGATGGGATCCAAGTATGCTACGAGTTGGGAAACTGATGACTCGTATTTTTTTATTTTTGGTTTCTGTTTTGCACCCTTTAGCGATTCTGCAACTGTTGTGCTCTGTTTACATTCTAGGCATGGTTCTACATATACGTGAAGTTCATCATGTATTGGTTTGATATATAATGATGCAATGCTATACAATCTGCATTACAGAAATAATTTGTCTCTCACTTTCATCATGTATTGGTTGTATTGGATCTGTTTTGCCACATTCTATAATCTGCATGTCACTTTAGGCATCCTACAATTTATATTGACTGTCACTTTATATCATGGCTACTTACTTATTATTTGGCTTTCGGACATGACATTCACAGTAATAATTTATCAACGGGGAGGAAGCGTAAACGCTTGCCAATGTCTGCAGCAGGTACATGTCTCATTCTTATATATACCTGAATTATGTTGACACACTGCCTTGTTTAGAGTAGTTAGGAGTTGGCTTCTGTGCTTCAACTGTAACAGATAATTTGCAATCTAAGTATTGATTAAGAAGAAGACCTATTTTTCTCTCCATTTCTCCATATAAGAAGAATGTTGGGATTCATCATGTTTTTCATGCATGTTTGAAAGCTATTGTCCAAGACCTGCTTGTTCCTGTTGTTTTATCTCCTTGCTTCCTTAAACCAAGCTGGGATTTTTCTTTTCCTTGTCATTTCACTTTGTTCTTTTTTTTTCCTTCTTGATCTTGCTTTTAAATGGATATTCCTGATCTTAGCAACAACAGATACATGTTTTACTGGATAGCCAACAGAACTTAGATCCTTTTGTTGTAGTTAATTTATTCACATCCGTGGCTTTGAAAAACCAAAATGAGTGATCAGATTATCATTTTAGTGTACTGCATGGGACTACCATTTTAGTGTACTGCAATGTGTGCTAGTTAAGGAGTTGAACATTTCCCTAACTCAAGTGGCTAAATGCTAGGTAAATAGTTGAACTTTTGTCTAACTGAAGTGGCCCAAGTGTTCTTCCCTTTATTGTTATTCTGATTATATATTATCTTCCCATTTATTTAAAGGGCCATCACATAACGCTCGAAAAGGAAAGAGCCGTGCACCTAATTGGTCCGACATCCAGGATGGGAAGTTGTTAGAGTTGTTAAGGGATCATTATGACAAAAACAATATATCAGATGGGACGTTCAAGCCACATGTATGGAATGAGTGTGTTCCCATATTTAATGCAAGGACTGGCCTGGATCATGGTAGGGAACAATTATACAATCGCTGGAAAACGTTGAAAAAATTATACACTTTATATGCCCAATTGATGCGGAAAAGTGGGTGGGGCTGGGATCCATTGACCAGCATGCCTGTGCCTGGATATGAAGGAGCATGGGAAGAGTTAATTGAGGTAATTAATCTCAATATTTGGTCCAACTGATCGCTCATTTTGCACACCATTAACTCATCTTCTAAGCTATCTTGTCTCCCATTATTATCAGATATTCCCCGAATATATGGTCATAAAGGGCAAGGCATTCAAATTCTTCAAAGACATGGAATACTTATGCTCCAACAGTACCAGTACAGGAGTACATGCAGAAGGATCCCAGCGGCGTGTGGCTTCCCAATCCTCCATTCAAGAATATCTAAATGCTCTGGCAGGGGGTGGTGGGATAGAGAACCTTCATTTCAGCGGTGATCCCTCCCTTGATTTCTCAGTGTATGGAAGTATGACTCCTAACGTACCACTTCCATCGGAGACACCACCACCGGCTTCGAACACTGAAGGTTCTTCCATTGCACGCAAGCGACTTTCCGTGGGTGGCTCAAAACTACGTCCAAAGAGGATTGGGGATGATTCTGTTAGGGATTTCACTTCTGTCACTCGTGACAAACTTGACTTAGTGAAGATGTTGCAGAAGAATCAGGGAGGAAGTGAAAGCGACGTGAAGGAGGGAGATACGATTCCCACCCCCCAGGAGTGCATTGCAGCATTAAAGGCGCTCCCTGGACTGCCTCGTCAAACGGTCATTGCGGCATTGGATCTAATTAAAGACCCAACCAATAGGTCTCTGTTTATGATATTGAATGAGGAAGATAAGGTGGATTAGGTAGTCTATCATACAGCTTGACCATAACACATTGGGTTTTTACGGTGGAAACACTTTTTGTCTGGTTGGTTATGTTGTGTAATGAACAATTTGAACCTCTTTGTCATGTACTTTATATTATGTATGAACGTTGTGTTATGTTATGTAATGTACTCGGTCCCTTTGCTATGAACCTTTTTTTATGAACTATCTTATTCGCCATTGACTTAAGTATGATTGTCCTTCCTATGTAATATATATGCAGGGCATTGAAAAGAAGTAGGGATGGGGAAGTATAGTTGTTATGTTGTATGGGTGGGGCGTCATCCGGGCATATATCTGACATGGCCGGAATGTCATGCTGAAGTACAAGGGTTCCCGGGGGCTCGCTATAAAGGATTTCAGTCTCTCGAGGAAGCCCAACATGCGTATAATGCATATTTTGCATTTTTTTGGGAGGTCATCTAACATGTCAACGATTGTGCATCGACCCCAAGCCCCAACTATGGCTGAACCATTGACTGTAGAGGCTAGATCAACTACGCACAGGAGCATTGGTCCTTCCTCGATGTCATTGCTCATCATCGGTCTCATGAGCCTACTTGTGTTATTTTTGTTCTTTATACTTATCAGTGTTTTTATTATTATTATTATGCATCGTTAGTTGAGTGAACTTAGTAGGTGGAATGTAACAGTTTTATCCCTTCAACTTGTGTAAGTCAACTTGTACCAGTACAGGAATACATGTATTGTTTTAGACGCTTGAACAATGTATCACATGATGTTGTGCTTGAATGTTGTAGAATTTAATGCCCTACTTTTGGAGTATCTTCAAGAGGATGATGAAATGTTCGATGCAATTGAGGAGGCGATATGGGACCAAATTGAAGAAGAAAATGCACCGGTGATTCCTAGGCGTCCAATGCACACCTCGACACACACTGGCCACGCATGGATTCATGATATTCTCAACGGCCATGAAGTAAGGTGTTACAGTGTGTTTAGGTTACATCCCACAATGTTCTTCCGATTGAGAGAGTTGTTAGTGAGTAGAGGTTTGATATCTGACTCACGCTATGTTACGGCAAATGAGCAACTCGCTATGTTCTTATATGCTGTTGGGCATGGTGTCTCAACCGGTGCATTATGTGAGCATTTTCACCACTCTTCTCAAACAATTAGTCACTATGTTAATCGTCTTGCACTTGCATTGGCTTCGTTGAAGACTGAATTCATCCAGCTCCCAACGCACACAAACGAATGCCATCCCCACATACGTGACAAGGATATTTTCTATCTGTTCTTTAAGGTATGGTGTACGTTATGCATGTGTAATTGTGCCATCCATCTTGGCAAATCTAACATTCCTTTTCGCATTGTAGGATGCATTGGGTGCAATCGATGGGACTCATATTCCTGCAAATTTGTCGCTCCACGACCAACCTCGCTTCTGCGATCGAAAACAGTGCATTACCCAAAATGTGATGGCTGTGCTGTCGTTTGACATGCTTTTTCAATATGTTTGTGTTGGGTATGAGGGCTCTGCTTCGGACATGAAGGTCCTCAGGTGGAGCATAGATGAGGGAGGCTTCACCGTGCCCCGTGGTAAATATTATCTAGTGGATGCTGGATATGCGAACACAGCATCTTTCTTAGCCCCCTATCGAGGTCACAGGTATCACATCTCTAAATTTCGGGGTAGAGGAAGAATGCCATATTCAAACAAGAAGGAGAAATACAATCACCGACATGCTCAACTCCGAAATGTTGTGGAACGAACCTTTGGTGTACTGAAGATGAGATTTCATATGCTGCGAGAGGGGAATTGTTACCCATGGCCAATTCAACGCAAGATTGTACTAGCTTGTTGTGTAATTCAAAATTTTATTCGTCGTGAGCAAAGGTACGATTGGTACTTCAATAGGGTGACAGATAATGATGCCACCATTGAAGATGCGGGTGACGTTGAGGTCCCAGATGATATACTTCTAAGTCAAAGGGATGTTACAGCTGGGGAGCAACGTAGAACCCAGATTGCTGATGCACTTTGGGCTACCAATAGATAGGAGAGTTCAGAATTTTCAGGAATGAAAGCGTTCACAAACATATGAAGCTAGTCTATTTTAATTTCTTTGTTGTGTATTTTAGAGAGACCTTTTGGACTTTACTTTTAATTTATGCAACATTATGCCATTTCATTTGCTATGTCCACTCATGTTTTATGTTCTAATTTATGCTTGTAACTTGGTTCTGCAACTAAGGAGAAGGTAACCTATCAGCTGGATATGTATGCTTGGTATCAGTTTTATGTTCCATGAGTAATTCTTAATATGCACGCATGCCCTTGACCTTTATTCATTCAATTTTGATCTGGTAATTTCAGGATTTGACAGTTGCTCCTTCGGTTGTGGTTCCATGAGTATATCTGAGACATCTTGTTTATGTATAATGTATGTTAACAGCTATGTTCTATCCTAATTTATGTAATGTCTGGATTTCAATTTGCAGGCCCTTGATACATGCAGCACGGCAGTTGTTTCACCCATATGTTATGTGATGTTGACTTACCATTTTGGTAGGGGGATGGGCAATGATGCAAAACCTGGTGTCTGATAATTACCCCGACAAGAGTGAATGCATATGTGCCATTGCAACATAGTGAATATCATTATACAACTGTGGAGGTTCCCAGGAGCATATATGTTGTATGGGTATGAACTATGAGGGCTGGCTTATGCCCCACTCTTGTCAATGGTATGATTGTGAAGGCTAGTCTGAGCCCAATAATGCACAAAAGGAGAAAGAGAATACAAAAGTGATGCACTGACTATGTGTATGCGTGAAGCACAACGATGCAAAAAGATGCACTGAGTTGGTTCGAGAATGTATAGACTTACTAAGTCATCAAGGCAACCGTGTGCAGACTTAGTATTTAAATGTACGAACTTTACGTATGTATGGACAAAAGTTGCACAGACAAGCCACCAAAGAATGTACAGACTGTGTGTGCAATGTACAAACGATGCACAGATATGTCACCGAAGAATGTACAGACTTTGAGTGCATGGTACAAAAGATGCACAAACATGCCGTCAAAGAATGTACAGACTTTGAAGTGAAAGATGCACATATGCACTGAGTTAGTCGCGTGCAGCAACAAATGTTGTACAGACTTGAGTTGATGTTGCAACAGGAGTTGCACGGACTTGGTGACTAAGTATGCACTAAGAAGACATGCAGTCTAGGTAAAACTCTGTACAGACTTAACCTGTGCATGGGTATTTAATCAGAACAATGCACTCAAAACATCATTTCATCATCAATGCACAAGGGGCTGGACCTAATACACTCCCCATAACACTCCCCATAGCAGTTAGCATAGATCATCATCATTCTTATGTGGTGACTCATTGAGTTGCTATCATCAAAACAACAACACCCTATCATCAAAGCACAAGGGGCACAACAGTCCCCAACAAAGCTGGTACAGCTAGATGTATGCTAGTGCTATGATGTGTACCCATATCTAGTGCTATGATGTATTTCAGTTCTATTTGCAGAAGAAGCAGTTCAGTGGCATTTGGATGCATTAAAATACATTGACCAACCTTGTCAAGATTATGGTATAGACTGCATGTACAGGGTAACAAGCTTTGGCCGTGTTATGATTTTGTCAGACATTGATGTATGATGAACATGGAGTAAGATTAGTCAAACCCAAGATATCAATGAATTGTCATCATGGGAAATACCACTATCGGAAGCTCTAGGTCTAGAGATATCATCACTGGGTTGGCTGGTCTGAAGCAGGACCATATTGGCAGGGGAATTATGCTGGCTAGCTTGATTAATATATTTTTCAGGATCGACAGTTGTCTTGTCATTTTTCTCCTATACGATTTTCTGTTGAGCATGAATAAGTTACCTAGTTCCTGAAAAAGTATTACTAGAAGTGGGTCCCAACCTTGTGGCTTTGCACACTTTTAAACACACTTTTAAATGTGATTTTTTATGCGGTTGAATTTATCAATTTGAGCAGATATCTTTCTTGTTACACAGGGATTATGATGTCTTTCAGAATTGCAGGTGTATTCATTAGCTCCTATCTGTGGTGCAGTGGTGCATAACTTTTTGAAATGTAGGTTGTCATTACATTGATCTGATTGCAATACTATGTTTGTACATGGGCAATCTCTGGAAAAACAAATTATCAGGTAAGTGAGCTCTAGGTATTTCTGGGATTTCTGGAATACTATGTATTTATGGGATCTATCAGAGAGGATGCCAAATTCATTGTAATGCAAGTTTGTGACCTCCAGGTATTTTCATGCACTGATTTTCAGGTATTTCTGTGCACTGATTTTTAGGTATTTTCGTGCACTGATTTTCAGGTATTTTTGTACACTAAGTTGATGACTCCAGTTTATTTTTTTGTTGCAGGCATGAGACCCGCAAGGAAAAATTGGTTAGGACCTTGGCTTAAGTGTATCAGTTCAGTGGCAGTTGGATGCGTTAAAATACAATGACCAACCTCTTCAAGATTATGATATATAAGTTATGTACAGGGTAATAATTTAACCAATATATCAATACCTGCTATGATCTATATTTATTCTCTCCATTCAGGCTGCAGCCATGAGTGACCAGGTATGTGAATATATTATATCCACCCACCGCATCTACTAGGTAACACCATTCCTGGTGTTTGTTATTCTCATGCATCTTCTTAGTTTTTCCATGCTTTCATTTGAAGGTGTCCTGGGCTAAATTCTGTGATGTCTAATTTCTACTGTCATTTGAATTAAGGAAGCTTTCTAAATATATTTCCTTCTTAATTCCCCCAATATTATCCTTGCCAATTGACTGTCGAGTGTCGACGGGTCTTAGGGGTTCCCTTGTTCTTAGTTGTCATCAGTCTCCCACTGCAAGTCTGTGGAAGTGCAAATTTCAAAATGTAGAATTAAACTTCTTCAGCTATCATAATTCATATTTTCAGCTCAGAGAGGATACCAAACCATTTTCAAGTAAATGTTATTTCCCTTTTCTCAGGTTTGCTGACACCACGATTGGAGCTAGAGATCTCTCTTCACAGTGGGTCGAATTCAAACAGACAGAGTTTTGAAGTTTGAAACTTCCATTTTACGTAGTCGTGTACTCTTTCTTTTTGGTGTACAATGCTCCATGAGCCAACATGTCTAGTCATCCAAAATGTGAAGCTGATGTATTAGCTTATAACTGAACACACGTTGTGTGCATTGGATGGTAGATCATCATACCCATTACGCATTGTATTTGATTTTTTATATGTACTAAATAGCCATTTGTATTATACTCCCTTAATCGGGGCAAATTAATTTTCATGAACAGATACAGGTCGTTTGTTGTCGTTTCAAACATTTGTAAATTTCATTTTAGTATATAATACACATGAATTCAGGTTCTGAAGAATGTTAATGTGGATGTCCAATGTGATTGGCTCAACTGTGCTTGCTACCACTTCAAGTCAATTTATTTTGAGTTATATATGTGCAGAGTTTGATTATTGGACAGTTAAAAATGAACAATGGCATTCTATTTGTAATGGGCGGCAATTCAGTTGAAGGGGTTTATGTTTCTGCAATGAAGAATTATGGCAGGAGAGGGAGGGTTCAAGAGGCCATCGATGTGTTTGAGAGGATGAACTTCTTTGGGTGCGATCCGTCAAATGATGATCATTTTGGTCGACTGTGGATATTTTGATCAAGCCAACAAGGTTTATCTAAGAATGCTGGATAAGAATGTTGTTGTGTATTGTTCTGCTTAGGGAAATAGCATAGAGTCAATCCTACTCATTCTTCCAGAAAAAGGGCAATTTAGGTATGTAAAATACTATTCTACTTTATTCCAGCAAATTTATCAAATTGCTCAGAATAATGTCTCCTTGTTCTCTTTTGTTAGTGTTGGTGTGCTACAGGTCAATTTCGGGTCGGGTAGGTCCAATAGTTGTACGATCTTGTTCATTATTAATAAAGTGGTGTTTGAGCGTAAATATGCGATTGTGTTACTTTACGTTGTCCCTAGGATATGTGGTTGTAAAGTCAGCTCGAGATGGGATCTCGAACATGAGATTGACTTTACATGTACACATACCATAAACTGTTCCTGGTTGGAGGGTAATCACTCGGGGACTTTGATTACCTATTAAACCAGTACACATGATGTGTCAGTGACCAGTCGCATGGTCATTGGTGCAGGGCACCAACACATATGTGTAGATGTATGTCCTTGGAGGATGTACACTGAACTGATCCGCTATTGGATCTTCAGATGGTTGATTATACCTAATGTCAACTGAAGATCTAACTGTCTTAGTAGCATCGTTGGTCCTTTGACCTGAGACATTGATCGGATCTTACACGAGGACTGGAATGGTTTAATTACTTGGCTAAGTGACTTTAACCATAAGTCATGAGTTGCCGAGTCATTAACCACTCCAGGATACGTGTGAAGATCATCAATGGTCAAGAGGGGATCGCTCATTATCGGGTATATATCAGACAGTTAATGGGTCATGACATTGACGCTCCGTTAAATCCCTGGCCAGGGTCATGTGAGTTCGTTTAGAACGGACGTCATACACTTTAAGGAGGTCATAGTCAAATGGCACGATCATGGGATTTGACAGGAACCATACCCTCGATCGTACCAGACTCATAGAAGGAGCGAGGGATTATATCGATGCGGTAACTGCGGACTTACAGGTACCAGACATGCTGGTTTAAACCCGGCGTCCTCTAGGATCACGCGGATTTGCTTGACCCAACGTGATCAAAGGTTCGGAATAAATTAAACTATTCTTCGGCTCTAGTAGAAGCGAAGAATACGTTTAATTTACTTCTAATTGGGAATTAGAAGTTAATGGGCCTTAAACTAGAGTGACTATGGGCCTAGAGGATCACACACAATGGATTCTTGGGTGACGGATTATTATTATACAAATGTATGTATTATTTCTATTTAATTCCTTTTGGAAAGGAGTGTAAATGGAGCTTAATACATATGTATAATATGAGATAAGACATATATACAGTTTCGGTCTTTTGGAGACCTTTTCTAATAAGCCTAAACTCTGTATATATGCTTCCTACGTTAGTTCATTCGAACTCTTCCAACCTCTTAAGCTTAAGCAAGCACATAAGCTTAAGAGAGGAGGATTAGCTCCTCCCCTCTCCCTCCCTCTTGCTCCCTTTCTACAGAAGGTGAAAAGGGCCGGGGAAGGTCGTGCCGGGGGGGTTACCGTCGCCGCAAGAGTCCGTGTGGATCAGCTCTAGAGGCCGTGCAGTTATGCGGCTCGATTTTCTGCATCAGGCTTAGCGGACAACGTCGTTCCGCGTAAGGTGAAACACGCAACCCGTAATTAGGGTCTTAGAAACACCGATTAGAGCATAAATTAAGCTTTCCATAACACCGGGATCGGGCAATTGAATTTTTTGTTATCCGATGCGTCGCCCGTAGGTGCTGTGCCAAACCTTACAGTGGTATCAGAGCCAGGTTTGCGCTCTGGTCGGTGTTTTAGCGCCGCTTAGAACCATGCTTTAGGGGCAATCTAAATCTTCAATTATTATTTGTTGAAAGAGATCTGGGCATTTATGTTCTTCCTGGATGCTGGGCATCCAAGCAGCAAATTTTTTTTTGTAAAAAAAAAAATTTTGCTTTAATTTTTAATTTACTTTCGTGCGGGCGCGGGCATGGGCGCAACCGCCCACGCGTCCCGCGTGGGCGGCCGCGCCCATGGCTGCCGCCGGAATTTTTTTTTATTAAAAAAAAATTTGTTTTAATTTTTAATTTACTTTAATGCAGTATTGATAATATATATATATTAGATATATATATGAAAATGCTCAGTAAATTGAATGGAATTTTATCGAGTAAGTTAAATAGTATTATCTCAAAGGTAAATGTCAAATGTTAAATTTTATTTAACCGTATTGAATTTACCGAGATGAGATAATTACTATTTACCTTGAGATAAAATGATAATAATTGAAGTTACTTCAGTAAAATTTAAGTTTTTAAAATTTTTAATTATTAGATAATTAAAAAATTCAAATTTTAAATTTTATTAAAGTTAAATGTGAAAAATTCAATTATTTGAATTTTAATTATTAGATAATTGTTAAAGTCAAATTTTAAATTTTAGAAAATTACTAATTGAGGATAATTGTATTATTTTAAATTTATTTTCAAACAAAATTATTAGATAATTAGTTTAAATTTAAATTTAAATTATTGGCATGTTTAAAATTTGAATTTAAATTTGATTATTGGATAATTAAATTTAAATTTAAATTTAATTAATTATCTCAATTACATGCCCCTGTAGAAAATGATGGTTCTTTACGTGCGTTATTTTATTTACCTTGTATTGGCATGCTTGTGTGTTTAATTTTAATTAATCATGTTTTGATTTTTAAAATTAAACAAAACTAGCCTGTTTTTGCTTGCACATCCCATTTTTAAATTCAAAAGTAAGGATTATTTTCAGAAAATAACCCTTGATTGATTTTATTTGAATGGGTTGGCAAGTGATCATGGACTTGGATTAATGTAATTAATTGGGGTCTGCGAACCTCCTTTCTCTCTCTGTTAAAATTCTAATGTACTTCTATCTTCCTCCATTTTTGTACTCGCCCTGAGGGTTTCTGGAATTTTATTGATATGTAATTTACTTTTTTCCGGCCTGCGAGCTGTGTAAAAGTTGTAATTACTACGGCGTCAGAGTTTGAAAGCGCGGAGCACACCCGACAAGGACGATCCAGCAGCTTCGGAAGCGGGCCGGATGCCTTAGTTACATTAGGGTTTAAGTCCATGATCACTTGCGTTTTTTTTACATTGGATGCATTTATTTTGTGCAAACTACTAGGTACGGTAAATATATTAGATATATTTATATTACCACCTAGGGTGAGATCAAGATAAAATTAAATTCCCTCGCGCTTAAATTTTAGATCTGGTAAGCGTGGCTCTAAGAGTCGTCGTGGCCCTCCATCATTATGGAGTGAATGAACGTCTTCATTTCATGGATTTGTTGTGCTTTCCACAAGATCCATGAGTTTGGGGGCGGGACTAAACTCCAAGGCTCGGCCTCAATGGGATGAGGAATTGAACTCGACTTTGTTATGCTTTCCACAAGGGTCGGGTCATGAACTCATTGCTATGAAGTAATGATGGTTAGATCTAACCGAGAATATCCTTTGTTGTACTTTCCACAAGGGGATGATTTCTCGGGGGCCGAATATCGGATATTGCATTAGATGCAAGTGCTTGTTGACTGCCCTTGAGATGGTGTATGGCTTGTTGTGCTTTCCACAAGGTCGTACATCAGTCTCGTTGGGATTCCGACCCATTAGGTAGATCTCGCTGATCTCCCGTTCTATATACTGAGGGTTATATAGTCCGATCGAAAAATAGTGGGACTAACTAAGATAGAAAGCCACATCTAAGTTAGAATATGAACACATGCTAAGTTATTTTTTATTTCTTATCCAGATTATAATGTCGTCATCCAACCCCCTCCGCGGCATCTTGGATGTAAATAGATTAACTGGACCGAACTACTCGGATTGAGTGCGTAATCTATGCATAGTCCTTACCGCCGAAAAGATTGCGTACGTGTTGGACACGGTTCATTCTGAGCCAGCTCCCGATGCCGACGAGGGCGAGTTACTCACTTATGCCAAGTGGTCTGAGGACTCATCCTTAGCCCAATGTTACATGTTGGCCTCTATGGCTCCCGAGCTGCAGAGACAATTTGAAAAGACTGATTGTAGAAGTATACTTCTCAATCTACGTCAGCTCTTTGGGGAGCAGGGTAGGATTGAGAGGTATGACATCTCCAAAAGACTTTTCAGGACACGGATGTCTGATGGTTCATCAGTACATGCCCATGTACTGAAAATGATGGAGTGGATTGAAAGACTCAATGCATTGGGGTTCAAGTTGGATCTTGAACTATGCATTGATCTTATACTCCAGTCATTGCCCGATTCCTTTTCTTCCTTCATCATGAACTTTAACATGAACAGGATTGAAGCAACTCTCCCAGAGCTGCTCAATATGTTAAAGAGTGTTGAAGGAACCATGTAGAAAGATAAACTATCTTCGTCTGTAATGATTGTTGGCCGGGCCAACAAGAAAAGGAAGGCCTCTCAAATATCCACCACGAGTAACAAAGGGAAGGGAAAGAAAAAGGCCACGGGTAAGCAACTCGCCAAAGTTGACAAAGGGAAGGGCAAGAAGAATGAAAAGGAAGACAAATGTTTTTGATGCGGGGAAACTGGGCATTGGAAAAGGAATTGCAAGGCAATTCTAAATGAAGGTATTTTTGTCATAGACCTTAATTTGTCATATATGGAATCCACATCATGGGTATTGGATATTGGATGTGCATCTCATATCTACAATTCTGTGCAGGTGCTGGCAAATAGAGGGTGATTAGGTAAAAAGGAGATTGAACTGACGATGGGCAATGGAGCTTTAGTTGCTGCCAAAGCTGTCGGGACTGCACGCCTCAGTTTACCTTTAGGAGTCATTCTGGAGCTGAATGACTGTTATTATGTTCCTAATATTATTAAGAACATTATTTCAATCTCTGGCTTGTATAACATTGGATATACATTGACTTTTAATAGCACTGGGTGCTCTATAATGAATAATGGTTTGATTATAGGCAATGGTTCATTAGTCAATGGTCTTTATGTATTAGATACACGTTCTGATGTTATGCAAGTTTCCAATGCTGATGAAGTGAATTCTGCATATCTATGGCATTGCAGACTTGGTCATGTAGGTGAGAAAAGAGTCTCTCACTTACACTCAAATGGGTATTTGAATTCGTTCGAATACAAGCCATTTGATACCTGTGAGTCGTGTCTCATGGGGAAAATGACCAAGGCTCCCTTTGGTGGACATGGTGAGAGGGCTGTTGACCTTCTCGAGCTCATACACTCGGATGTGTGTGGACCCATGTCCATAGAAGCAAAAGGAGGTTATCTCTATTTCATTTCTTTTATTGATGACTTCTCTAGATATGACTATGTGTATTTAATGAGACATAAGTCACAAACCTTTGAGAAGTTTAAGGAATACAAGAATGAAGTAGAGAAACAGACGGGCAAAAGTATTAAGGCTCTTCGATCGGATCGAGAAGGTGAATACTTAAGCCATGAATTCACTTCTTATCTTAAAGACCATGGAATAGTTTCTCAGTGGACTCCACCGTATACACCACAGCACAATGGTGTATCCGAGAGGAGAAACAGGACCTTGTTAGACATGGTCCGATCCATGATGTCTATGTCAGGACTACCCTTATCTCTCTGGGGCTATGCGTTAGAGACTGCAGCTTATTTATTGAATATGATATCAAGTAAATCAGTTCCTTCTATACCATATGAGATATGGAAGCGCAAAAAACTAAATTTTAATCACATTAAAATTTGGGGGTGTCCTGCTCATGTAAAGAAGAACGAGAGTGATAAGCTTGAGTCACGGACCGATAAGTGTAGGTTTGTGGGATATCCAAAGGAGACGTTTGGATATTATTTCTATCACTCTTCTGAGCAAAGGGTCTTAGTGGCCAAGAGAGCTATATTTCTGGAAAGAGAATATCTACTCCAGAAAAATAGTGGGAGCCAGATGGAATTGGACGAGATCCAAGAACCACAACCCATAGACACAAATTCATTAGATGAGACTGTATCGGTTGATCCTATTCAAAGTGAAACACTGACACTACGGAGATCTGGTAGACTACCGAGAGAACCTGAGAGATATGTTGGACATGTCTCAGAGGGGTCCTCTAAGATATGTATCGATGAGGATGATGATCCTCAGTCGTACCAGGAGGCGATCCGAAGTGTAGACTCCGAGAAATGGCAAGAGGCAATGGATTCATAAATCCAGTCCATGTACACCAACAAAGTTTGGAACTTAGTTGATGTACCCGAAGGGAAGGTCCCTATCGGATGCAAATGGATTTTCAAAAGAAAAATCAGTGCAGATGGACAGATTGACACATACAAGGCTAGACTAGTGGCGAAAGGATATCGTCAAAGGTAAGGCATTGACTATGACGAGACGTTTTCGCCGATAGCCATGGTTAAGTCAATCAGAATCCTCCTTGCCATTACTGCATACCTGGATTATGAGATCTGGCAAATGGATGTGAAGACAGCTTTTCTTAATGAAAATCTGTCAGAAGAGGTGTACATGGTACAGCCTGAAAGATTCACCTCCAAGCTACATCCTAATAAGGTATGCAAACTTCAAAGGTCCATTTATGGATTAAAGCAGGCATCTAGAAGCTGGAACTTAAGATTTGACGAGGTTGTCAAATCTTTCAACTTCATTCGGAATGAAGATGAACCCTGTGTTTACAAGAAGGTCAGTGGGAGCTCTGTGACCTTCTTGGTCCTTTATATTGATGACATCTTACTCATTGGGAATGATGTAGAGATGTTGACATCAACCAAGTCTTGGTTGTCCAAGACTTTCTCCATGAAGGATTTGGGAGAAGCACCCTATGTGCTGGGCATAAGGATCTATCGAGATAGATCTAAAAAGATGCTAGGATTATCACAATCCATGTACATAGACACTATCCTCAAAAGGTTTAGGATGAAAAATTTCAAGAGAGGTCTCATTCCCATGAGACATGGAATTTGCCTATCCAAAGGGATGAGTCCTAAAACTTCTGAGGATGTGGCACACATGAATAAGATACCCTATGCTTCGGCGATAGGGTCAATCATGTATGCAATGCTATGTACACGGCCTGATGTTGCCAATGCTTTAAGCATTGTCAGTAGATATCAGGCAAATCCAGGCGAAGAGTACTGGAAGGTAGTAAAGGGTATCCTTAAGTACCTGCGAAGGGCTAAGGATCTTTTTCTGCTTTATGGAGGAGAGGACCTACAGTTTAGAGCCTACACAGATTCAAGTTTTCAGTCAGATCCAGATGACTGCAAATCCATGTCTGGATTTGTATTCATGTTGAATGGAGGGGCAGTCAGTTGGAGAAGTTCCAAGCAAGATACGACTGCAGATTCGACGACGGAGGCGGAATATATTGCTACAGCTGAAGCTGCTAAAGAAGCCGTCTGGATGAAGAAATTCATCTTGGAACTTGACGTACACAACCAGAAAAAGCGGGATTTCAGACGGACGTTATCCGTCTCAAATCCGTCTGAAAATCCGTCGCAACACATATTTGTAACGGATTTCCGACGGATTTAAGACCGAACTCGATCGTCTGAAATTCTTAGTCACAAATTTGTGACAGTTAACTTTTCGGTCTGAAATTCCGTCTGAAATTAAGACACAAATAATTTCGGTCATAAATTCCGTCTAAATCTCACACGATAAAATTTCCGTATGTAATTATCAGTCTGAAATTTCCGTCTGTATTTCATACGGTTTTTAAGACGGATTTATTATCCGTTGTAAATACCGTCCGTAATCCGTCTGAAATATTGTCTGAAATCCGTCTCTATTTCTGCCGGATATTACAACGGATTACTTTGTCGTCGTAACTTCCAACGACGGTTCCATATGTTGTTCGTCCTAAATCCGTCGGTGTTTAAAACGTAATTCACGACGGATATAAATTCCGTCTGAAATTACCGTCTCTATTACAAACGTCATTTCAGACGGATTATAAATCCGTCTGAAAAAAAATATTTTTTTTTAAAAAATTTAAGTTTATTTACCTAATAAACCTGTTAAAAAAAATTATTGGAACTAACCACAAAAAAAAACTCAACATCAACATACCCAAATAAATAAACACCACCGAAAAAATCTCAACATAACATAGATGTTCAAATAAATAAACACCACCAATAAAAAAATTCAAAACCATGCTGACAAAATAAATACAAAGAAAAACACATTAACCCTGCTGATCCGTCTGAATAACATAAAACAAATATCATTAAACATCAAGAAATATCTGGTACATCGTCAATATCCTCATCATCCATATCGTCACTGCCCTGCTCATCTCCTCTGTCGCTGCCCGCAGAAGGATCCCCCTACATTAAAAAAATAATAACATTCATTCATAGATAAAAAAATTAGTGCGAAGAAATGAGCATAAATATAAATCAAACATATCAAATTGATAACTGCAGATTTTATAGATCAACTACTAGCTTGAAACAATATTTAGACCCCCGGACCTGACCTGGGAGTTCATTTAAGCTAAGTTTATTTTAAAACTGAACTTTGAGTGCCGAGCTCAAACCGGACATCCGATTTGGATTCCGTCAGTTCTGACAAGTCACTTTCATCTCCCCGGTCGCGTTGGAATGATCGGCACGGCCGTCCGACCGGTATTTCCAATTTTAGACCCCCGGACCCGACCTGGTAGTTCATTTAAACTAAGTGTATTTTAAAACTGAGCTTTGAGCGCCGAGCTCAAACCGGACATCCGATTTGGATTCCGTCAGTTCTGACAAGTCACTTTCATCTCCCCGGTCGCGTTGGAATGATCGGCACGGCCGTCCGACTTGTATTTCCAATTTTAGACCCCCGGACCCGACCTGGTAGTTCATTTAAACTAAGTGTATTTTAAAACTGAACTTTGAGCGCCGAGCTCAAACCGGACATCCGATTTAGATTCCGTCAGTTCTGACAAGTCACTTTCATCTCCCCGGTCGCGTTGGAATGATCGGCACGGCCGTCCGACCGGTATTTCCAATTTTAGACCCCCGGACCCGACCTGGTAGTTCATTTAAACTAAGTGTATTTTAAAACTGAACTTTTAGCGCCGAGCTCAAACCGGGCATCCGATTTGGATTCCGTCAGTTCTGACAAGTCACTTTCATCTCCCCGGTTTTGTTGGAATGATCGGCACGGCCGTCCGACTTGTATTTCAAGTTTTTGACCCCCGGACCTGACCTGGGAGTTCATTTAAGCTAAGTTTATTTTAAAACTGAACTTTGAGTGCCGAGCTCAAACCGGACATCCGATTTAGATTCCGTCAGTTCTGACAAGTCACTTTCATCTCCCCGGTCGCGTTGGAATGATCGGCACGGCCGTCCGACCGGTATTTCCAATTTTAGACCCCCGGACCCGACCTGGTAGTTCATTTAAACTAAGTATATTTTAAAACTGAACTTTGAGCGCCGAGCACAAACCGGGCATCCGATTTGGATTCCGTCAGTTCTGACAAGTCACTTTCATCTCCCCGGTCGCGTTGGAATGATCGGCACGGCCGTCCGACCGGTATTTCTAATTTTAGACCCCCGGACCCGACCTGGTAGTTCATTTAAACTAAGTGTATTTTAAAACTGAACTTTTAGCGCCGAGCTCAAACCGGACATCCGATTTGGATTCCGTCAGTTCTGACAAGTCACTTTCATCTCCCCGATCGCGTTGGAATGATCGGCACGGCCGTCCGACCGGTATTTCCAATTTTAGACCCCCGGACCCGACCTGGTAGTTCATTTAAACTAAGTGTATTTTAAAACTGAACTTTTAGCGCCGAGCTCAAACCGGGCATCCGATTTGAATTCCGTCAGTTCTGACAAGTCACTTTCATCTCCCCGGTTGTGTTGGAATGATCGGCACGGCCGTCCGACTTGTATTTCAAGTTTTTGACCCCCGGACCTGACCTGGGAGTTCATTTAAGCTAAGTTTATTTTAAAAATGAACTTTTAGCGCCGAGCTCAAACCGGACATCCGATTTGGATTCCGCCAGTTCTGACAAGTCACTTTCATCTCCCCGGCTGTGTTGGAATGATCGGCACGGCCGTCCGACTTGTATTTCCAATTTTAGACCCTCGGACCCGACCTGGTAGTTCATTTAAACTAAGTGTATTTTAAAACTGAACTTTTAGCGCCGAGCTCAAACCGGCCATCCGATTTAGATTCCGCCAGTTCTGACAAGTCACTTTCATCTCCCCGGTTGTGTTGGAATGATCGGCACGGCCGTCCGACTTGTATTTCAAGTTTTTGACCCCCGGACCTGACCTGGGAGTTCATTTAAGCTAAGTTTATTTTAAAACTGAACTTTGAGTGCCGAGCTCAAACCGGACATCCGATTTGGATTCCGTCAGTTCTGACAAGTCACTTTCATCTCCCCGGTCGCGTTAGAATGATCGACACGGCCGTCCGACTTGTATTTCCAATTTTAGACCCCCGGACCCAACCTGGTAGTTCATTTAAACTAAGTGTATTTTAAAACTGAACTTTGAGCGCCGAGCTCAAACCGGGCATCCGATTTGGATTCCGTCAGTTCTGACAAGTCACTTTCATCTCCCCGGTCGCGTTGGAATGATCGGCACGGCCGTCCGACCGGTATTTCCAATTTTAGACCCCCGGACCCGACCTGGTAGTTCATTTAAACTAAGTGTATTTTAAAACTGAACTTTTAGCGCCGAGCTCAAACCGGACATCCGATTTAGATTCCGTCAGTTCTGACAAGTCACTTTCATCTCCCCGGTCGCGTTGGAATGATCGGCACGGCCGTCCGACTTGTATTTCCAATTTTAGACCCCCGGACCCGACCTGGTAGTTCATTTAAACTAAGTGTATTTTAAAACTGAACTTTGAGCGCCGAGCTCAAACCGGGCATCCGATTTGGATTCCGTCAGTTCTGACAAGTCACTTTCATCTCCCCGGTCGCGTTGGAATGATCGGCACGGCCGTCCGATCGGTATTTCCAATTTTAGACCCCCGGACCCGACCTGGTAGTTCATTTAAACTAAGTGTATTTTAAAACTGAACTTTTAGCGCCGAGCTCAAATCGGACATCCGATTTGGATTTCGTCAGTTCTGACAAGTCACTTTCATCTCTCCGGTCGCGTTGGAATGATCGGCATGGCCGTCCGACTTGTATTTCTAATTTTAGACCCCCGGACCCGACCTGGTAGTTCATTTAAACTAAGTGTATTTTAAAACTAAACTTTGAGCGCCGAGCTCAAACCGGGCATCCGATTTGGATTCCGTCAGTTCTGACAAGTCACTTTCATCTCCCCAGTCGCGTTGGAATGATCGGCACGGCCGTCCGATCGGTATTTCCAATTTTAGACCCCCGGACCCGACCTGGTAGTTCATTTAAACTAAGTGTATTTTAAAACTGAACTTTTAGCGCCGAGCTCAAACCGGACATCCGATTTGGATTCCGTCAGTTCTGACAAGTCACTTTCATCTCCCCGGTCGCGTTGGAATAATCGGCACGGCCGTCCGACCGGTATTTCCAATTTTAGACCCCCGGACCCGACCTGGTAGTTCATTTAAACTAAGTGTATTTTAAAACTGAACTTTGAGCGCCGAGCTCAAACCGGACATCCGATTTGGATTCCGCCAGTTCTGACAAGTCACTTTCATCTCCCCGGCTGTGTTGGAATGATCGGCACGGCCGTCCGACTTGTATTTCCAATTTTAGACCCTCGGACCCGACCTGGTAGTTCATTTAAACTAAGTGTATTTTAAAACTGAACTTTTAACGCCGAGCTCAAACCGGACATCCGATTTAGATTCCGCAAGTTCTGACAAGTCACTTTCATCTCCCCGGTTGTGTTGGAATGATCGGCACGGCCGTCCGACTTGTATTTCAAGTTTTTGACCCCCGGACCTGACCTGGGAGTTCATTTAAGCTAAGTTTATTTTAAAACTGAACTTTGAGTGCCGAGCTCAAACCGGACATCCGATTTGGATTCCGCCAGTTCTGACAAGTCACTTTCATCTCCCCGGCTGTGTTGGAATGATCGGCACGGCCGTCCGACTTGTATTTCCAATTTTAGACCCTCGGACCCGACCTGGTAGTTCATTTAAACTAAGTGTATTTTAAAACTGAACTTTTAGCGCCGAGCTCAAACCGGACATCCGATTTAGATTCCGCCAGTTCTGACAAGTCACTTTCATCTCCCCGGTTGTGTTGGAATGATCGGCACGGCCGTCCGACTTTTATTTCAAGTTTTTGACCCCCGGACCTGACCTGCGAGTTCATTTAAGCTAAGTTTATTTTAAAACTGAACTTTGAGTGCCGAGCTCAAACCGGACATCCGATTTAGATTCCGTCAGTTCTGACAAGTCACTTTCATCTCTCCGGTCGCGTTGGAATGATCGGCACGGCCGTCCGACTTGTATTTCCAATTTTAGACCCCCGGACCCGACCTGGTAGTTCATTTAAACTAAGTGTATTTTAAAACTGAACTTTTAGCGCCGAGCTCAAACCGGGCATCCGATTTGGATTCCGTCAGTTCTGACAAGTCACTTTCATCTCCCCGGTTGTGTTGGAATGATCGGCACAGCCGTCCGACTTGTATTTCAAGTTTTTGACCCCCGGACCTGACCTGGGAGTTCATTTAAGCTAAGTTTATTTTAAAACTGAACTTTGAGTGCCGAGCTCAAACCGGGCATCCGATTTGGATTCCGTCAGTTATGACAAGTCACTTTCATCTCCCCGGTCGCGTTGGAATGATCGGCACGGCCGTCCGACTTGTATTTCCAATTTTAGACCCCCGGACCCGACCTGGTAGTTCATTTAAACTAAGTGTATTTTAAAACTGAACTTTGAGCGCCGAGCTCAAACCGGATATCCGATTTAGATTCCGTCAGTTCTGACAAGTCACTTTCATCTCCCCGGTCGCGTTGGAATGATCGGCACGGCCGTCCGACCGGTATTTCCAATTTTAGACCCCCGGACCCGACCTGGTAGTTCATTTAAACTAAGTGTATTTTAAAACTGAACTTTTAGCGCCGAGCTCAAACCGGGCATCCGATTTAGATTCCGTCAGTTCTGACAAGTCACTTTCATCTCCCCGGTTGTGTTGGAATGATCGGCATGGCCGTCCGACTTGTATTTCATGTTTTTGACCCCCGGACCTGACCTGGGAGTTCATTTAAGCTAAGTTTATTTTAAAACTGAACTTTGAGTGCCGAGCTCAAACCGGACATCCGATTTAGATTCCGTCAGTTCTGACAAGTCACTTTCATCTCCCCGGTCGCGTTGGAATGATCGGCACGGCCGTCCGACCGGTATTTCCAATTTTAGAACCCCAGACCCGACCTGGTAGTTCATTTAAACTAAGTATATTTTAAAACTGAACTTTGAGCGCCGAGCTCAAACCGGGCATCCGATTTGGATTCCGTCAGTTCTGACAAGTCACTTTCATCTCCCCGGTCGCGTTGGAATGATCGGCACGGCCGTCCGACCGGTATTTCCAATTTTAGACCCCCGGACCCGACCTGGTAGTTCATTTAAACTAAGTGTATTTTAAAACTGAACTTTTAGCGCCGAGCTCAAACCGGACATCCGATTTGGATTCCGTCAGTTCTGACAAGTCACTTTCATCTCCCCGGTCGCGTTGGAATGATCGGCACGGCCGTCCGACCGGTATTTCCAATTTTAGACCCCCGGACCCGACCTGGTAGTTCATTTAAACTAAGTGTATTTTAAAACTGGAACTTTTAGCGCCGAGCTCAAACCGGGCATCCGATTTGGATTCCGTCAGTTCTGACAAGTCACTTTCATCTCCCCGGTTGTGTTGGAATGATCGGCACGGCCGTCCGACTTGTATTTCAAGTTTTTGACCCCCGGACCTGACCTGGGAGTTCATTTAAGCTAAGTTTATTTTAAAACTGAACTTTTAGCGCCGAGCTCAAACCGGACATCCGATTTGGATTCCGCCAGTTCTGACAAGTCACTTTCATCTCCCCGACTGTGTTGGAATGATCGGCACGGCCGTCCGACTTGTATTTCCAATTTTAGACCCTCGGACCCGACCTGGTAGTTCATTTAAACTAAGTGTATTTTAAAACTGAACTTTTAGCGCCGAGCACAAACCGGACATCCGATTTAGATTCTGCCAGTTCTGACAAGTCACTTTCATCTCCCCGGCTGTGTTGGAATGATCGGCACGGCCGTCCGACTTGTATTTCCAATTTTAGACCCTCGGACCCGACCTGGTAGTTCATTTAAACTAAGTGTATTTTAAAACTGAACTTTTAGCGCCGAGCTCAAACCGGACATCCGATTTAGATTCCGCCAGTTCTGACAAGTCACTTTCATCTCCCCGGTTGTGTTGGAATGATCGGCACGGCCGTCCGACTTGTATTTCAAGTTTTTGACCCCCGGACCTGACCTGGGAGTTCATTTAAGCTAAGTTTATTTTAAAACTGAACTTTGAGTGCCGAGCTCAAACCGGACATCCGATTTGGATTCCGCCAGTTATGACAAGTCACTTTCATCTCCCCGGCTGTGTTGGAATGATCGGCACGGCCGTCCGACTTGTATTTCCAATTTTAGACCCTCGGACCCGACCTGGTAGTTCATTTAAACTAAGTGTATTTTAAAACTGAACTTTTAGCACCGAGCTCAAACCGGACATCCGATTTAGATTCCGCCAGTTCTGACAAGTCACTTTCATCTCCCCGGTTGTGTTGGAATGATCGGCACGGCCGTCCGACTTGTATTTCAAGTTTTTGACCCCCGGACATGACCTGGGAGTTCATTTAAGCTAAGTTTATTTTAAAACTGAACTTTGAGTGCCGAGCTCAAACCGGACATCCGATTTGGATTCCGTCAGTTCTGACAAGTCACTTTCATCTCCCCGGTCGCGTTGGAATGATCGGCACGGTCGTCCGACTTGTATTTCCAATTTTAGACCCCCGGACCCGACTAAGTAGTTCATTTAAACTAAGTGTATTTTAAAACTGAACTTTTAGCGCCGAGCTCAAACCGGGCATCCGATTTGGATTCCGTCAGTTCTGACAAGTCACTTTCATCTCCCCGGTTGTGTTGGAATGATCGGCACGGCCGTCCGACTTGTATTTCCTGTTTTTGACCCCCGGACCTGACCTGGGAGTTCATTTAAGCTAAGTTTATTTTAAAACTGAACTTTGAGTGCCGAGCTCAAACCGGGCATCCGATTTGGATTCCGTCAGTTCTGACAAGTCACTTTCATCTCCCCGGTCGCGTTGGAATGATCGGCACGGCCGTCCGACTTGTATTTCCAATTTTAGACCCCCGGACCCGACCTGGTAGTTCATTTAAACTAAGTGTATTTTAAAACTGAACTTTGAGCGCCGAGCTCAAACCGGACATCCGATTTAGATTCCGTCAGTTCTGACAAGTCACTTTCATCTCCCCGGTCGCGTTGGAATGATCGGCACGGCCGTCCGACCGGTATTTCCAATTTTAGACCCCCGGACCCGACCTGGTAGTTCATTTAAACTAAGTGTATTTTAAAACTGAACTTTTAGCGCCGAGCTCAAACCGGGCATCCGATTTGGATTCCGTCAGTTCTGACAAGTCACTTTCATCTCCCCGGTTGTGTTGGAATGATCGGCACGGCCGTCCGACTTGTATTTCAAGTTTTTGACCCCCGGACCTGACCTGGGAGTTCATTTAAGCTAAGTTTATTTTAAAACTGAACCGGACATCCGATTTAGATTCCGTCAGTTCTGACAAGTCACTTTCATCTCCCCGGTCGCGTTGGAATGATCGGCACGGCCGTCCGACCGGTATTTTCAATTTTAGACCCCCGGACCCGACCTGGTAGTTCATTTAAACTAAGTATATTTTAAAACTGAACTTTGAGCGCCGAGCTCAAACCGGGCATCCGATTTGGATTCCGTCAGTTCTGACAAGTCACTTTCATCTCCCCGGTCGCGTTGGAATGATCGGCACGGCCGTCCGACCGGTATTTCCAATTTTAGACCCCCGGACCCGACCTGGTAGTTCATTTAAACTAAGTGTATTTTAAAACTGAACTTTTAGCGCCGAGCTCAAACCGGACATCCGATTTGGATTCCGTCAGTTCTGACAAGTCACTTTCATCTCCCCGGTCGCGTTGGAATGATCGGCACGGCCGTCCGACCGGTATTTCCAATTTTAGACCCCCGGACCCGACCTGGTAGTTCATTTAAACTAAGTGTATATTAAAACTGAACTTTTAGCGCCGAGCTCAAACCGGGCATCCGATTTGGATTCCGTCAGTTCTGACAAGTCACTTTCATCTCCCCGATTGTGTTGGAATGATCGGCACGGCCGTCCGACTTGTATTTCATGTTTTTGACCCCCGGACCTGACCTGGGAGTTCATTTAAGCTAAGTTTATTTTAAAACTGAACTTTTAGCGCCGAGCTCAAACCGGACATCCGATTTGGATTCCGCCAGTTCTGACAAGTCACTTTCATCTCCCCGGCTGTGTTGGAATGATCGGCACGGCCGTCTGACTTGTATTTCCAATTTTAGACCCTCGGACCCGACCTGGTAGTTCATTTAAACTAAGTGTATTTTAAAACTGAACTTTTAGCGCCGAGCTCAAACCGGACATCCGATTTAGATTCCGCCAGTTCTGACAAGTCGCTTTCATCTCCCCGGCTGTGTTGGAATGATAGGCACGGCCGTCCGACTTGTATTTCCAATTTTAGACCCTCGGACCCGACCTGGTAGTTCATTTAAACTAAGTGTATTTTAAAACTGAACTTTTAGCGCCGAGCTCAAACCGGACATCCGATTTAGATTCCGCCAGTTCTGACAAGTCACTTTCATCTCCCCGGTTGTGTTGGAATGATCGGCACGGCCGTCCGACTTGTATTTCAAGTTTTTGACCCCCGGACCTGACCTGGGAGTTCATTTAAGCTAAGTTTATTTTAAAACTGAACTTTGAGTGCCGAGCTCAAACCGGACATCCGATTTGGATTCCGCCAGTTCTGACAAGTCACTTTCATCTCCCCGGCTGTGTTGGAATGATCGGCACGGCCGTCCGACTTGTATTTCCAATTTTAGACCCTTGGACCCGACCTGGTAGTTCATTTAAACTAAGTGTATTTTAAAACTGAACTTTTAGCGCCGAGCTCAAACCGGACATCCGATTTAGATTCCGCCAGTTCTGACAAGTCACTTTCATCTCCCCGGTTGTGTTGGAATGATCGGCACGGCCGTCCGACTTGTATTTCAAGTTTTTGACCCCCGGACCTGACCTGAGAGTTCATTTAAGCTAAGTTTATTTTAAAACTGAACTTTGAGTGCCGAGCTCAAACCGGACATCCGATTTGGATTCCGTCAGTTCTGACAAGTCACTTTCATCTCCCCGGTCGCGTTGGAATGATCGGCACGGCCGTCCGACTTGTATTTCCAATTTTAGACCCCCGGACCCGACCTGGTAGTTCATTTAAACTAAGTGTATTTTAAAACTGAACTTTTAGCGCCGAGCTCAAACCGGGCATCCGATTTGGATTCCGTCAGTTCTGACAAGTCACTTTCATCTCCCCGGTTGTGTTGGAATGATCGGCACGGCCGTCCGACTTGTATTTCAAGTTTTTGACCCCCGGACCTGACCTGGGAGTTCATTTAAGCTAAGTTTATTTTAAAACTGAACTTTGAGTGCCGAGCTCAAACCGGGCATCCGATTTGGATTCCGTCAGTTCTGACAAGTCACTTTCATCTCCCCGGTCGCGTTGGAATGATCGGCATGGCCGTCCGACTTGTATTTCCAATTTTAGACCCCCGGACCCGACCTGCTAGTTCATTTAAACTAAGTGTATTTTAAAACTGAACTTTTAGCGCCGAGATCAAACTGGGCATCCGATTTGGATTCCGTCAGTTCTGTCAAGTCACTTTCATCTCCCCGGTCGCGTTGGAATGATTGGCACGGCCGTCCGACCGGTATTTCAAATTTTAGACCCCCGGATTTTCTCAATTATTCTGAAGTAAATGAGTTTTAAAATTAATAATGAACATAATTGAGTAATTCCATCAAAATAAAAACTTGGCTAGAGACTCACCTGTGCGGGTTGTGCTGTGGTGGTGGTTGATTTCTGAGGGACCATTCCGCTCTGGGAGAGGAGGCCACTAATTGCCTGCAAGAATACTGACACTTGGCTAGAGATCTCTTGCTGGAAATGCTGCTGCTGCCGCTGCATATCATAAATCTGCGATCGGACCATGTCCATCATGTCGCTGGCAGAAGCGCTGGGGGCAACGGAAGGTATAGTGAAGGCACTGCCACTGGAAGAAGTATAGCTAGAACTCGCACACGCTGATGTCACCGCGCTTGCGTCTAGGCTCTCCCCAAAACCATATATTCGGCCTTTCTTCGGTACGCCAGCTGCTGCCACCCACTCCACCGGATCGAACTCCGGCTGCTGCGTGTCTCCCTCCCCGTACTTCTCTGTCACTGCTTTGCTATATGTTTCCTACAAATTGAATAAAATAACTAGTCAATTTCATATGAATTACATGCCGATTTAAATGAACGGTACAAGTTACATATGTAGATAAACTTACCGCTGCTGACTTAGCTGTGTCACTCACAAAATCATTAGTCCCATTCTTTTTGTGTGTTCTGTCGAACACCTCGAGGAACGACGGAGGTCGATTAAGCTCCACAGCCTGTTATACAATTCATAGTAAAAAAAAGTCAAATATTGGGATAAATTGTAAGAAGATAAATTGATATATTACTTACCAATTTTTGTTTATGAGCCGCATAAGAGATGGACCCACTCGTATGCAAATTTGAACCTGGTTTTGACGCCCTATTTGCTTTGGCTTTTTCGGACTTTTCTATCCACTTGGGGTCGGCAAAATGGTCACAAGATATCTCCCAATCCTCCTGCCTCATCCATAGAGGGCGATGCGCCTTCCACAATTGTCGGTCTTCACTCCCCCCACTCAATTTTTTAGCGTGTGCTCGGGCCTCATGTATTTTCCTCTTGTAACTTGAGAGCATAGTAGACTCCCAGGCACGACGACATCTCGCCGCGTCATGTCCACATGTGAATTGAAAAGACCGCTGTAAATCAATTGCTTTTCACACTTAGTATAAAGTTGTAAATAGACTTTGGGAAATACTTGAATTAAATGACGTAATTACTTACTAAGAACATGTTGTACAATGAATCGCGGACGGACATCGGAAAATCTCTGAAAGTGGAAGCTGCCCCGAGCACATGTGCCAACATGAGTTCGGTGGAATGATGGACAGCGCCGTGTGGGTTCAAATTTCATACTGCAATTGCAAATGTCAAAATATTCATATTACACAGTTGAGGGCTAATTAATGTAATATAACCTTATAGATTTACCCGGATACCCAACACGGGCGACGTCTATCATGGGTCGTGCCTCCCTCGTGACAACTGCCGACATCGTCAAGGGGCTGACTGGTGGGGGTGGGCCCTGTACAAGTGGAGGTGGTGGGAGGGCACTGAGACCTGCAAGAATTTATGTCATGTGGAGTAATACATATACTGCGAACATATAATTAAAATATACATACCTGCAGCGGGAGGTGGTGGGGTTGGCGTATGCACAACATGTGGGAGGCCACTGAGACCTGCAAGATTTTATTGTCATGTGGAGTGATACATATACTGCGAACATATAATTAAAATATACATACCTGCAGCGGGAGGTGGTGGGGTTGGCGTATGCACAACATGTGGGAGGCCACTGAGACCTGCAAGAATTTATTGTCATGTGGAGTGATACATATACTGCGAACATATAATTAAAATATACATACCTGCAGCGGGAGGTGGTGGGGTTGGCGTATGCACAACATGTGGGAGGCCACTGAGACCTGCAA